>CM076570.1:1102613129-1102703258 GCA_034641835.2 Pinus albicaulis | reverse complement strand
AATAAGATTTTTGTAAGATAGGAATGAGGCATAGCCCATATATCAGACATGATTAATTAATCAACTTTAACTTTGAAATGATCATAGTTCAATTTAGGTTGATTTTTCAATTGAAAAATTAACTAAAAAAATGTAAAATAAATAAAAGTTTGAAATATTGTCATTGATAAATTAAATTTATGATGGAAAGATCTCAATTAACTAAATAAAATTGATTTCTAAATTTAAAAAAAAACAAACAAAACAAAACAAACTAAAAACTAAAAACTTTACACCTTAAAATAAGAAAAATCCAAAAAAAAAAATAAGAAAACTTAAAACATATCATCTTAAACATTAAATCAAATTTGAAAAAAAAATGGTATATATATAAAATTTTCCCACATTTAAAAAATTAAAAAGATAAAACAAAACAACCTTAAAATCAAATTTGAAAAAAAAATGGTATATATATAAAATTTTCCCACATTTAAAAAATTAAAAAGGTAAAACAAAACAACCATTAAGTATATATAGATTATTTTTTTAAATATCCAAAAATTCAAATTAATACTCAAATAATTATTGATTTTTTAATATCTAAAAATTCAAATTAATACTCAAATTTTGGAAGACTTCACCAGTTTTCTCCTTGTGATGTTCTCTATCTCAAACTTTAGCTCTCTCATGACGAGTAGTCAAAATCTCATGGTGAGTGCTCGGAGGCAATGCATAGGGGCTGGTACCTTCCTTGCACAATTAAAAAAATATTCCCTCCGTCTTTCTTTAATTTTCCCTAGCATGGCCATAGCGGCTGGTACTCTCCTTCGGACAATTAAAAAATATATATTCTATGCTGCTTTCCGGAGATGACGATAACCAACAATCTTTTTGATTTCGCATAAATTATTCTAACGTGTTTGATTTTGTAAATAAAGATTTATACTTAAATTTTTATTATTAAATTAAGGAGTTGTCTACCAAGGCCGCGTTTACTAAATTTGCAAAAATCAGGTAGTTGCAGTGCTTGGAATCCATTTTTGATAGTGGAAATGGATTCAGCACTATCAAAAACCCCTCGGGCACTTAAAATACTAATGTTTAACAACTATAAACAAGTTTTTGGGCAAATCTTTGCCGGATTTTCTGAAAATCGTTCTCTGATTTTGGGTCAAAACGCGGCCTCTTTAGACTTTGGGTTAAAATTCAAAAATATTTGACAAAAGTGGAAATCCACCTCTTATAACAGGCTATGTGGTTTCCCCACAAGATTACGGAGTCGTCTAACGAGCCGGAGGAATTGCCCGGACGGTCAAAATTGGCCAGAGTCCGGGCCAAAAAAATTTAAAAAATCTTTCAGAAACAGTGTTTGAATCCTGATTTTGACATTGGAAATGGATTCAGCACCATCAAAAACCTGTAAGACACCCAAAATATTAAACTTTGATAGTTATAACATGGATTTAGAAAAATTCCTGCTGGATTTTCTGAAAATCTTATCGAAATTTTCATGATTTTCAGGGCGATTCCTCTGGCTAGTTAGACTACGGCCAAGATTACAGTGTATTTCTATGGAAAATACTCAAAATTTCCCAACACAAATTAATATTTGAAAGAGAAGTTTAACACTTTTACAACTTAAACTTTCTTTGACCGTCATTATCACAGGAATTCTACTAAATATTTTTTATTAAATGACAACGTTTCATTTTGTTATATGATTTTTGAATTAATCTTAGAAAGAAAGTTTAAATTTTATACATTTGGATGTTTATATGATTTCATTTTGTTATGTTTAGTTGTTTATACAATTGGATGTTTAGTTTTTGATGGAGAAGTTCCATTATTTGCCGAGGAAAATATTTCTTTTTGGAAAATTATGTAAATATTTAGTGTTTTTTTGTCTTTTTTATAATAGCATACTTGTATGTGGGAAGAACACACATAAATAAATTGGAGCTTGATATTTTGAATGTGTTATGTCTAAATTGTAAGTAAACTCATGGTTTGCAAAAATTATTACAATTAAAAGGTCAATTATAATTATAAATTTTCACTTTGGGATTTAATGCAGCGGACAAAAATACTACATAATTGATATATGATGCTTTTGAATATGTGAAGATTTTTATAGTCGTCATATGTGTTTATTTTGATAATTATTTCTTTTTGGTGTTAAACTATCTAAAATTTAATTTTTTACACAATAATATTGAATGTATTTTTTGAATATTACATTAGTTTTTTTTCTTAAACTTATTTTACAAATATTATTTTTTAATTAGATTGGTATTTAAGCAATTTAAATAGAAAACATGGTATGTGGTTAAATTTAATTTTCTACACTCACTATCTATCTATTTTATGTGAGAACAACAACCATGAAAAAAAAGATCAAAGTAAATATTAAAATTCATGTGAAATGCAATTAAAAAATAAAACACTTCATTACCCGTGAAATTTAACCCCTGGTCGCGATATAAAAGCAAAAAATTATTCCACGGGGTTGGTGAGTCATTTCAGTGGAAAGAATTCTGAATTAACGAAGAAAACGGAAAGATGGGCACGCATTCTTCGCACGGTCAAGATTCTCTGCGCACCTGCCAAATCTGTCACTGTCAGGCGCCTGAGACTTTTTTTAGAATATTGAGAGATAACGGCCACAAAAATCGGCTGCATGTGTGCGTGGCTTTATACTTTTTTGGTTATGTAGTTTCTGGTGCAGCTTTCTAATTTCTTTGTTTCCTGGAAATTTCTCCCTTTCCATAGCGCAAGTGCCTTTTGGAAAACATGTATTGAAATTGAATTTTCACCCAGCTTCTGAGTGGTTACTAGTGGCTCGACCTGTGAAGTTTCCGGGGCTAGGGTTGTATGATTTGTTACAGAAAAATACACCATAGTTTGAAATTCAATTATATATTGAATACATGGATTCTAAGGGACC
Source organism: Pinus albicaulis (assembly GCA_034641835.2). Lineage (NCBI taxonomy): Eukaryota > Viridiplantae > Streptophyta > Pinopsida > Pinales > Pinaceae > Pinus > Pinus albicaulis. The sequence goes on along the minus strand of CM076570.1, from coordinate 1,102,700,335 downwards.
GGAACTAATGTTGGAGATGGGATCAAACAAGGCCTCAGAATATGGAAGAGATCAAACAGATGCCAAATACCAGCACAAGGGATTAGAGAGTACTGAAGATGATTTTGAGAAATTTGCTGCTTTGTTGGATAGAATTCAATATATGAAAACTAAACACACGAAACTGAGTATTTCAGAAGATATGGCAGCCATGCGAGAAAACACAGATATCAATATAATTAACTGTATATCGCCCTGGAAACCCTCATTCGAGTGGGAAGACTTTTGTGTATTGGCATCTAAGGGTACCCTTAATAATCGCAGCGAAAATCACAGCATTCAAACAGGTGACCATCTAGAAAATCACAGCATTCATACTTTTGATCTCAACGTAGAGGCATATTCAGAAGATACAGGATTTTTGAATTGATATTTCATAAGGGTTGATAAATGAAGAAATGTACTCTTCTGTACGCTGATCAAGATTTACATCTACAAACCCTAGAAAAGACTGGAGGAATTCAGAAGTAAGCAATCTTCAGCGTATCCATAGTTCTGTTCTTTCAAATATTTCATAGTTAACTGAACTTTTTCCATTCAGATTGTTTACATTAGAAAATGGCTCATAGATCCTAGACTGTGCTGGATTACTTTGCTTCATACTTGTCATATTTATGTAATAATAAGAAATACCCATCGAGTATAGTAGGTCTAAATTTTCAGAACTGGATGAATCCACCTACTTTATGGATCAGATGTTCCACTTTTGTTTTACAAGCATTTGGACAAGGCTAGTATAATTGTGAGGCAATTTGTCCTCTTCTTTTGTTCACATTCTTCATAGATCATATGCTAGTCTTGTTCAACCAGCTTTAGAAGTTTGCAGTGGAGGATAAGGTCCTTGTTTGTAATGAAAATCAGATAGAGTGCAATAAATGTTTTATTATTAAATTTATTTTTAAAATCATTCTATATAAAATATAATATTAAAAAACTTTATAAATATAAATTTTTACATTGATATTTAATAAATGTTTTTATTATTTTATTAACATTTAGAAAATAAATGTTATAATGATAGTCTCTTACTTCTCCAATAAATTACATGGTATAAATTAGCAACATTAAAATATTTTATGGATGAATTAATTTATGTAGGTCAAAAGTATTATATTAATATTGATGAGGATAATTTAAATCAACAAGATTAACTAATAAAATAAAATAAATAAATGAAAATATAAATAAAATTTGTATTTTTTTAATTTTAAATTTTGATTTATTTAAAAGAAATAGATAATTTTATTTTCTAAATTGAAAATAGATTTTTTTAATTATTAGTATTATTTTTTTTCATGTCAAATGTTATTTAAATAGAACATTTGAATTATTTGAAAGTCACAAAATTATTAAAATTTATAATTGAAATCTTCTATTATCTTCACATGCCATGTTCTTCTATTTCCATACATATGTTTTCTACTTATTTGATTTATGATCTTCACTCTACTTTTCTTTGTTCTTTTATATTGTTAATATTTTTTGTCAATTCGGTGAGACCTTGCCATTTCTATTTATATTTTAAGACAGGTTACAAAAAATATAAAGTCATTCTTGACCTCAACCTTCCCGAGAGGGAAACCAGGTTTATTGGCCTTTTAAAAACATGATTTGCATCCCAAAATTGTAATTGTCTCTTGCGTCTATGGTTTGCTTGCACTACCTGATTCTCTACTTTAATATATACAAACATAACTGTTTTCAAAAGTTCAAAATTAACAAAAGAACCCTCAAATCAGACATCTTCTACCCCTCAGATGAGGAGACTGGGGCAGGGTCTTTAACAGTAGACCCTGGCATTTCTGCTTGGTTAAGTTGTTGAAGAATCTTCTGGAGAATTTTCTCCATGCGTCCCACTTTTTCATCTAGTCTGCTAACCCTGTCTGCTGTCTGGTACTGAGTGATCTTTAGGTGTTGCTGATTGTCCTGAATCTCCAATAGTTGAGCCTGGGTGCGTAGGTCTGGTTGTATTGCTTCCGTCTTTACTTGGACTGGATGGTTGCTCTGGATTGCTTTTGCTATCAGGCATTTTACAATCCAATATGTATGGACTGTCTGATTAAACAATGTGAACCTGCCCCTTGTATGACCTGGATCAGTAATGAAATTAAGGATCTCTGCCTCTGTCTCATTATCCTCTGGTTCCTGTTGAATTTCTTGTTCCCATCCACGGATATCATTTCTGACTGCCGAAGGATTGCTCATGACATAATTTACTGCCAGTGTTTCCAGGTGTTCCAGATACGTTTTCCTTCCCCTTTTCTTAGGAGCATGTTCAGTCTGAGCAGGTTGCTTTCCCTTCTCCGTGGCTGCCCTGTGATGACGCTTGCCCATTGCTAGGTGTGAAATTCGAACTAACACTGGCATGCAGAAGTAAACAGAATAAAAATAAGTATTAAGACACAGCATGCACCTTGCGATGCCCTTGGACGCTTGATTTTGGGAATTGGCTAAACGCCTCTGTTCCTTTTCATGATTATACCTTTGGAACCTAAGAGGAGACGGGATGGTTTCGGCCAACTTAATATTGTTTTATATTTTAAATTATAATAAATTTTTGCAAATGAATATAAAACTATAACCCCAAACCTAGACAATTAACATTAAATTGGCAGTAGATTGGGTGTGAAAAAATGTAAATAGAAAAAATTAACATCAAATGGGGGTGTAAAATGCTCTTTGTCAAATGAGTGATTCATTCAATAAAATTTTCCAAAACCTTTTATCTACTGAACACATAAATAGCCATGAAAAATCTAATCCACTCTTACATAAATCCATTAGAAGCACCCCCTCTTCCAGAAACATTATTCATCCATCTATAAAATTCAAATCCATAGGTTTTAATCCATTGCAATTGAAATATCTTAGCAAGAAGTTACAACCTGTTATAGGCTTGGTTGATATTTTGAAACATGGAGTGTTTTTCTTAACTAATGTTTTTTCATCATCTCTTTCAGTTGCAGCTCTATTGCTCCAGATATTCATTGATATGAAAAATTAAACATCAAGATACATTAATGACCTAGTAGTAAAATAAATAAAAAAGGGAAGGAAAAGTCAAATAGGATCAGTTTTTTTTTGGTATCTAGCAAATCTATAAAAGAAATTTAGGTAAATGTAAGTTTGGGTTTCAATATAAATCTTAAGTTCTCTATGTCCCCTAGTTAATTCTATATCAATTGGTATTATAGTCATATTGTATAATAACCAAGAAATTTTCTACCTTATTTATCAAGCTTACATGGTCATTCTCAATGATATACTCCCTCTATTTTTTAGTTTATTTGTTTTTTAATTTTTTCAAGTCTACAAAAAGAAGGGCATTAAAAGGTCATTACTCCCATCTTCCTCTTGCACATGACATAATCACTACAATGAGTCACAACTCTTCCAGCAATTATGGCACTTTCCAGGCCACTCCCATCAATGATGCTTCATGTCTAGAAACATGGATGAAATTATTTTATCAACAAAAACATTTGATTTAATAATTAGAATTAATTGCTCCAACAATACACTCAAGTGATCAATGCACTAGCTATAGAGGTGGCATATATCAAGCGAAATAAGTCTACACCTATGTCACCACCTAGCCTAAGTTGGAGCCCTAAAGTCTCTCTTCCATTATTTGTTGGTGTTTTTTTATGGTAATAAGTGGGAAACCTAGATCAAGGTATTCTCCTCTTATTCACATTATCAATCTAGAATGTAAGAATTTTATAAAGTCGCATTTTCATCCCATCCGTTGAAAATGCGGCAAGATGATGGAGCTTAGTGAAATGAAGTTGCCTTCACTAAGTGGGCCCCACAGTAAAATTCCGCGCAAAATCTATTTTTAGACTATGTCTATTTTTAGGCATATGGAGCATGGTTCTGGGATTCCCAGTTTGAGATTCTTGAAGTATGTGTCATGTTGGTAAAAATAGATGAGACTATTTTTGAGGTCAAAGAGGTCGAAGTCTATTTTTAGACCGCCTCCTTAAAACAGGGGAAGTCAAATATTATTTACCCTTAATAATATTTAGACTATAAGCTAGCTAGCTTTACTCTCTTGGAGCACTTCGAGTTCGAGCTACGTAGTGGCTCATGCATCCGACGGGAGGAATCACGTGGTTCCCAAGGGTTTGATGGCATCATGCATGGTTGACTTCGTTGGACTTCAAATGGCGTAAAGTTTGGAGGAGTTAATGAGACAGACTAGTGGAGTTGTGTTATGTTTATTTTAGTTGAACCGATTGAGATTAGTTTAACTAGCTAATCAATTAGTTATGAGTGGAGTGAATTAAATATTATTTAATTCATTAATTAGTAACTCATTATTCAACTCAAGAACACATCGAGCTCACTACAAGTGTATGATCAATTCGGTGGAGACCGATGAAAGAGGTAGATGAAAGGGTGGAGTTAGCTATCGATTTGTGACTATCTGTTGCTATTTGCACACACGAGATAGGTGGAGTAAGCCCATGAGGATTGCACTGATTCAGGCTGGTGGTTTATCTATATAAAGAGGCCATCCCATAGCATTGAAACACGCAATAGAGGCAAGGCAATCAGTGAGTGAGTTTTGAACCAAGTAACCCTGTTCAAAACCGAGCTAGATTGTGAGTAACTCGTATGAGAAAGTACTCGAGTACTTGTGAGGAGTATTGTACTCGAGTTTGTTACTTGATTTCTCCATTATGATATACACAATAGCTGCAGGGGTTTTCAGCTATAAGCTTTCCCCATACATACCGTGTTAATGTGTATGATGATTTGATGTGTTATCGCTTGATTTTATTTCCGCATGTGTGATGATCTGAGTTGATCCGAGAGTGGAAGAGATTATGTGTTGTGTATGAAGTTCAAATAGTATGTGACCAGGGATAGTCTCGGTGAATAATTAATCATTATTCGGAAAAATTTCTACATGGTATCGGAGCTATTGAAGTTCGGATTGATCATCACGATGATTACAAACTTATTTCGGTAGACAGTACCCGCATGCGGGCAGAGTAGCCTCTGGATTCATCTTTCTTCGGAAAGTGAAAGGTCCGGTAAATGCCCCTTGCAGTCGATCTCGTGCTAGAAATAATTTGTTCTCACGATCTAGAGAGGTTGAGCTTTGAGGTGGAATTCGAAATTTTTGCGACAGGGTTTGTTTTCTTGGTGCAGGTGTTGAAAATGTCTTTCAATGGTTTGTGACTCGAATATGCTCTTGAAGGCGGTTTGAATTATGTTGCATGGAAGGATCGCATGGAAGCAGTATTAGAAGATAATGGTCTCAAGGAGTTCGTAGATACGGATGTCCAAAAGCCCACCGATCTCGCTTGAAGTCAATGCATGGCAAAAGAAGATGGCGAAGTGTCGAAGGATCCCTGTTGGAGGGCGTCGAGGATCATATTGTATCTAGCTCGCATGGAAAGGCTTCTCCATTTCTAATGTGGAAAGCTTTGACGGATCTATTCCGCAGTAAGAGTGACCAAAGGAAGGCTGGCGCTCAAAGATAAGCTCGGGAACATCAATATGGAGAAAGGCGACAATATTGCCAAATACCTCGATGTCGCCAAAAGATCACCGATCGCATGCTTGGTTTCAAGTGTGCCGGGATCGGTATGTTTCTTGGACGACGGTGATCGTCATTTCATATGACGGGGAGATCGGGAGTTGTTCTCGGATCCGGAGGACAAAGATTTGGGTGTGCACATCGAGATGGGCGATGATGGTAGATACGAGTGCGATCGGTATCGGTACCATATCCTTTCGTAGGGAGTCCGGTAAACCCTTTGTCTTAAAGGATGTCATGCATGTATCCGGATTGAAGAAGAACCCTGATTTCGTGGCGATGTTGGAGGATAAGGGGTATGATGTGGTCTTCGAGTGAAGGAAAAGCCTTCTTGCGCAGTAAGACTACTGGAGAGACCCGGAAGATAGGGGTTCAAACCAAGAACCTTTATCGCTTTCGAGTAGATGGCGCTGTGCAGCTATGGCATGCAAGGCGGGAGAAGTGGTGAGTCGGGATGATGAAGGCGAAGCGTGGCACGAGAGATTGGGCCACCTTCACCATGGAGCTTTGAATATTCTGCAACAGATATCTCATGGACTTCCTAAGGGCACCCTTGCGCAATCGAGATCGGTGCGAGGGATGTACTTTAGGGAAGTATGTGAAAGCCACCTTTCACGAGAAGGATAGTCGCGCCACGACGATCCTCGAGAGAATTCACGCGGACGTGTGTGGTCCTTTCTCGGTTAGCTTCGACAACAAAGAACAGGTATTATGTGATCTTTGTTGATGATTTCTCTCGAAAGTCTCGGATCTTCTTCATGCGAAGAAGAGCGATACATTCACGAAGTTACGTGAGTTTAAAGCAACTGGTCGAGAAGGAGTCGGGGAAGAAGGTGATTGCTCTAAGGAGTGATAACGGTGGTGAATTCATCTCGGCTGAATTCAAGGAGTTCTGCAGCGCGAAGGGATTCGGAGAGAGCTCATCACACCCCATAACCCACGACAGAACGGGGTGGTCGAGCGGAAGAACGAACGATCGGGGGTGTTGCACGAGCGATGTTGCATGATCGGGGCCTACCCCTTCACTTGTGGGTGAGGCATGCACACAGACAGCAGTGTAGTGCGAACCGTTGTCCTCACAAGGTTCTTGGCATGAGTACACGGGAGGAGGCTTATTACGGCAAGAGGCCCGATATTTCCCATTTGCGGATTTTTGGTTCTCCCGTCTACATGCATGTGACGAAGGATGCGAGAAGGACGACCGGATCCAAATGCCGAGGTTGGAATATTTGTGGGGTACGGTGATACACCTCACAACTACCGGGTATATTTTTCGAACGATGCAAGACTCGTTGCGACGGGATATAAAATTTCGAGAGGAGAAAGCCATGCGGTGTTCGCCTGAGAGGGAGCTACACTTGCATGCGAGATGAGGAGCCGTTAGTTCCTAAGGAGGAGCTTCGGGATGTGGATCAGCCACAAGAGGAGGTTCGGGAGAGCTGGAAGAAACCACCCGAGCAGCGCCAACCATTAGAGGGCGCATGCGCACTGGCGAAGCCGAGCGACTAGCTCGGGATGCGAGAAGGTTGTAGGACCACCCTACAGACAGGCACAGAACAGAGACGAGTCACCGGGATCGGTATACTCGGATACATGGCTCTTGTGAGTCAATGTGTTGTGATGGAGCCATCCTCTTTTGAGGAAGCTGTGGAGGAACCCGCATGGGTTGATGCCATGATCGAAGAATATGATTCGATCGTCGAGAACGAGGCATGGGAGATTGTCCCAAGACCGGTGGGGAAATCGGTGGTGGGTTTGCGATGGATCTACAAAGTGAAGCGGGCGGGCCGACGGGAGTGTGGAGAAGTACAAGGCGAGATTTGTCGCCCGTGGCTTTTCACGGATCGAGGGGATTGACTATGAGGAGACTTTTGCACTGTCGCAAGGTACTCTTCCATACGGACGATCCTTGCTCTCTTAGCGCAGATGGGGTGGCACATTCATCGATGGATGTGAAGACCGCGTTCCTCAATGGAGTTATTCAGAAGAGGTGTACATAGAGCGACTCGAAGGTTTTGAGATCTTCGACGAGTGAGTCGCATGTGTGCCGACTCAAGAGAGCACCTTGTACGAGGGCTGAAGCAAGCACCTCGTGCTTGGTACACTCGGATAGACAGCACCTTCACCGGGCTTGGATTCTCCAAGAGTGAGGCGGATCCAAACTGTACTGCAGTTGTGGTGGAGGGAAGTCGTTGATCATCAGTACCGTATGTAGATGATCTGATTTTGATCGGCGATGAGCAGTTGATACTTTCATGCAAGGAGGATCTTGCACGAGAGTTTGAGATGAAGGACTTGGGCATCCTTCATTACTTCTCGGGATTGGAGATTTGGCGGTAGCGAGCGAGGATCTGTTTGTTTCTCATGGCAAGTATGCCCGGGAGATTTTGGAGAGGTTCAACATGCAAGGCCGCAAGCTCGTTGACACTCCTCTTCCCGGTGGTTGGAGGAAGGAGGATGCTACTTCGACGGAGGTAGTGGATGCCACCTGTCTATCAACGATTGGTGGGGTCGCTTATGTATCTATTCAATACACGACCCGATATATGCTATGCGATTAACCGACTTTCGCAAGCTATGGTTAAGCCTACCAAGCTCTTTTTGGAAGGCAAGAAAGCATGTATTGCGCTATATCGAGGCACATCGGGATATGGTTCATGGTATAGACAGGAGGATCGGTTGAGGCCGCATGGCTTCCACGATTGGTATCATCATATCGGATATTGTGTTCGGCGGAGAATCATGATGCTTTCATATGTTCCCACGAAGGATCGGGATGCCGACATCCCTGACGAAGGCGCTCACCGGGGAGCAAGTTCGAATTCCACGAGAGGCAGGGATAGGGGTTGCGGGATAATCCATATTTTGCTCGAGAGGGAGTGTTGAAAATGCGGCAAGATGATGGAGCTTAGTGAAATGAAGTCGCCTTCACTAAGTTGGCCCGCGAGAAAATTACGCGCAAAATCTATTTTTTAGACTATGTCTATTTTTAGACATATGGAGCATGGTTCAGGGATTCCAGTTTGAGATTCTTGAAGTATGTGTCATGTTGGTAAAAATAGATGAGACTCTATTTTTGAGGTCAAAGAGGTCGAAGTCTATTTTTAGATCGCCTCTCCTTAAACAGTGGGAAGTCAAATATTATTTACCCTTAATAATATTTAGACTATAAACAACGAGTTTACTCTCTTGGAGCACTTCGGTTCGAGCTACGAAGTGGCTCATGCATCCGACGGAGGAATCACGTGGTTCCCAAGGGTTTGATGGCATCATGCATGGTTGACTTCGGGCTTGGACTTCGATGGCGTAAGTTTGGAGGAGTTAATGAGACAAATGAGTGGAGTTGTGTTCTATTTATTTTAGTTGAAGCTGATTGAGATTAGTTTAACTAGCTAATCAATTAGTTATGAGTGGAGTGAATTAAATATTATTTAATTCATTAATTAGTAACTCATTATTCAACTCAAGAACACATCGATTCACTACGAGTAGTATGATCGGGGTTCGAGTGGAGACTAGTGAAAGAGGTAGATGAAAGGGTGGAGTTAGCTATCGGTTGTGACTATACTATTGTTATTTGCAACACAGATTGGTGGAGTAAGCCCATGAGGATTGCACGATTCAGTGCTGGTGGTTTATCTATATAAAGAGGCCATCCCATAGCATTGAAACACGCAATAGAGGCAAGGCAATTGGCGGTGAGTTTTGAACCAAGAACTGTTCAAAACTGAGCTAGATTGTGATTAATCGTATGAGAAAGTACCGAGTACTTGTGAGGAGTATTGTACTGAGTTTGTTACTTGATTTCTCCATTATAATATACACAATAGTCAGCGGGGTTTTCAGCTATAAGCTTTCCTCATACATCTTGTGTTAATGTGTATGATGATTTGATGTGTTATCGCTTGATTTTATTTCCGCATGTGTGATGATCCGAGTTGATCCGAGAGTGGAAGAGATTATGTGTTGTGTATGAAATTCAAATAGTATGTGACCAGGGATAGTCTCTGTGAATAATTAATCATTATTCAGCAAATTTCTACACCATCCATCTTTAAGGTTTGGCTACCTAATCGTGGGATAATATTAAAAACCAATATCTTTGCATGGAATTAAATGATGAGATCATCTTCTAAGCTCCTAGTGCTATTCATAGTTAGGATAACTTCTACACAACCTTTTAAGAAAATTTTTAACTACAAGGTTATATCAAATATTATGTAGTGTATTTTTTTGGGGTGAAATTTCACCAATTAGGTTTTTTTTTGTTATTTTATAAAAAAAAATATTTATGGAGTTGGTTAAAAATTGCCTACCTTTTCATAAATATGACTAAATTAATAATTTTCACAAAATAATAATATTTTTAAAAATAAGCTATGTGCTTTTACTCAATTTTTTTTCTACTATCTATATGCATGATTTTTCAACTAAAATTGTCACCTAGATTACTATAAATAGATATAATATTTGAATCCTTAAATAATACCCCATATGTATGGGCACAATAGCTATAGTTTAAGAAATGTACTTGTTACATTGTCCAAAATTACATTTTCCCTTTCAATTTGATATATAGGACAACTTCCATCTTAAACTAATGATCTATATATAATAATGTCACCAAGGTCTTATGAAAAAGTGTATCAAGTGTTTACTCCCCCAATTTCCCACCTATCATAACATTAATACTTTTGAGGTCAAGGTACCTACTTTTGTGTCATAGAAACAATAAGATCTTACTCTCCCCAATCCAAAACCTAAATCCATTTAATCACTCATTGTTCCCTAATTTTTCTATTTATGACATCATCCCTACCTATATCATGGGTTCTAAAAGTAATTTACCTATCTCAGCTCCATGGTTTTTGGATGACATGTCTTTTACTCTCTTTTCTTATCTATTTTAGTAATTAAAATACACTTATAACTTTAAATAAGGAAAATTTGATCAAATAACTAAACATTTCTTTCTTATATAGTTTAGTAAGTAAAATACAACTATAGTTTTAAATAGTGAAAATTTTGATTAAAAATAAATAAATATAAATGGAGCATATGAATGACAAATAAAAAATAGTGGATATTAATAATATAATTTAATATTAAATAAAAATAAATAAAAATAAAAATATATAATGTATCTTCATACTATCTAGTAAACTTCTAAAAATGTTTATTATGTATTAAATGTATATTTCAGTTTTAATTATGGCATTGGTGAAAGAAAATATATTTTTTTTTAGAAAGAATATGAAATTAATGATTTACAAGTGGTGAATGATCATTATGAATTCATTTCTCAATTTAGGGTTGTAACTATTCTTAATAAAGAGATTGGCATGATTTTTAGTCTACCTTGGTTTAAAGAAATTGGTATGTTCATGTTAAACATAGAGAAATTTTTTTTGATATTTCCTTATAAAGGAAATTTGATCACACTCTAAGACATACAACTAAGTCAAAGACGATAATTCTCTCATCAGAAATGCCAAAGAAGCATAAAGAGGTTGAAGAAGTTATCTCCAGTACAGAAAATAGATTTTGCGTCCTCGGACAAGTAAAGAAATATAAGGCCACAAAAAAAGAATTCAATAAGGGCTAATGAGAAAAATAAGAGGAAAATATATTTTTAAAGAACCTTAATCAAACATTATTACAACAAATCAAAATTTTAAAAGATGAGGAGAAGGACATTAAGAATAAAACCAACAATCTATAAAGTGATGAACTTTCACATATCTAGAATCACAATCAAAAGCTACTTAGGCAAATAAAGAAACTTAAAAATGATAAGAAATAATTGGGGAACGAACTAGAAGAAATTATGAAAAAATTGAAGTCTCCAAATGAAACAACTCAAGTTGAAGAAAAATGGATGAATGTTGATCCAATGAACATCAAAATTCAAGAATATAAAAAACCAGTAGAAGTGAAAACATACTTAGATGTTAAAATTCAAACAAGTAATATTTCATGTAAAGATCCAACAATTAACCAAGTGACTTCTATACTTCAAGGAAATCACATACCTTAAGTAAGTTAAAAATTTCTCACAAACATGTTTAAGGGCCAACAATTAACTAAGTGACTTTTGTACTTCAAGGAAATCAGATACCTTAAGTAAGTTAAAAATTTCTCATAAACATGTTTAAGGGAAATAAGTCGCAAGAACTCCTTGTCAACATCTGAATCACAAGAACATACATCTCCATCAATCTAAAAATATGTATCAATCCAAACATTAACAGCGTATATATGTTATAAACACTACAAATTTCAACGTAATTCAATCTCGTGATATAAATTCATCTGAAATATCCAGTAACTACAACATTCCAAAAAATATTAATCTAAGATGGTTAGATCCCTTCTCAGTTCCATAATTTTTTTTATCACTCATATCCTGTTGTATCAAGGAAGATGATAGTTTCGAGATAAGAAGTGATTCAAACAAAAAAAAGGGATCATGCCTTTTCATCAATAAGATTTGAGGAAAAAAAATTTCTAGAGGGAAAGGCAGTTTTATGAATCAAATATATATAAATAATATAAATATAAATAAATAATAAATTTAGTGACAGTTACTTAAAAAATAACTATTTGTTGAAGAGGCATGCCTCTAAGTACATGAGAAGTCATGAAAAAGCATCTTCCTAGGTATATAAAAAAACCCTCTCATTTGTAACCATCATATCATCGCATATCCCTTATGTGATCAATATATATATATATATATATATAAAGTCCTACTATGGAATATACTTTCATAATCATGTTACATATACAAACTTTGTTTGTTACATGTACCTTCATATTATATCTACTCAATTTATAAAAACAAATGTTTGTTATTTATTAAACTTATATTTGAGTTTTAATGGTGTAGTTTAACTTATAGATGATTGTTATTTATTAAACCTATGTTTGAGCTACTAAATTTATAAAAACAAATGTTTGTTATTTATTAAATCTATATTAGAGTTTTAATGGTGTAGTTTAACTTATAGACGAAATGGTCTTTTCACCGAAATCTAGTGATACAATATCGAGCAAGATTGTGAATTTTGTTGTTTCAAATATATTTTTGCATACATAAATCGATTCAACATTGGGGCACTCGAATTCTACATATTTAACGACTTAAATCAAGTTTTTTAATATCTCTACTAGACTACACCGAGTTTTAATTATGTTTATTTAACCTCCATGGAATATGCTAAAGTATTCATAGTACTATTATTGGTCAAGGGTTAAGATTTATCTCCAAGTTAGTTTTGTTTTTTAATTAATTTATCTGGAATTAATTAATTAATTAATGAAGGAAAACACCATATCAACATGTCATATTCCATATGTGGTATTAATAAGTCATGATATTGACCCATAATATTGTAACAAAAATTATTTACAAATAAAAATTAATCTTTATAGTAAAATAAAAATAAATATCCATAATTACGAATATTAGTTAAATCATATATTATTTTTTTAATTTATAATAATAATAATAATTTAAAATAAAACTATAATTTATTTTGTTTTTATGAATTTTTTACCTATAGAATACTAAAATATATCTTGAAATAATTATTTTAATAATTATCATAAATTTATGCATATCTATATTTATCTTCACATAATTATTTTAATAGTTATCATAAATTTATGCATATCTATATTTATCAATCTAGCATATCTATATTTATCTTCACATAATTATTTTAATAGTTATCATAAATTTATGCATATCTATATTTATCAATCCAATATATCTTAGGATAATTGTTTTAATAGTTATCATAAATTTATGCATATCTATATTTATCAATCCTTTAATTTGTATAACTACACTAATGCAAATATTTAATTATCTATCTTACCTAATTAATTCCATACCGGTCGACGATCCCTTCAAAGTAAGTACATAGCTTGTAAAAAATTAACATCTATAATAAATGACCGAATCTAACTTGATGGTTAAAATATCACCTCTATGTGTGAGATTGATATGGTCCAATCGTAGCTTTAGGCCTCGACCTTTTGTATTATAATTAGTTGATATGATATCTACTTTTAATTACATATCATTTAAATATTGCAATCGTTAACAAAGACTAAGTGGGATAATCCGATAAATGATATCTAGTTTTGATTTCTGTAAGATTCCTAAATGGGCACCATATGGTTTGATAAATATTTGTAAGTTGGTTTTAATCGTGAATTTATATATTTTTTAAAAATAAAGTAGTTTAGATTTATTAATTTGTTAACCAAGATTAAGTGGGATAATCTTATAAATGACATTTATTTTAAAATTTTCAAAGTATTTTATATAATTTGATAAATATTGCTAGGAATTTGGCTTATGTAAATTGTGTATAAAATTTTTTGGTGAAAATCACATTGTGGTTCATCATCAGGACATTCAAGATTGTTTTAATTGTAAATTTATCTATATTTTATTCATTAATCATAGATTTCTAAAGGATAAGAAAAATGAAATTTTATAACATGTTTTTTTTTTGTTCCACATTTTAAAAAGATTGTATCTTAAAGAATTTGATTTTTTTATATATATTTGATCATTTTAAAGTTAAATGAGTTTCTACAATATATGAACAAAAATGTAGTTAAATTATATTTTAACTTATATGATATTTTTGTTTATTTATTTTCTTATTTAATAAATAATTAGTTTTTTTTAATTTGATAATATAAAAAGTTAAACTAAATATTAGCTTAGATTCATCTTAATTCTAAATTTATTAAGCATTGAGAGACATCAAATCTCTCAAGGTGCAAACCTCGCATTGAGAGACATCAAATCTCTCAAAGTGCAAACCTCTTTTTTTATTGCAAAACTTGAGGAAAATTCATGTTCTATCAAGTATTGGGAGGGATCAAATCTCTCGAGGTGAAAACCTTTCCTCAAGTTTTGTAGTAAAAAAATAATTTTTCACTTTGAGAGACATCATATATATATATATATATATATATATATATATATATATATATATATATATATATATATATATATATATATATATATATATATAGATATATATATATATATATAGATACCGATTCAAAATGTCAAAATGTTTATATAATATTACATTACAACATCTCTTCCATACTCGGCTAGAGACACAATAATTATGTTTTGAATATTTCCTTCATTGTAACCTGGTATTAAAGAGATTGTTATGTCTATCCCATCCACCATAGTGTCAACACATGGTGACCAAATTTAAAAAGTATACAAAACGTATTTCCTTCATGCAGGCAAGAAGTTTGAATCCAAAGTGAGTAGGGTAATGAATAGGGAATATGAACAAATAGAAATAAGTGGAGATAGAAGAGTAGGGTGTTTTGGCTAAAACTTTGGCATGAAAACTCCATTATTTTCATAACTATGTTAGAATGAGGAACATCATAAACAAAAGTTGTAAATAAATACTATAGGAGAAACCATGTCAAGGCACAATAATGTTGTGGACATAGGAGTGACGAATTTTGATTAAAAGCATAAACAACTTTTTGAGTTTAATGAAGTTGAATTTGTAGTCATTACATCAAATCTTCCCCACTTTATTAATGATGAACAAAATTTTGAAATAATGGAGGAAGTATTTACACAAGAGATAAAAGAAGTAGTGACTCTCTTTTCAAAAGGGTAAGACACCAATTTTGGATTGTTGGACAATCAAATTATTTATATAATTGTATAAACTTATAGAGAATAATATTTTGAGTACAGACAAACAATCAAATAATCATGATATTTTGAGAAATCTTCAAGGGTACTTTTCTAGTAGTCATCCACAAGAAGGAGTATCCAACATATTCTTATGACTTTAGACCTATCTGATTATGAAACACAATTTAGAAAATAATATTGAAACCGGAAAAAGTTCTTCTTAAAGATGTATTATTAGAATCTATATGGAGAACCATTTGTTTACTTGAGAGGAAGGAAAATACCTAATTCTACAGAAATTACTTAGGAATCCATTCACACCATAAATTCCAAAAAATATTAGGTTGCATTATTAAATTGGGCCACTTGAAAGAATATGAAAGAGTGAGAAAGTTGTACTTAATACTTGTGCTTCTGCGTGTAACTTTTAAGCTTTCATTCATTGATTGGATTTCAAGCATGGATTTTCTCTATCTCCTTTACCATTTTAATAAATGTTTCTACTTCAAATTTATTTACTTTCATTATATTAATATGGTAAAGATGCCATAAATATCCCCTCGTCTTCCTCTTGGTGGAATCCTTGGAAACGTTGAACAAATAAGTAGCATCCTAAGAGACATTGTGGTCCAAATTTCAAGAGAGATAAAGGAATTGAAGAAGGAAACAAATGCCTTCAAATATAAGGAATATATCTACATAATGCCTAAGGGAAAGAAGTTATATATTTCATCTCTTTCCAAATATGAAGTTGTAGATTCCATTCGAAGGATTTTGGATCATTTTGGATTTTATAATAAACGAATAGGCTCCAAAATTCTTCACAATATGGAATAAACTAGCCAAGGGCTTGGAAATAATTATGGGGCATAGAATATATCATAAATATTGAATACAAACCATTGTGTGTTGGTTTTGGTTATTATGGAGATATGATGAGTGAAGGGAAAATTTAATGCATCTCACCTCTCAATTTAGGTAATGGACCCATCAACATATGGCTAAATAATGTTTCAAGTATGCAGATGAAATAGTACAACTCCAATATCCTCATCCAAAAAAATAATATGGAAATAAGGGAATGTCCTAATGAACAGGTTATTCCATTCATTTTCAAAAAAATTCAGCCTGTATGGACTCTCTATTAAAAATATATTTATTCTTATTTAAATAAAACATATAAGTCACATGGTGCCTACATCACAAGAAATATTAAACCCACAATCACCAAAAAAAGGTATGTTGAAACCTAACCAATAACCACTAAGTGTAAACTTTGAAATTGATGCAAGGCTTTGATCATTAAGAATATTTAAGTAACACCAAAGAGCTATAAATTTTGACCCTTAACTTCATACATAACACTTCACTTTTTCTTTTAATGATCTCTATAGCCTTGACTAGGCTTATAACCTAGTTTTTTGGATTTCCTTGTTTCTTGACTCCTCTTACAATTATGGTTTTCAAGTTCTGATTTGTGGCCTCAATCACCTAGGTATGTGCCCTAATTGCAGAGGTATAATTCTTCCCATAATTTTTGTTCTCCTTCTAAATGAATCGACCTTCAAAGGAAGATTTTAAACCCTTTTCTCTTAGCACATAAGTGATCTACTAGCTACCTTATACCACTTACCTTAGCTCTAGTACCAAGTTGAGAAATCTATTAGGGAAACATTAGGGAAACTTATTTTTTATTTCTCCTACTTGACATTGAACTGTGATATTATTTTTTTCTTATTTGGTTTTATTAGTGTTCTTTATCATCAAATAAATGCCAAAAACATGAATATAACAATGAACACAAGATGTAGGAACTTAGCGAGGGAAAACCCAAAAAATATTCTTCTATCCTTTTAGAATCAAATCGAATGAGACAAACTATACCTTTTGACCAAAACCATAGACTCCCTCCATCCACCAAATCAACCTTCATGTAATCAAGTCAAAACTCTAGCCCCTTCCTTCGCAATTCAATATAAGCTTTCTCTTCCAAAATGAGTCAACACGAACTCTAGTATGTTCTACACTTTTGAGGCTTGGAATACACCTTCAACCCAATAATATGTCTTTGTTTTCTTTACACATGCAGTATAATATCATCTCCCAAATACATCTTCCTTTTATATGACAATTCCTTCCTTGTGATGATAAAATACCTTTATCTTAGACACCCTCACACTTCCTTCTTCACTTGAAAATTGCATATTTACTTCATGTGTGTATGTTATCCTCAATATGTCAAATGCATGGGTATATATAATAGTTAGAAGCTACTTTTAAGGTCGATTTGAATAGTGGGAAGAAATACTTGATGGTGGAGGAGTAGATGACTCAATTACATTAAAATAATTTCATTTCTTTGATACAAAATGCCCAATAAGGGTCCATAATACCAAGGAAAAAAATTATTTACTCAACCCTAGAAGCATTCAATGGAGGCTTTGACCTAGAGCTAAAATAATAGAGCATGAAACCTATGCTTGTAAATAAATTTTATTTTACAAATAATTTTCTTTTTCTTAGTCTTTTGACAAATACATTACATCATGATGAAATACAATTATGAATACCAATACTAGTTACATTGCGCAACAATAATCCTTAAGGGTGTGGGAGGGATGTGGTTACATAGTTTATGTGATTTTATTTTTAAGATCATCATGTGTGAATTCTTAAAAAAATGCATGTGTTCTTGCTACTATAGCCTTAGTTTTAGCCAATCCACCATGCCCATTTACACAACTTGTCAACTTAAATTTTAGTAATATGCACGCATTAAAAACATGCACATGTTCTTAAGAATGCACACATTCCTATGCATATTAATAAAAAAAAATCATGCTAGTGATATTGTTATAGAACTTTGTAACATATTTTGGAGGTGAAATATAAATTTGAGGAGTAATTGGAGGATAACTTAAGCTCCAATAGGGCACCAATGTTGTCCTCTTACTTGATTGGTTCTAGGTAGGTCCACTATTTTTTTTTTGAATTCCATAATTTCTTTTCCAAGGAAATCCTCATGAAAGACCATTTACGTAATCCCAATTATCCATGGATAGTAAATGGGTAAAAAATTGTTATTTATTATAGAGCCTAAAATTGAGGGGACATAGGGAGTTGAGAGATAAGAGGCATCACATTTGGCTCACAACCACTTGAGCTAACACTCATGGCTTTAATACTTTCTTTTTTTTTTAAGTTATAAATAAATAAAAATATATTTTTTTGAAAACGAATGGAATAACTTGTTTAAAATCATTTTGTGGATTACGTAAATCCTTATTTAAAATTGTATTGTAAATTTGAAGTCCAAAGGACATGTACAAAATATGAAGAGCCATGTAAAGTCAAAAAGTCATAGGGAAGTCAAACAATCATGAGGGTAGTCCAAGAGTCACAAGGGAGGTGAAGTATCACCCCATTGGTTATATAGACACCTTCATTATATAATAACAAAACCCCCTTTCACCCAGCGCCCCCCCCCCGCCCCCCCCATACGGCATCAAAGAGACAAGCTAGTTATTTTGGGGAGCAAGTAGTAGCTCCAACGCTCCACTATTGGAGCTAGTGGTGTTTGTTGAATACACGTGTCCTGGGAATTTTACTTAATATATGAAGCTTGATGGACAACACATTCTTGATGCATGGATTATGAATTTTTGTAAGAATTTTCTATGAATTTTTGTGATTCATTTTTGTTTTCACTGGTACTAAAATAGTTGAAATATTTCAGTTATTTTAGTGCTTATCATATTGATATTGTGTTTTAATGGTTGCAATGACCATCACATATTTGTGGACTATTCTGCTAGATTTTAGATAGATCTTTCATGTTTTTGTGTGTCTCTACTATGGCGGTACTACTACCTCTCTCTTAGAGGCTCACTTTCTTTTCCCCTTTGCAGTAGAATAACCTCAACACACCTACAACCGAACAATCACTAGGTACACTCACTTTCTTTTAAAAGGCACATATGTGATCCTCTCTCTTGTTGACAGTTAGATCCAAGGATAACCTTTAAGAAAATGATAACCAAGAAGTATTTTGGATGGGGCTCCTATCCCAAATAGTGTGAGGTCTAATTGGGACCACATATCAGGGAGACCCCTTTGAATGTTGGCAAGTCCAGCACTGTCAAAATTTATGGTGCTAGAAGGAGGGAAGCCATATTTTTATGGTTTATAACTCCATCCACCCTCATCATACTTCTTCTGGTCAAGGAAGTAATATTTATAGCACATCCTCTACTCATATTCCATAAGTTGGAAAATTTTCTCATCCCAGTCTTGGAAAAACTTGTGAAATATCTTACAAGCATATTTGAGCCATCCAGCCTATAAACCGTCCCTTTGAAAAGGCTATTGGATTGATTCCCAAAGTACTTAATGTTCCCTATTTTCCAAAGAAGAATGCATCCACTCCTACTGTCAACTATTTGGTTCTTGCCACCCTTGAAGAGTTAGCAAATATTATAGAAAATGCAGAGAAACCAGAGAAGCCTCCATATTTTAACGGAGGTGGCGGAGACAACATTATACTCTTGGATGACACTTTCCACGAGTTAGGTGGTCACAAAGAAGAGGAGGAAGATCCCTCATATTCTAAAGAAGAGGAGGAGCACATAGACAAAGCCATGGTGGACCAAGAGATGGATTGGATGTCTCATGGTCCACTTTCCCTATCGATAATTTTACACAAGATGTTGAGACACATGGAAAAGCTGCTAACGAAGTATGACATTAATAAAGTAGTCAACGCAGAAGACCATTTGGAAAACTTCTACTTACACCTGTAGATGCGTGAGGTACATTACGATCATGTTGTATGTAGAATTTTCCCTTATGCCTTAGATGGTAGAGTAGTTTTATGGTACCATAGTCTTCCTCCAAACTCAATCCAGAATTGGAAGGGGTTTAAAAAGTTGTTTCTTGAAAATTTTATAGATGAAAAAACATTGGCCATGTTATTAAAAGAACTGGAAATTTGAATATTGTGAAAAATAAAAGGTTAAATATTTTAATCAAAGGTTTAATCGCATATTGAAAAAATTTCCTGCAAACATGAAACCTCATGACTCCATCACTATTGATTATTATACTTCTACCTTACTTACAAGCATTGTGTGGTTCATCAAGAGAACTACGAAAGAAACATTGGCTAAGAATTACGAAGAATCCATTGCAATTTAAAAGTACTTGCACACAATTGGAGTCATTATTGACGATGAACCATCAAAGGACTCCAAGGACACAGGTAAAAGGTGAGTCATGCCTCTTCAATTAAGGCCAAGGATAAAGAATTCACTGGTATTTAAGTCTTGACCTGAACCATCAAGTCTCTGTCCAATGAAATGGAAAAGTTAAAAAAGAGATCAAGCAAGACCATTGTCAATAGAAATTCCCCAAAATTTAACTTTTTGAGAAGGGCTGATAACTTAAGAAATAGCAATAATTAGTCGAATAATTTTGTGCAAATCTCTAACGCTGTGTTGAATGTTGAGAGTATGTGCATGGACCAATATTGTTTTTTTCATCAATAATATCATTCATAAAATACATTCCCACATTGGAATCACAACATCAATGCTCTAGTTGTGCATATCATTGATACAGTACTTTTAGATGATCATACCGAGTCAACGAAAGAAAAGGAATAAATCGTTGTGGCCGAAGAAACTACGAGTGTTGGGAACATAGTGAATGCTTCCAGTTGTGTATTCATAGCTAAAAATAAAACTTCCAAAGAACAACCATTGAGTGGGGACTCGACTCAAAAGTAGAATAGTCGATATAAGCTGAGAAGCCAAGGGCCAGTTTTTGAATAAGAGTTTACAAGGTAGAAATTGAAAGAATATTTGTTAAGGAAGATCACACTGCCTGTCAACTCAAATCAAAGCACTTAGAAATTTTTTTTAAATACTGCTACTGTGAAAAATACTTCCACCAAGAGTAAAATAAAGTCTACCACTACAGAAGTATCAGATAAATTCATGGCTCTAAATACTTCAGTGATGCCCATCATGCTTGATTATAACATAGTTGAAGATATAAATAAATCTCACATTAATATTTCTATCTTCGAGCTTACAAGGATCGCAAGCCAGCGAGAGCTACTTTTCCATGCTCTTGATCAGTATTCCTCAAGTGAAAATATTTATTTCACAGAAGGGATCTGGCAAGTCTTATGGTCCCTTGGAATCTTTTCTTAGTGAATAAACATTAGAAGTGAACACACTTTTCCCTCCATTTTTATTTATGTTTAAAATTTTTAGTTATAATATACACAATTTCTTAGTTGACTTTGGTGCATCTATAAATGTAATTCCATTATCCATAGCTAATAAAATATATCCTAAATGGGATAAGACAAATGAATATATTATTCATCTGGACATGACTCTTATCTAAGCTATTAGTGAACTCATAAATTTTCTTATTCGCGTATCATCTAATCAATGATTTCACTAATGCATAAACATAGTAATTGTGGACATACCAGAATCCTACATTGTATTGTTGAGTAGGGATTGGTCCAGCAAATTACAAGTGTATTTTTTACCGACTGGTCACATTTATGGCTTTTATATAAGGGAAAAAATAACCAAATCTTAGTAGACTCAAGACCTTACATGAAGCACACTGTCACACACTTTGAGGGAAATAATGAACCAGTTGCTTTCACAGATCTAATATTTGGAAATTTATTTTTGGATTTTGACCTATGGTGCTACCTTGCTCAACCTTCTCCTATCCCACCTGATACATAGTTGGAACTCTTTCCTAGTCCAACTAGAAAAAATGGCCTTTGTACAGTATATAATAGTGGTACTAGTGTAGAAAATATTTCTTGTACATATGATGTTTGGAAATTTTATTTTGACAGATACAAGATGACTTTGGCATTGGTTGTGTTTTAATAGACCTACGAAAGAGAAAAAATCTGATCTCTAGCCGCTTGGAATTCGAGTGCACTAACAATACTATGGAATATGAAGCACTCATCCTAGGCTTACAAAAGGCCTTTGAACTCAAATTTGGGATCCTTAAAGAAGTAGGTGATTATGAGATCGCCGTATGGCAGTTATGAAACACTATACATTTTATGTCACCTAATTTTAAAATTTATCAATAAGAGGAATGGAATTTAATTTCTCAATTCCAAGCTTTTAATATTGTATATTTCCCTAGAATTTGTAACGCAACTACAGATGCATTAGAAAATGTTGTTGCTAGGTTGTCACCTCTTAGCGACATTTTTTCTATTGAAATAATTCATAAACCATTTTTCCCTGATAATATCACTAATTTACAAATTTTTAATGATGACAAACAAATACTTAAATTCATGGCAAACGTTGATGTATTCAAATATGCATCCATTGAAAAAGACGAACATGAAAAAGTGTTGCAATATGCAGCTTAGGAGAGCAAATATAACCCCATACCAAAATGCATGGTATCACTTAAAAATATTTATGAATTTCACAAATGGTTTCAAGGGTCATTCAATGCCAAAACCCACAGTTAAACTTTGTCGCATGAGAGGATCAATCTTGTAATAGAGAAAGATCTAAAAAAATTTAATCTTGGTACTTGTTGCACACCACAAGAGAAGAAAGACTATATTCACTTATTCAAGAAGTACTGATATTTTTTCGCATGGACATATGATGATATCAAAACTTACGACACCTGAATAATACAATATGTTATTCTGATTAAGAGGGGCCAATCATTTTTAGTATAAGTTGTGAAAGGTTCATCCAATGCTTGAGCCCCTGATTTAGAAGGATTTGAGGAAGTTTCTGGATGCTCGGATCATTTAAAAAGTGTGACATTCAACATGGGCGTCCAATATGGTCCCATTAAGGAAGAAGTTCAAGGAAATATGCTTGTGTGTGCATTTCTAAAATCTCAATCACACCTCAGATGAAGACAACTACCATGTGTCATCAATGGAACAAATATTACAAACAACATCGGGGTCATAAATTTTTTCTTTACTTAACGGATATTCTAGCCAAAAATAGGTTTTGTTCTCAAATCCCTTAGAACTACTTTTCAAACGAAGTGAGGCAAGTTTTCATTTAGAAGAATGCCTTTTGGGATAGTTAATTCTGGTAAAACCTTTCAACGTGGGATGGAGATTTCATATCATGGTATTATTGGTCAGAGTGTGATGGTGTATCTTGACAATTTCACAGTGTTTTCAAAGAAGCGATCCAACCAGCTACACCACCTAAATCAAATCTTTGAGCGATGTCGGAAATACGGGATATCACTTAATCCCAAGAAGAGAATTTTTGTAGTGTTCGGGGGAAATCCCTTGGGACATATTATAGCAAGGAGTGGGATTAAAGTAGTCCCTAAAATTTCAGGGCTATTATGTAGATACCCTTCCCAGTGAACAAAAAATATATGCAGTCCTTCCTAGGGAAGATATATTTTCTCCACAATTTCCTCTCTGATTACGCTCAAATTGTGAAACCTATGAAGGAGATAGTAAGGTAGGATGAAAATTATAAATGGGACAAAAAGGAAAAGGATGTGTTCTCCCATATTAAGCAAGAAATCATGAATGCACCAGCCTTATACATCCCAAATTTCAGCAAATATTTTATGTTCTACACCTTTTCCTATGATATTTCTCTTACACATAATCCTTACACAAAAATATGATCAGAATAATGAGCGACCAATATATTTTATGAGTGTGAGCCTGCAAGGACCCAAACTCAACTATCCCTGCATCGAGAAATAGGCATATGCAGTATATAAGGCAGTAAAGCACTTTCATCCTATCTTTTGAAAAATCATTGCATTATATTTGTGTCGCACCCAACAGTCAGATCATTTTTTGTCTAGCAAGAATTGGGTGAGAGGAGAGCGAACTAGATAACTAGTTTACAAGAATATGATCTAGAGTTCAAGCCAATTCACACTATTAAGGGCAACGGTCTATGTCGAATAGAGAAATAAGCGGTGAACACAATAAAGGATGATCTATATGGGTGGGAGAAATTAATCAAGATGTATAATGTTCAGCGAGCCACCCCCACTACTATCTCAAACTCTTAGTACACATATGTGTGCCAATATTGAACATGGCACTTCTCCATCTCACTTATTCACATGGTAAAAGAGGTCATATAGGTTAAAAGAATTATATTATTAGTTAGTGCATGGGGTGATTTTTAGAAAGCACCATAATGGAGTATGGATTAGATTCTTGGAAGCACGTGATTTAGAGAAAGTGTTATGTGACCTCCATGACGGATGAGTTGGGGAGCACTATGTAGGTGACACCACAACACATAAATTTATGTGGGTCACTTTTTATTGGCCCACATTATTCAAATATGCTCACAAATATTCCCACAAGTTATAGTTCTATTAGAAGTTTGTTGATTGAGGAAATAATTCATTCGCCCTGTTGCATCCTATCATTGTGGAAGAACCATTTCAACAACAGGTTTTAGATGTCATCGGTGAGATTTTTCTGCACTCATCGAAGCATCACCGCTATATTCTCACTGCCACAGATTACTTCACGCAGTGGATAGAAGGACATCCACTCAATCAAGTTAACGATCAGGCAGTCATCAACTTCCTCAAGAAGAATATTGTTTCTAGGTTTGGCGTTCTAACTTCACTTGTTTCCAACAATGCAACATAATTTTAATTGTTATATTATTTTATTTTTCATTTGAACATGGTATTTTATTGAAACATTATGCTAATTACTATCCGTAAGGAAATGGTCATGTTAAGTCTAACAATAATAATCTTATCTACATCATTAAGATGGTAGTTTTCTCTAAACAGAGGAATTGGCACTCCACTTTGGTGAATGCCTTATGTTCTTATAGAGTCACTCCTAAACCTTTTATGAATATGTCTCCTTATTTCATAGTGTAAGGAAAATAAGCCATACTAGCCACGAACATCTATTTTCCTGCCTTCAACTTTCATAATAATCCCATGGAAAGTCATGCTTATTGGTTCAGAGTAGGATAGACACCCTAAGTAAGCTACATCAAGAAATACATAAATCCAAAGAGAATTTTTCTCTTCACCAGAATCATATCAAGAGGTGGTTTGACAAGAAGTTTGTAGGGAAAAATGAATTCAATGTAGGTGACTTGGTCTTTAAGTGGGACAAAGGAAAACATACTAAGTTCCAATATCTATGGATCAGATCGTTCATAGCATATGAAAAGCTTGGCCAATACACATAATCTCCAATCGTTAGATGAGAATATTGAATCTCCTCTTGTTAATGAAAAAGACTTAAAAAATTATTTTCAATGAGGATATAGGGTTGTGCCCTACCCTATGTACATAGTTTGTTTTTTTTCTTCTTTTTTTCGTTTGTTATTGCACTTTTGTTTTCATTTATGTAAATAAGCATTGTGTGTGAACGTGTTTTCTGGCTTCTTTGTGTGTGGCTGGGTTGAAAAGAGTCATGTGACACTAAAAAATTTGGCCAACCTTTGATCCTCCTTTGTTTTGGTTACACCTTCTCGTCAATCATGTTTTGAAAGAAAATATGATCCTTCCATAAAGAGTTTTTTTTGAACCACAATAATTGTGCCTATTCTGGAAACCTTACGCTCATGCTCAATTCCTTATGTTTCAATGTTTTCACCCTTATCCAATCAAGTAGAATAGGAAAAGGGGGAAAATATAAACGACAAAACCTAAATCAAAGGTCTTTATATGCTTATTTGAAGGAAATACCTCTTCTTCTCTCGATAATTTAGGATCCCTCTTCCGCCCATGAAATGAATAAGTGCCTATGCACAGTCCTATATAAAATATATAAATAAAGGCAAAAGAAGAGAAAGGCTTCCTGAACAGGGAGGTGAAGTAAGAAAATATGTTGGGGTACTAACCAGGCTCGGTGGCAATGGAGAAATGTTTGTGTTCTTGTATTGACTCTATCGAGGTATTTTCCAGGCCTGATAGTAGCAGAGAAACGCTAAAGACAAAAATATATACTCTAAAAATCTAAAGCTCACAAATTATACTACCCTTTCCTAATTCGAAACATAGTGATATTGTTGATCTTATGTTTGTGTTCAACCGAGAATCATTAGGGGAATTTTGAGGTCTAAAATGGGCCTCCTAAGAAAAATGTACAACCAAAATAAAATTTATAAGAACCAATAGGATTCAAGATGATGATGTCAATCATGGGGGATGATTGACCATTTTTTAAGTAAAAGGGTAAAAATATTAAAAAATAATAAAATAATAAAACTACTTTTTCAACTCGTATTTTCAACTTATCTCCCAAATTTTTTACTCAAATTTTGAGCGAGCATACTCATTGGACGCAAAATTTAATTCCTCATCCAAAGATTACCCATGTTGCATACTTTTGATGGACCTTGCTACACAAAAAATGAGAAAAATATGAAAAAACGTGATTGCAATCACGTTTTTCATGTATTTCTCATTTTTCATATAGCAGAATCCATCGAAAGTATGCAACAAGGGTACTCCTTGGATGAGGAATTAATTTTTTCATCCAACGAGTACTCCCGCTCAAAATTTGAGTAAAAAATTTGAGAGATAAGTTGAAAATACAAGTTGAAAAAGTAGTTTTTTCATTTTTCCCTCTAAAATTTGATGATGTAATCAAATCTTCTTTTATTATTTCCACTATTATTTTATAATTTTTTCAGGAGGCCCATTTTAGACCTCAAAATTCCCCTAATGATATAGAGGGGAATATGGTTTCTCACGGGATAAGTGGGGAAACCAAAAGTGATCTGCACGATGAATCAATACTTCCTGCAGAACTAGAGCCTGCACAAAATAATTAACCTAGACAGAGAAGATAGAATTATACCAATGTATTGCCAAGTGTTGTTGATGCTACAACACCCTCCAAAATTTTGGCCTACACCCAAATTTTGGAGCCTGCTTTGATATTTCATCCAATTTTCGAAAACTTTAAGACTTATTGCATGTGTTTTCCCTAAGTGTTATGGTCCAATTTGCAAGAAAATCACAGTGTTTCCTTTTCAAATTTTATGTGTTGCACCTTGCACAAAAACTAGTTTTGGTGGTTTCAAGGGGTAATATTTGTGTAAATGATTTGGTCTTACCATGTAAACATATGTCGCACTCATTTCCAAAGTTTCAATCATTTTCACACAAGTGTCGTCACTATCGTCGAAAAGTGTATTTTTGTTGTCGCACTTGGTGTAAGCTCGTCACAAAGTTGTCGCTTTGAGGGAAGTATATTGTTCATGTGTTTTGGGTGATCTATGTTGTGTCATCAAGTGTTCTAAGTGTGTGATCACAATCAATTCTTATCATTTTTCACATCATCTGCACAGATCCCACACTTATTCAAATTTGGAAAACTTCCCAACCAAGAAATCTAGTCTCATCCAGCGCTCCTCAATTGTGCATTGTGTAGTATCAGCCCTTAGTTTTTGACCCTGCCTCTTGGCACTGCACAATGCATAGCTGTTTCCTTCCATGATTGCACACTACACAATCATAGTGGTCAATCTCAGCCTCTAACCTCAAAAACGGTGTAATTTCTCTCTCCTTCCTAGTCAAAACTATGCATTGTGCAGTCTGAAGGTGTAACCTTGAAATTGCATAATAATTTGGCCTCCTCTACCCTCCATAACTATGCAATGGGAAAAATCAATTCGCAAGCCCTCTACATAGCTCCTTGAGCTCCCCAACTCTGCAATCTTCTTGCACAGCCCATCCTGAACTGCACATTGTGCAGTCTTAAGGCTCAAGCCTGACCATTGACTACTTGAGTTGTGTAATTAGGTATTCACTGAGTCTCTCCCTCATCCTTCTACCTTTTTTCGACTCATTAAGTGGATCATCATGCATTATTGTAAAACTATGGGTTTATCATACTGATGCCTTCTTTTCATGAGTGAATTTCAAATGTAGGTACTCTATCATACTATGACAGGATGATGAAGAAGGATATGGAGAAGTATAATGGTAGGTCCCTATATTACTATTGTAGTCCCTTATTATTATTAGTGTAGCCCCCTTCTTTTTATTTTTGTACCCCTATAGTCCCCATATTTTTATTATTGTGCCCCATAAAAGACCACTATTGTTATTGTTGTGCCCTTACATTATTATCGTTAGATCGGTTAGGATTATAATATTGTTACCCGATAGAATCTTATATATAGAAAGGAGGTTTTTTAATTTGTATCATCCAAGAATTTTTCATTTAAGTAATGTAAATGATGTTTCCCCTTGTTAGTGTTAGAATTTTCGTTTTGCCATGAGTGATCAAAATCACTCTTTTCATATTCATTTTAGGGGTTCCACTCAAAAAAATTTTATCATTCCACTAGGTCATGCAAAAAATTAGTCACTAATGGTATCCCTAGTCAAAAAACATCACTCTTCCTTAAAATTCATTTTCTTGTTGGCACACTTCCATACCTTTCTAACTGTACATCATCCATAAAGTCAATTCATCATGTCATGTCACCATGGAGTCTAGTCTTGTCAAGGTCATCATTAGGTTTTCTAGGGTTTTCATGGTCCAATAAAACTCCATTCCATTGCATAAGGCCATCAAGTAAAGGGTTATCAAATAACATATCTTCACCATGTGAAGATGATTTGTAAAGAGAAATTCTTATTTCATCATCTAATTTTGATTTCAAATGTGAGTTTCATTCCAAGATGTAATTTTATTTATGTTCATGTAATTTTGTGTCAATTCAAATGTAATAAGTACTCAGTCTCCCAAAAGCTGCCAACTCAGTTCAACATTCTAAAAAAGCACCTGTCAAATTGCAAGAGTTTTTATTCATCAATTGATCAAATGTCAAAGGGAGTTGTCTTTTCATAAGGGTGCCCAAATCATCATTTTCCACAAGCACTAAATCCTAATTTCCTCTCCCACTAAGCTAGGGTTTGCTATGGAATCAGATACATTTGAGCAGAGGAGGCATAAGGTAGGTCATATCAGTAAGTATGAGGTCATTTCAGCTCATAAACATAATGTCTTCATCATTTTTCAAGAAGTCATTCCAAGAGTCAAATCATTTGCCACTCATAGGGCCAGTTTTTCTTAAAACTATGTTTCTAACCAAAAAGAAATGAATTTGATAAAAGTGAGAGATTTTTTTGTCCATAATAGGCCAAAAAAGAAAAACCTCCTTCCATTTTTACACAGGTATCATGGTTTGGGAGAAATTTCAAAGATACAGGTGCTACAAGAGGTTTTCCGAACTTCTAGAGTGACCTTTGGAAAACCATTTTTTCTCCTAGATGGATTTTCCAAATGACTTTCTTTATAAGTCAAATGAAAAATATACTGGAAGATATTTCCAATTAGCTATCATGAGCTCAAATTGGAGTTGAGGAAGGCCTCCAGAAGTTTCCTGCAACAGCACACTGCATTTTGCACCCTCATTCTGCACTTTTCGACCAGTCTTGGGAGAATTCATTTTCAGTTCTTGATAAGTCCATTGTGTAGCCAAGAGAGATATATTTCCAATGAACTATCATGAGCTCAATTTTGAGTTTGGGAAGGCCTCCAAAAGTGGTTTGCAAAAAGGCGTTGCGCACTTCCTTCTGGGAGGGCGCACTTGCTTCTGGGAGGGCGCACTTGCTTCTGTGAGGGCACACTTGCTTCTGTGAGGGCGCACTTGACCAAAAAAGCCAAAAACTTATTCAAATTGCAAAACATCGCTTCATAAACTTCAGCAATTTTCTCATCAACCTCCAGCAAGCGAGTGAAATCTATTTCCATCAAGTTCATTTGTTGGGTGTTTTGAGTTCTGTGAGCAAATTCAGAGGGTCCAACCATGCCATGTTGACCAGGCTTTTCATATCCAACCTTCAAGACAACCAAGTTACTCTATCTGGTGTCACATTTACTGCTTCAACTTCCATCATTTCAGCTACCACCGAGATCCCAGATGTTGGGGAGAAATGGTTCAAACACGCTAAATTGGACGAACACTACTATGAGCCTTTCATGAAAACAAGATATAAGAGTGAGAAAAATAGGTTCTTTCCTTTTTCCTACCTCCTAAACAGATATGCACCAATGATGAAGATAATCATGAAATACTTTTCATGAAAAGGTAGATTTTCAAAACTTTATACCTATCACATCTGGCTCTTAATGCATTTCACTAAGGTAAAGATGCTCAAAATACCCTACTAAATTTTCTGGAGCATTGATAAAATGGCACTTATTGTCCAAAAAATGGAGTATGAACATCAAATGGGAAGTCTTTTCCATCATTCCCTTATCAAAATTATAGTCCTTTATCATCTCAATGAACTAAGCATTGCATGGAGTACCTTCATAGCCAATGATATATCTAGAGAGCCATCTACTCAACATGCACAAAATTTTCTTTCATCATCTTAGCCATCCACTTCCATCCTTCCATCTCAGCCCATATCACATTCATCATCATCAGATAAGTTCCCTTCACCCATTTCACATACTTCATCTCCATTTCATTATGACATTGGATCACCTAGCAGGATTGAGGTCAGTGAGCCTAAGAGGACTAATGTGGTTGAGGTTGATCCATTTCCAAAAACCTACCAGAGAGGTCACAGGTATGTGTTTTATCCACACATAGTGGAAGATCCATGCCTTCTACATCAAAAAAATAGGTGGACAAAGGCAAGAAATTTAGCCAGAGGTTAGAGATGAGGAGGACCTCCATGAAACATAACAGTAATTTAACCTTGTTGACCTAGATGAAGTTGAAGATGATAAAATCACTAGTGGAGTCATAAAGGGAAAGGATGCCAAGATTAGAGAGCTCTAGACTAATCTTGAAAGGTCCAAGTTTTTCATTGACTTCCTTGAGCAAGAGAAGCAGTGGTTGAAAACAAATCATACCATTGATGAGGTAAAATTCATAACTTCTCAAAGTGAGGTAGAAAATTCCAAAGTTATGATAGATGAGACACTTGAAAAGTATGGGTTGTTTGATGAACAATATGAACAATCACCAAGAGGTATACCTAAAACTAGAGGGTTGAAGCTCTAGCTCTAGAAAGACAAAAAGAAGCTTAGATTGTTGATCAGCTAATCCTAAATGAGCAACTTGCAATGGTGATCAATGAAAAAAGGGAGCTAGGGCTTGATAGAGCCAATCAACATTTGGAGAAGATTTTGGAAAAGGCTAACAGAGACAATGATGTGTTGAGGAGGAAGGTCAAGCATCATGCTCAAAAGGAGACAATTGCAATGGCCAAATTCAAAAGAGCCAATGCAAATATTGAGGCTTTAACCATACTGGAGGAGAAAAGAAAGCTAGATATACTTGCAGAGGCTTCACTTCAAGCCTAGCCACACCATCTTCAGCCAGTCCACCAATTTTGAAACATTTTGAATCATTTTTGCAAAATCTAAGTTTTTTGTGTGTTCATGGACAGTGTTATATCAGCAAATTGGTCACATGCACAGTACCCTAGGTGTTGCACACTTTTTTGAGGCATCCAATGGCCAAACAAAGACCACCATTGGATTCAAAATGATTAAGACATACACCCTATAAATTTGGTAAGGTTTTTGAGACAAACTGGTCAATGAAAAAGGAAAAAAACACCCTAAAATCATGTTTATGCCCCTATTTTGGCCTAGGCTCTATGCAAAGAGCAGTCTTGGGAGAATGAAGTTTTGAGGGGGGAAATGACCTTCATTTTGGAAACTGAAGGCATATCTGGAAAGCAGACTTAAAGGGATTTCCAAAAATATATCTTGGAGCCAATTGGGACACCTACAAGTCATTCAAAATCATCCTTGAACAGGGAGGGTGCACTTGACACAGCGAGGGTTCACTTGACAGAAAAATGGCGCACTTGACCATTTGCTGAGTTTTTTGAGATTTCACTGTAAATTTGAATTTACTTCAGAAATTGATGTTTATAAATATTTAATTGAGGATGGTAAATGTAATTATGCTATGGATAATTTATCTAGGGGTAGATTCATTAGGTAAAAGTTTTCATTAAGTCAAATGAATCAGTTTGAATGTATTTAGGGATGAGTCACTTAGAGTTCCCTATACTCTAGCTTTCAGTTCAGAATTTTGTGGATCTCTTCCTCACCTCATGGATTCGACCCCTGAGGACGAGTGAATGTTTTTTTTATGTCTATTTATTCCCTTTATTCACTCTTAGCAAGGGTTGGAATCAGTTTGGATGCTAATGTATTGATCAAGGACTATTGTACTCAATTTGGCCAATTAATAAAGAAGAGTTGCAGCTATTATTTGGGATACAAGTGGTATGATGTTTATCATTTTTTTTTCTTTATTTTCATATGTTAAAATGTGTTTCCTTCATGTTCATTACATCTCTATTTTATGATCTCTTTCAAGTTGATAGGTAGAATGCATGCTTGCTCATGCTTTGTTTAGGGAAAGTTATCATAATTTGTCCATTTTCCTCTGTTTAGGAAGAATACACCTCCCATGCTCTTCCTAGCTTCGCATCAGTCTTAAAACCATCTCATCACAATCATCTTAAATTGTTAAGCCTTATGCCTAAATTTCCCCATTGAATCTCTGCAACCCTATCTCATTTTCCCTGAACTAGCTCCCTTGAACATACTTACATCCAGCAGCCCGACCAAAATCAATAATCAAAACCCCTGAAACTCACACCTTGCCTAAAATCCTAATCCATTCAACCTCCTAGGTTGTGTTTTGTGGAGAGAACCCTCTCCTACTTGGTAGGGCTAGATACCAAGTTAAAAGGTTGGTTTGTGGTTACCTCTGTTGGGATTCATTATTCGGCCTTAGGAATCTAGCGTAGTGATAACACCCCCTCAAAGAGGCTGATTTCTAAGTCATTGATCTATATTTTCTTCTATTTTGTGAGTTGGTTTCATAGAAATTGGTATCATAGCTCTGGATTCTAGGGTTTTTCTGCTGCAAACAAGCCATCATGGAATTTTCACTATAACATTTTTTTCTACGAATTTTCAGATGATGAAAAAAAAACCATTTGAGCCGAACTCCAGAGGAACTGCATGTAAACATTTGAGATATTGGTTCTCTATATTTTCGTAGATTAGGGTTTTTGCAAGCTTCAGAATTTCATCTCAAATATGTGACCTTGGTAAAATCATCATAACTTTCTCCTTGAGCATCGGATTCGAATTCTATAAAATGTGATCGAAAGTGCACGGACTTTAATTTATTGTGCATCGATTTAAGAATTGAAAGACAAAATAGTGACACGTGGCACTTTGTACAAGTTCACTCTACTGAACCAGTCCATAATTAGGCCATTGTGGGATATTGGTCATAACTTTGCCTTGAAGAATCAAATTTAGGTCTGACCTATGGCATTAGAAAGAAGACTCAGAGGGATATTATAGGTCTGAATTTAAAATCTTGGGGATCTGAAATCACATAGATACAATGGGATCAATATCAAGCTCCTGAAAAGTAAGAAAAAGGTGTTGTATCATTTTTTTAAATTGCATAGCGTTTGTTTAAAAAAATCAGTATGAAGTGATTCCAATGGCATATTTAAGCATAGATATCAGTATTGGGTTCTAAAATTCCTCGTAAAAATAATTCCACACCCATTAAGTCCTCTAAAACTTCTACTATGATGCATGAAGAGGAAGAAGTGCAACATGATATATCAAAATTATGAGACAAAGTGTAACAAATGTCGCTCTCCCAAAAAGCAACCAAAAATGAAATGGAAGATAAAATGGATGGTTTGAAGAAAGGAATGGAATCTAAGATGAATTTCATGGAAGCTAAGATGAATGGCATGGAAGATAAGATGGATGGTTTGAAGAATGGCACGGAAGCTAAGATGAATGGCATGGAAGCTAAGATGGATGGTTTAAAGAATGACATGGAAGCTAAGATCGATGGCATAAAAGAAAAACTCAAAGCAGACATGGAAGGTTTGAAGGAAATTTTGAAAAAGTTGCTAAAATAAATTATTCCTAATGGAAAAAATGTAGTAGAGGAAACTCACAATGAGAAAAAAATAAACATTAATCATGATTTCATAAACTCTAACGTTGGATTGAAGACCCACCATATTCCAAAGATTGATATGACGA
Organism: Pinus albicaulis; assembly: GCA_034641835.2. Lineage (NCBI taxonomy): Eukaryota > Viridiplantae > Streptophyta > Pinopsida > Pinales > Pinaceae > Pinus > Pinus albicaulis. The sequence continues at coordinate 1,102,665,958 of CM076570.1, read as the reverse complement.
AGTTTCATGGCAAGGATCCCGTAACATGGATACTACAGATGGAGCATTATTTTGATCTCCATAATGTGAAAAACACACAAAAGGTACGTATTACAACTGTATATTTAGAACACAATACATTTGTATGGTACCGATGGCTTTTCTCTCGTAAAAAAATTTTCGCATGGTCAATTTTTAAAGAGGAAATTATAGCACAATATGAGGATACAAAGAGCATCAAATTCTTTAGCCAATTGATAAATCTCAAACAAAAGGGTTCAATGGTGGAGCACATTGAGGACTTACAAAAATTGAATATAAGGGTAACTAATATTCCAGAGGAACACAGGATTGATGTCTTCATAGGGACTTTAAAGGATAGCATCTAACATGAGGTTCGCCTTTGGGAACCTGATTCATTGGAGAAGTCATTTAGGTTGGCAAGAAAAATTTAAAGCAAAAATATGGTGACAAGGAAGCCTACCACTCACAAATATAAACACAGAAGTGTTTCTACTCCTATACTTCCACATTTTACAAGGTTGACACCACAACAATTGGAAGAAAAAAGAGAAAAAGGGATTTGCTACAGTTGTGATAGAAAATGCACTAAAGGTCATAAGTGTGTTGAGAAGAAACTATTTACATAGATTGTGAAGAGGAGGAATAAAATGAACAAGAAAATTCAAAAGAAGTGGATATACACCAAGAACCAACCATAGAAAAACAAGAAATGAATTCGACCATATCCTATAATGCATTGGCGGGAATTACTACTCCTCAAATTCTCAAGATAGAAGGACATATAAAGAAGAAAAATTTAATAGTGTTGATTGATTCGGGTAGTAACCATAATTTTATTCATTGTAAGGTAGCCACGGAATTGAATTTCTTCCTATACCCAACACCATAGTGTCAAGTGATGGTTGCAAATGGAGGAACTATAAATTGCTTTGGAAAGTGCCATAATATCAAGATAACCATGGGGGAATATGTATTGAATATTCCAGTGCTCTCCATTCCAATGGGTGGTGCTGATGTTATATTGGGAGTACAATGGTTCCAATCTTTGGGGACAATAGCTTTTAATTTTCATGAAATTTTCTTGAATTTTTTTTCGGAAGGAAAGGAAATTGAATTACGGGGTATCAAGGGGAAGTCGGGGAAGATAATAAGCTCTAATGTCATGACAAAGCTTCTAAAGAAATAACAATGAGGCATAATTTCACAATTATGCTCACTAGAAGTTCCAACATCAAAATTATTTATTTCTTCAGATCTCCAGAACGTTTTGGACAATCATTCCAAAGTTTCTGAAACTCTGAAAGGACTCCCGCCTATTCATGATCATGATCATGATATTAATTTGATTCCAGGAAGTGTTCCTTCAAACATCAGGCCTTACAGATATCCTTATGTCCAAAAGAGAAAAAATCAATGTATGATTACAGAAATGCTAGAGGTTGGTATAATTCAACCTAGTCAAAGCTATTTCTCTGCTCCTGTAGTATTGGTGCACAAGAAGGATGGATCATGGCGCATGTGTCTGGATTATAGGGAGCTCAATATTCTCACTATTAAAGATAAATTTCCCATTCCTGTGATTAATGAATTATTGGATGAATTACATGGAGAAATTTATTTCACCAAGTTGGATCTTCGTTCAGGATATCATCAAATTAGAATGAAGACTGAAGACATTCTGAAAAAAACATTTAGAACTCATGAAGTTCGTTATGAAATTTTCGGCATGCCTTTTGGCTTTACCAATGCACCTTCTACATTTCAAGGGTTGATGAATTCCATTTTCAAACTCTTCCTTAGAAAATTTTTGTTAGTATTTTTTGATGATATACTAATCTACGTCAGGTCTTGGAAGGATCATGTTCAACATGTTGATAGGGTGCTCAAACTATTGGAGGAGAAACAATTATATGCAAAAAACTCCAAATGTTTCTTTGGAGTATAAGAGGTGGAATATCTGGGTCATTTTGTATCTTAGGAGGGTGTTAAGGTAGACCCTAACAAAATTAAAGCCATTAAGAAATGAAAATTCCTCACAACCATAAAGAAGTTGCGAGGATTTCTCGGGTAAAAAGGTTATTATCGCAAGTTTGTTAAGAATTATGGGAGAATAGTAACACCTCTAACAACATTATTGAAGAAATATGCATTTTCATGGACTCCTTAAGAAACTAAGGTATTTGAACATCTTAAAGAGGAAATGTTCCAAGCACCGGTCTTAGCTACACCAGACTTCAAAAAAACCTCTATTGTGGAATGTGATACATTAGGAAATGGAATTGGTGTTGTTTTAATGCAATAATGAAGACCCATTGCTTTTGAAAGTCATCCAATAAAATAAAAGTATTTACAGAAAGCTATTTATGAGAAGGAAATGTTGGCAATACTACATGCACTAAAGAAATTGTGACCTTACCTAACGGTAAGACACTTCAAGATAAAAACTAATCATGATAGCCTTAAATACTTTTTGGAACAAAGACTATCTTTAGAAGAGAAGAAAAATGGGTAAAAAACATGTTGGGTTATGACCTTGAAATCATCTACAGAAAAGGGAAGCTAAATTTTTTTGCAGATGCACTCTCAAGAAAGGATGAGGATGTGGAAGCATTTCTTTGCGCTATTTCCATTATCAACCAAATTTGATAACCAAAGCAAGGGAGGAATGGAATAATGATGAATATGTGTAGACAATCATTCAAAAGTTGTAGTAAGATCCCAATAGATCTAATACATTTAGTTGGAAAATTGATTCCTTATGGTACAAATATCGCTTATATCTTTGTAATAATTCCCAACTAAAACAAAATATTCTTTTGGAATTGCACACCTCTCCCTTAGGAGGACACTCGGAATTTTTAAAAACTTACCACAGGGTGAAGAAAGAATTTTTTTGAATGGCCTTAAATCTGATATTCAAAATTTTGTGGCGGAATGTTTGGTTTTCCAGGAAAATAAAATTGAGATAATGAAGACCCTAGGTCTACTACAAGCTTTATCCATTCCAAGTCAACATTGGGAGGAGGTTTCAATGGAATTTATCACAATTTTTCCTAAGTCCAAAGGAAAGAGTGTCATCATGGTGGTAGTTGATAAACTTACCAAGTATGCACACTTTTTTGCATTATCTCATCCATTTAAAGAGATTACAGTTGCTACTACATTTATGGAAACAATTAAAAAGCTACATGGAAACCCAAAGATTATTGTAAGTGACAGAGATCCCATTTTCACTAGAAATTTTTGGACAGAATTATTTTCTTGTTTGGGTACTCAAATAGCTCATATCTCATCTTATCATCCTCAATTCAATGGGAAAACTGAGATAGTGAACAAATGTTTGGAAGGAAATATTTGTTGCTTTGTATCTGAAAAACAAACACAATGGGTCAAGTGGTTACCTATGGATGAATGGTGGTATAACACTTCCTTCCACATTGTAGCAAAAATGACCCCATTTATGGCACTTTATGGATATCATCCACCTTCCATCACATCATATTTAAGAGAAAATTATAAGGTTCAAGCAGTGGAAGATCACATTGACCATCAACAACAAGCTCTCCAACTCTTAAAGGATAACCTAAATTTGGCACAAAATCGAATGAAACAACTGGAATATCAACATCACAGTGAGAGAATTTTTTATGTATGTGACTGGGTATTTTTACAGCTACAACCATACAAACGAATTCCCCTCAAGCAAGCTAAGAAGGATAATAAATTATCGCCAAAGTACTATGGTCCTTACAAGGTGTTACAAAATATTGGTACCATGGCATACAAATTGGAGCTTCTTGAATCTTCCGAAGTGCACCCAGTTTTCCATGTTTCAAGCTTAAAGAAGGTTATAGGTGACAAACTTCCAATTCAAAAAATATTTCTAGAACTTGATGAGGAAGGAAAAATCATATTGGAACCTGAAGCAATCACGAAAACAAGAACTCTACAACTACGAAATCGATCAATTTCATAGTATCTCATCAAGTGGAAGAACTTACCCACTAAATATTCCAGATGGGAGGATGAAAATTCTATACATAAGCATATAGAACTACTCAAGCGTTGAGGACAACACTTTTTTGAAGGAGAAGGGCATGTTACGTCCCTATATTACTAGTGTATTCCCTTATTATTGTTAGTGTAGCCCCCTTATTGTTATTGTTGTACCCCTGTAGTCCCCATATTGTTATTATTGTGCCCCATAAAAGACCACTATTGTTATTGTTGTTCCCTTACATTATTATTGTTAGGTCTACTAGGATTATATTGTGACCCCATGGACTCCTATATATAGAAAGGAGGTTTTGTCATTTGTATCATCCAAGAATTTTTTATTTATGTAATGTAAAGGAGGTTTCCCCCTCGAAGAAGTTGATTTCTAATTCGTTGATCTATTTGTTCTTCTATTTTTTGAGTTGGTTTCATAACATATAATATTCTAGAATATACCTTTGTAGCTGAGGATGCAATTTGATCAATTAGGGGAAATCAAAGGGACATCAATTTTCGATCACAACTCAAGCCTTGATAAAACTAAAGAATATGCATCTCTAAGCCATGTGGATGTGGAAAGAAGATCATTCTTAGAAATACATACAACAAGCAGCAACAAATAATGGCTTGACATCACCATGTCATAAGTCTCATGTCATGATTCATCGTATGGAACATCATTTTTTGGATTATGTAAAATCTTATTTGAAAAATTTATTGTAAAGTGGAAGTCCAAAGGACATGTACAGAATAGGAAAAGTTATCTAAAGTCGAAAATTCATAGGGAAGTCAAACAATCATGAGGGTATTCAAAGAGTCACAAGAGAGGTGAAGGATCACCCCATTGGTTATATATACACCCTCATTGTATAAGAAAAGTAATTTTCATCTTGGCTCCCCCATAAGGCATCAGAGAGACAAGTTAGTTCTTTTGGGGAGCAAGTTGTGGCTCCAACGCTCCACTATTGGAGCTAGTGATGTTCGTTGTATACATGTGTCTTGGGAATTTTACTTAATATATGAAGTGTGATAGCCAACATGTTCTTCATGCATGGATTATGAATATTTGTAATATCGTTGTGCAAATGTTTGTGATTCATGTTTGTTTTCACCGGTACTAAAGTATTTGAACTATTTTGGTTATTTTAGTGCTTATCATATTGAGAATGTGTTGTAGTGGTTGCAATGACCATCGCATCTTTGTGGAATATTCCATTGGATTTTAGATGGATCTTTCATGTTTGTGTGTGTCTCTACTAGGGTGGTACTACTACCTCTCTCTTAGAGGCTAAATTTCTTTTCCCATCCGCAGTAGAAGAACCTCGACACACCTACAACTGAACACTCACCAAACACACTCACGTACTTTTTGAAGGCACGTATGTGATCCTCTCTCTTGATTATAGTTAGATCCAAGGAAAACCTTTAATAAAATAGTAACCAAGTTGTATTTCGGATGGGGCTCCTATCCCAAATGATGTGAGGTATAATTGGTACCATATATTGGGGAGGCCCCTTTGAATGTTGGCAAGTCCATCATTGTCAACAATTTTTTATTCAAAACCCTGAGAATTCATCTTCTAAATTTTAATGGAAACCCTAGATCATATTCTTGTACTTGGTGTTACATGTGAGGAAAGTGTTGCATGTATATTCTAAAAAGGATTGTGGCAAGATTTAGAGGGAACCCTTCAATAAGGTAACCCTACAAGGATAAAATCAAGGTATGTTAAGACCACCATATTTATAGCTAATCCTCTTCATTAAAAGGTATGGTAATTTTGAATTTTATTTACATTAATAACTCTCTCATGCCTAAGGTTTTGAATCATCAAGATTATTATTTTATAGGGTAATTAATCTCTAGATTAAAGCAACCCTTGTCATTCTCTTTATATTTTTTTCACTTTTGTAAAACCCTAACATTTAGGCTTTACTACAAAAACCATAGCCTTTTTATGCTTAGTGTATGTTTATGAAACCCTAATCTACTTAGGGTTTGTTGATAAAGTTTAGAAAATATGATGAAATCCTACTCTCTTGATGTTTAGGGTTTTGGTAATGTTTATATTTTTTAGGGTTTAATGAAATAGGGTTTACGATAAAACCCTTGTATTTCATGTAAAATCCTAGGAATGAATCCCTAGGTGTATATGCTATGTTTGATTAAACCTTTAGTTTTGTTGAGCTATTGTGCATCTAACATTAAATTTTTTGATGTGTGTAGTAGAGATTGATATAAGTTTCTAGGGCATGATAATGAAACCCTAGATGTAAAATGCTTTCATTATTATTGAATTTAGTTGTTATTATCTAAAGTTTAGTTTTGGTAAAGGAATCTAGGTTTTGTGACAGAACCCTAGCATAGATTGCTATGAAAATATAGGGCATGAAAAATGTAACCCTTATTAATTGTAAACCTATCTAGATTTAGGTCTTGATATCTAAAGTCTCATTTATTATGCTTCCAATATATCGACATGTTAACCCTATATTGATAAGGTTGACTTCATGCTCTATATTTGTGCTTGGTTGACATTTTTGTTGAATATTTGTAGGTACATAGCCTTCAAGATGTTGAAAATACCTACCTCATACTTAAGGATGACTTGATGATGATGTTGAGCACAATGAAAATAATAAGTTGTAATAATCTTGGTAAAATTGAATTATAAATTGTTGATGACCTTGTTTCCAAGTGAGGATAGAAGGAATGATGCTCCGGAAGGTTGAAGTTCTTTGGTGATGTGAACATGCAGAATAAAGAACATGTGTATAAAGAAGAATCTTGGATAAAGAAAGTGTATATCTCCCTAGTTGAGAAGGAGCTTGGTTGAAGAAAAGTAAAACTCCTCCATAGTTGAAAACATGACGTGAAGGCCATAAGGATGTTTGATATTGAAGAATAGTTGAAGCACTACAAATGGTTATTCATGAGTTGTATTTGCGATTAATAAAGTTTTGAACAAGAATTGGATGTTTTGAAAATTGTTGAGGCTCATTTTGGTGTTGCTGGAGAAATTGATGAAGGAAGCTCCCATAAAAACATGTTTATATATTGTAATGACCTAATCAGCATCAAAATAGTTGAAAGACCTCAAAGATTATGCGAACATAAATCTCATATACTTTGGAAGGTTGAACATTGGTTGGGCTCGTGAAGCTGCAGTATGTTCCAACAGATGGAAAATTAGCTAATGTGTTGAAAAAATCACTTTCCATAAGAAGTTAGTTTTAGGAGCATGCTCGGATTGGTGGATGTGTTGATATCTTCCTGAAAAGTTGAAATATTGATAGATTTCTTTGATTTGGTTAAGAGGGAAATATGAAGTACCATAAAACTACTAGTATTGTGGTACTTGGGAAGACGTCATGGCCTGGTTAGTATTGAGATCTTATTTGATGTGTAGATCCCAGAGGGAGGGTATCGGTTAGAGCTCCGCTTTAGTATTGATACCTAGATCCCTATAAGGGTTAGTTTCAGGGCATGGACGTCTAGATGGTATATTTTTGGATGGATACCAAGGTTGTATCCTTGTGTAGGCACTTAGCCAAAACCCCTCTTCTATGGGAAAACCCAGAAATTCTTCTTCTCTTCTTTTAGAATCAAATCAACTGAGACAACCTAAAACTTTTGACCAGAAACATAGACTCCTTCCATCCACCAAGTCAGCCTTCATGAAATAAAGTCAAACTTCTAGCCCCTTCCTTCACAAGTCAACATAAGTATGCTTCTCCAAAATGAGTCAACAATAATTCCAGTCTCTTCTACACTTATGAGGCTCATTATGCACCTTTGTTCTTGCCATATGTCTTAGTTTCCTTTGAAATCTTAACTCCCAAATATATTTTACTTTTTTATAAAAATTCCTTCCATGTGACGATAAAAGACCTCTATCTTAGACACCCTCACACTTCCTTCTTCACTTGAAAATTTCATATCGACTTCCTGTGTGTATGTTCTCCTCAATAGCTCGAATAAATGGGTATATATAGTAGTTTTAAGCTCCTTTTGAGTCCGACTTGAAGAGTGGGCAAGCCAACTTAATGGTGGAGGAGTATTTGACTCAATTACATTAAAATAATTCCATTTATTTGATATAAAATACCCAATAAGGGTCTATATCATAATGATAAGGAAAAAGACTCATGAATCAACCCTATAAGCCTTCAATGGAGGCTTGACCTAGAAATAAATTAATAAAGCATGAAACCCATGATTATAAATATTTTTCTTTTAAAAATAATTTTATTTTTCTTTATTTTGGAAAATACATTACATCATGACTTAAATACAATTATGAAGACCAATACTAGTTACATTTTTCAACACTGCCTCTTAATTCATAATTGTTCAATTGATACAAGAGTGAAATCAATTTGAAATGTTCCAAGAAGAATACAAAGAAGAATACAACAACATTTACATTTCTTGGGAGACCCTCACTGCTAAGGTATCTTCCCAACATGGGTTGTAGTGTCATCTAGGCATTTTCCACTATAGGTACCATCTTGTGTCCATTTCGATATTCATTTTTTTGGAATTTATTTGATGATAAAGAACACTAATATAATCAACAAAAGAAAATTAGAATATCACAGGTAAATTTAAAGTAATATAAATCAAAAGTAAGTTTTCCTGCTTCCCTAATGGGTTTCTCAAAAATTATTAGGGTGAGGAAGGTGTTACTATCATTCGGTTGGACCCCAAATATTTGTTATGGAGATGGGATTAGAAAAAAACCTCATTTATGCAAGTTTTTTTTAATTAACATTGGATACCATAATTTCATTTAGCTTTTCAATATCCTTCCCTCGATATAAAATTTATGTCAATATAATCCCTGGATCAAAATTTAAATTCATTTGAAGCTTCATCCTATTAAAATATGCCATGTCATGGATTTGGTCATGTGGCACCCACACGAGCTCCATGTGTCCCTAACAAGTTAGCCTATTGGGCCTTTTGAGTCACATTTATGTCATGTTGTCAAATCATATTTCCACCCGTGACAGTACTAAACAAAGATGAAGGGAAATAAGCAATGAGCAGTGCTAAGGTTCCACAATGCAACCAAGGTTGTTTTATTCCTCCTTCTACTGTCACACTTTTCAAGTTGGAAGGTGTGGTGGTTACTGTTAGCGCTCAAATCTACCCTAGGCTGAAATAAGGTAAAACTCAAGGCTACATAAAACCACGCTCAGCCTCGTAGCTAGCCCTACGAGGACAGGAGAGGGCTCTCTCCGTCAATCTCGATAAAATGAGCAAAAGGGTGCGAGATGACTTAAAATAGGAACTGATTTTAGGCTAGTAAAGAGATAGGAATGTTTGATTTTGATTTTTTGGGTTTTCGCTGGAGAAATGGGAAAACAAATTTTGGGTTCGGGGATAAGGTCAAACCTTTGCAGATTTCGAGTTGGGGCGAGGTAGGTGATTGTCTTGATGCTTTTGATTGGATATACGGACAGATTATACCGACGAGGAGCTGAAGAGGGCAAAGAAGAACTTGGATCCTCTCCAAACAGTCGAAAACATATAGAACTAAATGAATTCAAAGGCAGAGCACGGTAAACAATGGATTCAACCTCATCTACTCATTCAATTTAGTTCAAAAGCATATGAAAGGAATGGCATACATTAAACATGAAGAACTTATAGTAAACAGAGAGAAAACACCATCAAGAACAAAACACCACAAGGATCCCAACAAGTGCCGCAAAACCTCTGATCTTTCCTTAGCCAAAATAAGAAAAAATATGTACAATGTGTGCCAAAAGTTTCCCAAGAGTCCAACCTGTAGAATGTATCAGAAATTACAATATATAGATCACTCTAACCCCTTCTCACACCTCTAGGGGTCGAAATCCTCCTTCTAGGAGAAGTTCCAACAAATTCTAATCAAGGAGCTAAAATCTAGGCAGCTAACAACTTGCCTCTAAAAGAGTGGAAACTGATTCATTTACATGATTTTCACTTTTTTGAGAGTGAATCTTCTAGAATAGGTAAAAATGAGCCAAATTTACATGTAAACCATCAATTTACATCATGAAAACCCAAAAATTTCATCCACAAGCAAAACTGGTCCCAACTGGCCGAAATTCTGAGCTGGAAGTTGAAAATTCAGCCAAAAATTTAAGTGGGTAGCGCCCCTGAAACAAGTGGGTAGCGCGCCTTTCAACCTGATTTTGAGGCACTTCCTGACATCCAAATTGAGCTCATGATAGCTCGTTGGAAAGCCCTAGATGTTTGCTATCCAAATAAAGTGGAATTTCGCAATTTGGAGCTCATTTACCCCTCCAAAACTTCATTATCCTAGAAGTACGTCCTGCTGGTGCAAAAGGTGACAGCAAGGTGGTTTTCATGGTGTTTTTGAGCTTTTTGGCCATCCAGAATCTGATGAAATGCTTCGGAAATGCCTAAGGATGCATAACTTACCATGATAAATCCAAAAATGCAAAAATTTCCTTCAGAAAGTGTCCCGAAAAAAAAAATGAGCATATGGGCGCGCTACCCGCTTAACTGAAAAACCTGTTTTTAGACCAAAAAATTTCAAAATGACAAAATTTTCTCCGAATTTGCTCAAATTCGGAGCGAAGACCCTCCATCATGTATCTTGCCCAGCCAACGAAGCCTCGGCCAAAATCCGGAGTGGATCAGGCCTTTTCCGCCGTTTTAGTGCTTCGCTCAACCTCCTCTTCAGAATCTTCATTCTCGCTTTGCAGACATGCATGCGAGCCCAATAATGGCCTTTCATGTGACGAAGCATGTCTTTCTCTCTGTTGGCCTTTGCCAACAACTTCTCCAGATGAATGTTAACATGCATGAGTTCAGTCTCCCGCTCAACTGGTGTCATATCACCTGGTCTCTTCCGGGCCAATTGTCGATCCTCACGGATTCGACGCAGCTCATAAAGTGTGTGCTCATCCTCTAGCTGGTTGTTGCGCTGCTCCAGATATTTTATCACCCACTGAGCTTTCTACAACTGATCTTTCATCGTGTCATTCTCGGCCCTCTGCTCCTAGATGATCTCCCTCAGTTTCGAGCTAGGAGAGCTTGCATCAACATCAATGATCGTGAAATCCATGTCCGGGCCTCCTGATGGACCCTCATCATGCATGGGCTTCTTGCCCCTGTCCTGGATCTGTACCTATGCTGAAGAAGAAGGCGAGGCCCCTTCCACATCATGTGGAGATAATACTCGCTCTGCTGATGAAGTCGGCAAGACCCCTTCCACCCTGGGTGGAGATAATACTCGCCGTGTAGCTGAAAATAAGGCCCTGTGGCCTCGCTGATATGTCATAAACAATGGAGCACTGATCTGCCCGACCTCAGGAATGTCCGGCTGGTGTGAAGGCTCTCCCGCATCATAAACTACCTCGGGAGGCGGCTGTGACACTGTGAAAAAGTCACGGGAGATGAAATCCACCCAAGCGATGCCCTGCTGTGCCAACTGATGTAACACTATGATCTTGATCAAAGTGTAATGATATATACTTCTATGCTGCTGTGCTGGGCTCTTCTTCTATACAAAAATCATCATCCTCTCTATGTTGCGATACATGAAATACGGAATGTTCATCATACGTACCCTTGTGAAGTGCATCAACAAACGAACATGGTACGCAAAGAGACGTGCGAATCTGCCCTCGCAACTGAAATACCGAATGATGAGTTTCATCAGCGGTGCAAACTCATCCCTCAGGAATCTGAAAGGAAAAACTCTGCCCAAGTGCCTCATATACTCAGGTTTGATGTATGGCTCATAGTAGGATTTCTCTAAATGCTGACGTTTGTTCCATTCCTCTCCTACATTTGGTATACCAGTGGCCTGAGCAATAGTCATTGGTGACAAAAAGAAATCTACTCCAGCGAGATTTACACGGCCATTACGTAAATGAAGAAAAAACATGCGAGCTAGTTCACGATGAAGCTGGGTTTGTGAAATCATTTCACAGAATTGAAAACATGACTGAACCCGAAAACAATCCATTGCAAGCGGACATGCCTGCAATTGAGCCAAAGAAGTAGGCTCCTCCCTGAGATGTTTACCACCTTTGCCACCTTTGTGAGGCCTCCGTGGCACATTACCCTCTGTTGTGGAATCACTGTCCGACTCTCCCTCATAAACTGACTCTGTCTCTAACATGGCTTTGAACAAGATATTTGCAATATGGATACTGATATAGATGCAGTGAAAGCAAAGTTATAATGTATGTTCAACACCCAATAGATATCACCCACGTGCCAAAGTATCACAGGAAAACAAAATTACAATGAGGATGGCTCTGCTTTAGTGGCATGAAAAATATCACTGTTTTGACCATAAGTGAGTTTCACAAAACTGCAAAGTATGGTGCAAGTTTTTGGTAATGATGAGAAAAATTTGTCAAAGAAGCAAACAAGTATAGGACTGTGTTTATGAACTGGAGAATAGGGAGAACACGACAATAACCATAGTGACACAAATTACTATCACAGTGGTAATATAATGATAACAACAACAATGGTGATATTATGGTAATGAGGGCTATAGACTAGTCGACATAAGACTGTGCAACAATATGAAAGGGCATGAACAGTAGTGATAAGATGATAACTGAGGGCGTGAGGATCATCTATACAACGTGCCAGGGTGTGAACATATCTACCATTCAAAGGTTTTCAAATTTTTCATAAAACTGCCCATACAATTTCAAAACCCTTACGGAATTAACTTGCATGTGAATGAAGGATTCATATATTTCTCTCCAAGCATGGCTTGTTTCCCCAACATCAATGACATCACAACCATATTAAAAATCTAATGAGCAATGATTAAAACCTGTTTGGAAGCTTTTGGAGTCGACTTGAATTGAATCTGGGCGCAAAAAACGAATTTTCTGGGCTCTGTTTTAAGTGGGTAGCGCGCCTGTTTAAGTGGGTAGCGCCCCTCAAGTGGGTAGCACCCGTGTAATTTTGCACTGGCTGTGGCACTCAAGTGGGTAGCGCCCCTCAAGTGGGTAGCGCGCACCTCAAGTGGGTAGCGCCCACCTCCAACGCTGTCAATACTTCTGCAAACACGTTTTCGGCCTCCAAAACACGATTTCGACTTCTGCCTTGGCGAATTTCTTGCAAATGATTATGTTTGCCATGTTTATATATGAAGGAAATATCTCATGCAATCAGATTTGATTTCAAATGTGTTTTGAGAACCCACTTTATAATGTTTTTGGCATTTTGACATTTGGTCTCTTATTACAATGCTTTCTCCTTTGGCTTTTCTGAATTTTTGAACTAATAACTTTGCTGTCTTTTGCAGGGATGCGGCACTTTAGCTTAGGAAAAGATCAGAGGCTTGCAGTGAAGCTTCTCATGGTGAAATGGATACAATTATTACAAAAATGGAATTAAACAATTTCTAGTTCCAAAACAGAGTTTTGGACTAGAAATGTTTTCAAATGCTTATGATAATAAAAATATGAAATCAAAACTTTTGAAACCAACCTCATGGCCTGTGGGCTTTATGAAATATATGCAAAAGACTCGAAAACCCTAGACTCTAGGACTAAAGACCCTCTTTTTTTTTTAAACGAAACTGTCATTTAATGATGATGAATGAAATGACGATAAACTTCAATGATTTTTGAGGAATTCTTAAATAGCCCTGCAGGTATAAACATGAGGAAACACATGACAACCAGACCCCCTCGTCAGTCAGTGGCATGCTCCTAGCGAAATGCAACGAAGTGGAACAAGCGAGACACCTAAGAATGAATATGCAAAAGCGAAACGATCTCTGACGGAGGGCTGTAAGGACCGACTCTAACATTGGCTTCAATGGGGATGGTGGCTCCATGGAGATGCCAAGAACGGCAGATCTCTGGGGGAGTCAGACAGTGCCTTCATCCATTGGGCAATGGAGTCATTATTTCAACTGATAAAACAAAAACTTTGGACATATTTATTGACTGCAGATTTGACTAAAGACTGACTGAAATTTGACCAAAACTGACATGACTTTAAAACTGAAAGACTGATAAAACTGACTTGACAATTTCAAACCAACCAACCTCCATCTCCAGAATTATAGCCTTCGCTCCGGGCCCCAGACTGAAGATGAGAGATCAGTACACACTTGCAATGAAATAGAAGTAAAACGATATATACAATGATGATGAAATCAGCAGAAGATACTCAGAAGTGATATCGTTTCAGCAACCGACCATTGATCGGTCCTCCAGGACAATCATCTCCATTCATTTCTTTGAGAAGAAAGGCATTTTGACCACGATACGCTGCGATCTTAAAAGGACCCTTCCATAGGTTTTCAAATTTTCCGTGCTTTCCCTTATCTTCATTCCGAGCATCCCATTTCAAAACTACCTCATCCAACTGAAACTTATCCGCTTTTGCCTTTCTGTCGTAGATCTTCTTTATGCGCTCCTGCAACTTGAAAGTATTTTGAAATACCTCCTCCCGTGTCTACTGTAAATGAATCATCTGATTAATTCTCTGCTGCATGGGATCTTCCTCACTACCAGCTTCCTGAAGCAATTTGACCACCGGGACAACAAGTGAAGTAGGAAAAACCGTGTCTGTTCCGTACACCAGCTCGAAAGGAGACATGCCAATAGACTTTTTATGACTTACCCTATCAGCCCACAGTGCATTCACTAACTTCTTGTGCCAGCCCTTTTTGTTGATTTCCAGCAATTTCTTAATAATATTCACCAAGGATTTATTTGAAGATTACGCCAGGCCATTCCCTTGTGGATGGTAGGCAGTCGAATGTCCCAAACTGATATTGTACTTATAGCAAAATTCAACCATCCTTTTAGACTTGAAGGCTGCTGCATTATCTGTGATTATTTTACTAGGACACCCAAAACGTGACAGAATATTGTTTTCAAGAAAAGAGATAATTACCGCATCTGTGGCCTGTCGAGTGGGAATCATCTCGATCCATTTTGTGAAGTAGTCCGTAGCTGTAAATATCCATCTATGTTGTTCTGAATATGCTGGGTGGATTTCCCCGATAAAATCCAATCCCCACTGTTGGAATGGTGCACTAACTTCAATTGGTTTTAAAGGAAAAGGCTGTAGTTTCTGCTTCCCTTCGAAAATTTGACACTCATGACAATTTTTAACAGCCTTAAATACATCAGAAAACAAAGAAGGCCAATAATACCCTGCCCTTAGAATCTTATTCGCTGTGGTCTTCCAAAACAAATGGCCTCCACAGTCACCTTTGTGGAAATCCTCCAAAACTCTTTGAGCTTCCTCCTCTACCAAACAATTCAACAACACTCCTCCAGGGTCTTTCCAATACAATGCAGAATTCAGAATGCAGAATTTAGCAGCTCTCAACTTCAATGTTCTACTCTTATTTCTAGGCATCCCGAGAGGTGGAGACAAATTCTGAAGCACGTATAAAATTTCAGCATACCAAGGGGAAGAAACAAAAATATCGGATACCTGAACTGACGTACTTTCCTCATCTTCATCGGACATGGCAGCGATCAAATTTATATCTAGAGCATGCAGATTTGTTTTAGCCATGAGCTTGGCGAGTCCTTGTCCTTTGATCAGCTTGGTTGGTTTAATCTCCACATCGTATTCTAACAACGCAGCGATCCACTTACCCCGTCTTCCTTCTGGATCTGCCTGTACCAAAACATCTTTAACTGCTGCGTTAGGAACATATGCTATAATGTGGGAATGCAGTATATACACACGGAAATCTTTCAAGGCTTTTACAAGCGCAAGTGCTTGTTTCTCAATAATGTTGTATTTCAATGCTCCGTCCCTTATAATCCGACTGAAAAAAGCAATGGGCTTCTCAACTCCATCCCTTTTTTGCATTAAAACAACTGCCAATGTGTGCTCAGAAGCAAAAGAAAACAAAATGAAATCTTGTGTGTAGTCCGGGCTGATTAAAATAGGGGCTGAAGAAAGAGCTATCTTTACCAAATTGAATGATTTCACTGCCTCTTCTGTCCACTTTACCTGACTGTCCTTTTTCAGCATGTTCGTGATTTCTCTAAGGTGCTCTGCAAGATTTGGAATGAAATGACGCAGAAAATTCATTTTACCATTAAATGACTGTATTTCTTTCTTGTTCCGGGGCTGTTCAATCTGCTGTATGGCTTCAACATGTGCAGGGTCAACACGGATGCCATCTTTCGATATGATGTGGCCAAGGAGCTTGCCTTCATCCATGGCAAAAAGACTCTTTTTCGGATTCAGCGAAATGCCATATTTTCTGCACTTCTGGAAAACAATTTTCAAATGATATAAATGTTCCTCATCAAAATTTGAAAACACAGTTAAATCATCAAGGTAGACAACCAAAAATACATCTTTCTCGTTGGCAAAATCCATGTCCATTGCACGCTGAAAGGTGGCGCCTGCATTCTTCAAACCAAACGGCATTTTTGCATAATGAAACGTTCCCCAAGGAGTGGTGAATGCAGTCTTATCACGATCATCTTCATGCACTAAAATTTGATTATAACCTGAGTATCCGTCAAGTAGTGACATCCTTGATGCTCCAACTACTCGCTGCAATATATGATCCATTTTTGGCAGCGGATAATTATCTTTTAATGATACCTTGTTCAAATTTCTGAAATCGATACATAAACGGATCTCGCCTGTTTTCTTTCTCACGGGCACCAAATTTGATATCCAATCTGAAAATCGAATAGGCACAATGATTCCTGACTTATACAACCTATTTACCTCTTTTTCGATCGATGGTAGCAGCTTTGGATTGATTCTCCTCAACTTTTGACGGAAAGGCTTCTGATTTGGTTTGATGGGGATAGTATGTTGAATGATGTTAGTATCATATGTTTTTAGATCTGAGTAATCCCACGCAAAAGCATCAGAAAATGAAGACAACAATTTCACATACTCTGCCTTTACCTTTGGTGACAATGACTTTGATAACTTAACCATCTTGGGATTCTCAGCTGTCCCAATATTTACCTCTTCTACCCCTTTCTCGGTCGGCCTCAATGTCGGTTTGCGGGCCACATCATCTTGATCAAACAATTCTTCCAACGGAATCAATCCCTTAGGAATGATGTTATCCTTAAGTTGCAGTACTTCCATTTGGTTTATTTGTATGTCATCATTACCATCATCATGTTCTGTATCTATGGAGGTGTCTTTAAACTTACCCTTATTCTGCAGAAATTCACTAATCTCCTCATCATCCTGAAAGACTTGCCAACATCGCTGATTGTCTGGAACAGTGGGGCGGTGTTTCACATGAATCTCAAATTTGTTGCTGGAATTCATTGGAATTTTAAGATTGCTTGCTGCCTTAGCAAGTCCATCAGCAACACCATTTTGTATGCGGGGCACACATGTCAAGGTATGATCAGAAAATAATTTCAGAATGTCTAAAACTGCATTATGGTAAGCCCTCATGCGAGGATGCTTGGCCTGAAACTCACCTTTAACCTGCTTTATCACCAAATCTGAATCACCATACACTGCAATCCTTTTCTCTTTCAGCTTCTTAAGAATCTTAAGGCCAGCAATTAGGGCCTCATATTCAGCTTCATTATTAGAACAGTCAAATGCAAGCTTGTAGGAACACACTCTCACATTGCTCGGAACCTTATCCGGAGCGGAAAACGGACTACGAATCCAAACACCAATTCCAGCACCGTCGCTGCCCACTGTGCCATCAAAATCCATGGTCCAAAGACCATCTTCATCGTCCTCTAAATGCTGAAACTGTACCGGCTCTGTTTTTCCTGTTTGCTGCCCATTGTCTTCAGCTGATTGCTCCATAATAGCTTGTTTTTCTCTTCTTTCTTTTTGCAAAACTTCTCTAAAATTCTCAGTGATTTCTGGTATATCTTCTGCCTGAACTAATTGACTATCTATATCATTAAAACTATCAGCAAGCAACACAAACGACTCTAAGTCGGTATGTACATAATTTACAGGATGATTGATTGGCTTCTCTTTGCTAGTTATCATGTATTTCATCTTCTTCTCTCGATATAACTTTCTCATTTGACCGAAGACTAGAATTGTAGCATAAGAGAAATCTAACTGAAGTGTACCTTTCAACTTTTCCCCCCAAGATCTTGAAAGGAGCATACCAAATCGCAGAGGAATGTCCGCCACCACCACGTTCATTAAGACATTCTTTGCTGGAATTTGATCTAATCTTACAACCAAATCTTTGATGAGTCCTATACACCTCACACGGCTGGAATCAAATGAATACAAATCATGATATTTCCTCGTAATGTCTAGCCCCAACTTTTCCATGATCGCCTTTGGCATCAAATTGTGCGAAGCACCCGAATCGAACATGGCATTGTGCAAAACATATTCATGCAGCCTCAAACTGATATAAAATGGAGGAACATCATTTTCAGGAGAATCACCATCTAATGCAGGCCCAAAAAACAATTCCGGCTGATCATCCTCAACATTTACCGTATCGAACATTGGATCAAAGTTCAGAATTTTAGAGACTTGACCGCGGTAGCTGCTGTTCTTCATGATCTCTGTCAAAGGAATAGATATTTTTAATTTGGAAATTTCATTTTCCAAACTAAATGTTGAAACTTTCTCTACCTCTTTGACCGGAACTTCCTTCTTTTCAGCCTTGTCTTTCACTATGTTTGGTTGATTTACCTTTTCTGCTGATGATACTTTACTAGTTGTGGGATCAATTGTCTCTTTTCCTTTCTTCTGTGGTATTGGTGAATCTGCCTTTGGTGCTGAAGCTTCTTTTCGTTTCTGAATTGGATTTATGGGCACATCTCGGTTTCTCAATGAGTATTGCTTCTGTTGAGCGGACAAAACATTCAAATATCCTCTTTGGTATTCATCTGACTCTTCCTCTAAATCTGCATCATTTGCTAAAATCAAATCTTTATCTTTCTGAGCAGCTGAACTCTCACCATATTCTTCATTCTCAGTAATATAAATAGGCAAATCGTCAGGAGTGAAGAAATGATTTTGCTCACCTGCTACATCATCATCATCGTCTGAATCTTGACTCACAAAATTCTGCAAAAGAGGTGTCTTAATCTGCTGTTGGGGTGTCGGCTCTGGTGGTCTTTGTTCACGCTGCTTTATTCTGAACTGTGGCTGCTGCTGGCCACGGTAATTTGGATTTCGAATCTGCGTTTCTGATTTGTCAAGATTCATTCTTTTGAACATTTTTTCCATCTCACGAATCAAGTGTTGTTCGGATGTAGATGTGGATGGCTCTTCTTTTATAGTCACTCTTTTTTCTGCTTTCAAACGTGCTCTTTTATCGTTCAGATTTGCCTCAACACTAACGACAATCTTCTGCATATCTTCTAAGGTAGTCGGATCTCTATCACGAAGGGAATAAGCCATCTCCGGATCAAAACCATCCGGGAATTTAAGAAGAGCTGACTTTTTAGACGGCCTTAAGTCATCTGGAATTGCATTATACACTGTATTGAATCTGATGATATAATCCTGAACGGACTCACCAGGATTACGTTTGATGTTTGTATACTCTGAAGTGATCTGCAGCGGATCCTTTTTCATCTCCCATCGATCTAAAAACTGTGTCTGAAGGTCTTGCAATGTACTGATACTTCTGGCCGGTAGAGCTATGAACCATTTACGAACCTCTCCTCCAAATGTCTGGGCAAACAATCTCATTGAAACATTTTCTGCATCAATTTCATGCAGATCCAAGAAGTCTGTCATTTGAAAAATATGCTGCTGAGCTGATATAATTTGTGGGGTGCCATCAAATA
This sequence comes from Pinus albicaulis, assembly GCA_034641835.2. Classification (NCBI taxonomy): domain Eukaryota; kingdom Viridiplantae; phylum Streptophyta; class Pinopsida; order Pinales; family Pinaceae; genus Pinus; species Pinus albicaulis. Next base: position 1,102,646,206 of record CM076570.1, on the reverse strand, counting down.
TAGGAATTTTTCTCTGATAATCAGCAGGCATAGCATCTAAATTGGCCGGCAAAACCAAAGGTGCAAATCTGGCTGCCATGACTCTTGGCGGATTGATGATAATCTGTTGTCTAGGAGAAACAGGAGGACTAGGAGCAGTAGGTGTGCGAGGTGTATGCGGTGGAGACGGAGGAGAAATTACTGTTGATTGCTGATCAGAAAATTCAGGCTGAACCAGAATGGTAGGGATAAAGGGAGGTTCAGTGGGGATCCGTGAACTAGATGCAAATTCAGATGGTCCAAGAGTTTGTGAAGAAGATTCAGTGAATTCGGGAGTGTTGGTAGCCACAACGGAATTTTTCAACTGTCTATCCAAGTGATATGAAACAAATCTGTATTGCAAATATTCAGCAAACAATGGATCCGGAACTAATCTTGATAATTCAGTTTCAGAAAAATTTACGAATAAGGATGTTTCAAATCGTGCATCAAAAGGAATTTCGTCAACATATATAATTTTCACAGGACAGGATGCAGATCTAGAAAGTAATCTGGAACTTCCAAAACTCACTTGACTTTCTCTTTTAGAACTTTCTTGACTTCCTTGTCTTCTAAGGATCCTAGGAATCAAATTTGGGTTTTCAAATATCGTTGGTGGATCAGGGTCAGGATTCGACCTAGTATTCCTTCTTGAAGCCAGTGTATTGATCTATTTGGAAAAAATTTCAAGGAACACAATCAATTATTTTCAGCCTTTCGACTTCTAGACTCAATCATCCAAAGGTCTAGAATGAACAAGTATACTGGGGTGATCTGCGAATCGAGTGCTGCATTCACAAGCTTACCGAAGATCGACTGAAGCAGCGTTTATCTACTACCGCTTATGCATAGCAAAATCGTTTCGAAAGCTACCTGGCATGACTTCAGACTCCGTCTAAGACTCATGAAATGAACACATCAACAAGAAAACCATTGAGATTGATTCCCCAGTATGGTCGCCACTATGTTAGCGCTCAAATCTACCCTAGGCTGAAATAAGGTAAAACTCGAGGCTACATCAAACCACGCTCAGCCTCGTAGCTAGCCCTACGAGGACAGGAGAGGGCTCTCTCCATCAATCTCGATAAAATGAGCAAAAGGGTGCGAGATGACTTAAAATAGGAACTGATTTTAGGCTAGTAAAGAGATAGGAATGTTTGATTTTGATTTTTTGGGTTTTCGTTGGAGAAATGGGAAAACAAATTTTGGGTCCGGGGATAAGGTCAGACCTTTGCAGATTTCGAGTTGGGGCAAGGTAGGTGATTGTCTTGATGCTTTTGATTGGATATACGGACAGATTAGACTGACGAGGAGCTGAAGAGGGAAAAGAAGAACTTGGATCCTCTCCAAACAGTCGAAAACATATAGAACTAAATGAATTCAAAGGCAGAGCACGGTAAACAATGGATTCAACCTCATCTACTCATTCAATTTAGTTCAGAAGCATATGAAAGGAATGGCATACATTAAACATGAATAACTTACAGTAAACAGAGAGAAAACACCATCAAGAACAAAACACCACAAGGATCCCAACAAGTGCCACAAAACCTCTGATCTTTCCTTAGCCAAAATATGAAAAAATATGTACAATGTGTGCCAAAAGTTTCCCAAGAGTCCAACCTGTAGAATGTATCAGAAATTACAATATATAGATCACTCTAACCCCTTTCCACACCTCTAGGGGTCGAAATCCTCCTTCTAGGAGCAGTTCCAACAAATTCTAATCAAGGAGCTAAAATCTAGGCAGCTAACAACTTGGCTCTAAAAGAGTGGAAACTGATTCATTTACATGATTTTCACTTTTTTGAGAGTGAATCTTCTAGAATAGGTAAAAATGAGCCAAATTTACATGTAAACCATCAATTTACATCATGAAAACCCAAAAATTTCATCCACAAGCAAAAATGGTCCCAACTGGCCGAAATTCTGAGCTGGAAGTTGAAAATTCAGCCAAAAATTTAAGTGGGTAGCGCCCCTGAAACAAGTGGGTAGTGTGCCTTTCAACCTGATTTTGAGGTACTTCCCGGCATCAAAATTGAGCTTATGATAGCTCGTTGGAAAGCCCTAGATGTTGGCTATCCAACCCAAGTGGAACTTCTCAATTTGGAGCTCATTTTCCCCTCCAAAACTTCATTCTCCCAGAAGTACTTCCTGCTGGTGCAAAAGGTGGCAGCAAGGTGGTTTTCATGGTGTTTTTGAGCTTTTTGACCATCCAGAATCTGATGAAATGCTTCGGAAATGCCTAAGGATGCATAAATTACCATGATAAATCCAAAAATGCAAAAATTTCCTTCAGAAAGTGTCCCGAAAAAAAGATGAGCATATGGGCGCGCTACCCGCTTAACTGAAAAACCTGTTTTTAGACCAAAAAAAATTCAAAATGACAAAATTTTCTCCGAATTTGCTCAAATTCGGAGCGAAGACCCTCCATCATGTATCTTTCCCAGCCAATGAAGCCTCGGCCAAAATCCAGAGTGGATCAGGCCTTTTCCGCCGTTTTAGTGCTTCGCTCAACCTCCTCTTCAGAATCTTCATTCTCGCTTTGCAGACATGCATGCGGGCCCAATAATGGCCTTTCATGTGACGAAGCATATCTTTCTCTTGTTAGCCTTCGCCAACAACTTCTCCAGATGAATGTTAACATGCATGAGTTCAGTCTCCTGCTCAACTGGTGTCATATCACCTGGTCTCTTCCGGGCCAATTGTCGATCCTCACGGATTCGACGCAGCTCATAAAGTGTGTGCTCATCCTCTAGCTGTTTTTTGCGCTGCTCCAGATAGTTTATCACCCACTGAGCTTTCTACAACTGATCTTTCAGCGTGTCATTCTCGGCCCTCTGCTCCTGGATGATCTCCCTCAGTTTCGAGCTAGGAGAGCTCGCATCAACATCAATGATCGTGAAATCCATGTTCGGGCCTCCTGATGGACCCTCATCATGCATGGGCTTCTTGCCCCTGTCCTGGATCTGTACCTGTGCTGAAGAAGAAGGCGAGACCCCTTCCACATCATGTGGAGATAATACTCGCTCTGCTGATGAAGTCGGCAAGACCCCTTCCACCCCGGGTGGAGATAATACTCGTCGTGTAGCTGCAAATAAGGCCCTGTGGCCTCGCTGGTATGTCATAAACAATGGAGCACTACTCTGCCCGACCTGAGGAATGTCCGGCTGGTGTGAAGGCTCTCCCGCATCATAAACTACCTCGGGAGGCAGCCGTGACGCTGTGAAAAAGTCACGGGAGATGAAATCCTCCCAAGTGATGCCCTGCTGTGCCAACTGATGTAACACTATGATCTTGATCAAAGCGTAATGATATATACTTCTATGCTGCTTTGCTGGGCTTTTCTTCTGTACAAAAATCACCATCCTCTCTATGTTGCGATACATAAAATATGGAATGTTCATCATACGTACCCTTGTGAAGTGCATCAACAAACGAACATGGTACGCAAATAGACGTGCGAATCTGCCCTCGCAACTGAAATACCGAATGATGAGTTTCATCAGCGGTGCAAACTCATTCCTCAGGAATCTGAAAGGAAAAACTCTGCCCAAGTGCCTCATATACTCAAGTTTGATGTATGGTTGATAGTAGGATTTCTCTAAATGCTGACGTTTGTTCCATTCCTCTCCTACATTTGGTATACCAGTGGCCTGAGCAATAGTCATTGGTGACAAAAAGAAATCTACTCCAGCGAGATTTACATGGCCATTACGTAAATGAAGAACAAACAGGCGAGCTAGTTCACGATGAAGCTGGGTTTGTGAAATCATTTCACAGAATTGAAAACATGACTGAACCCGAAAACAATCCATTGCAAGTGGACATGCCTGCAATTGAGCCAAAGAAGTAGGCTCCTCCCTGAGATGTTTACCACCTTTGCCACCTCTGTGAGGCCTCCGTGGCACATTACCCTCTGTTGTGGAATCACTGTCCGACTCCTGCTCATACTCTGACTCTGTCTCTGACATTGCTTTGAACAAGATATTTGAAATATGTATACTGATATAGATGCAGTGAAAGCAAAGTTATAATGTATGTTCAACACCCAATAGATATCACCCACTGCCAAAGTATCACAGGAAAACAAAATTACAATGAAGATGGCTCTGTTTTAGTGGCATGAAAACTATCACTGTTTTGACCATAAGTGAGTTTCACAAATGAGTGCCAGCTGCAAAGTATGGGGCAAGCTTTTGGTAATGATGGGCAAAGTTTGTCAAAGAAGCAAACAAGTAGAGGACTGTGTTTATGAAATGGAGAACAGGGAGAAGACCATGACCATAGTGACACAAATTACTATCACAGTGGTAATAGAATGATAACAACAACAATGGTGATATTATGGTAATGAGGGCTATAGACTAGTCAACATAAGACTATGCAAAATATGAAAGAGCATGAACAGCAGTGACAAGATGATAATTGGGGGCGTGAGGATCTTCTATACAACGTGCTAGGGTGTGAACATATCCACCATTCGAAGGTTTTCAAAATTTTCATAAAACTGCCCATACAATTTCAAAACCCTTACATAATTAACTTGCATGTGAATGAAGGATTCATATATTTCTCTCCAAGGGTGATTTGTTTCCCCAACATCAATGACATCACAACCATATTAAAAAACTATTGAGCAATGATTAAAACCTATTTGGAAGCTTTTGGAGTTGACTTGAATCGAATCTGGGCGCAAAAAACGAATTTTCTGGGCTCTGTTTTAAGTGGGTAGCGCGCCGGTTTAAGTGGGTAGCGCCCCTCAAGTGGGTAGCGCCCGTGTAATTTTGCACTGGCTATAGCGCTCAAGTGGGTAGCGCCCCCCAAGTGGGTAGCGCGCACCTCAAGTGGGTAGTGCCCACCTCCAACGCTGTCAATACTTCTGCAAACACGTTTTCGGCCTCCAAAACACGATTTCGACTTCTGCCTTGGCGAATTTCTTGCAAATGATTATGATTGCCATGTTTATATATGAAGGAAATATCTGATGCAATCAGATTTGATTTCAAATGTGTTTTGAGAACCCACTTTATAATGTTTTTGGCATTTTGACATTTGGTCTCTTATTACAATGCTTTCTCCTTTGGCTTTTCTGAATTTTTGAACTGATAACTTTGTTGTCTTTTGCAGGGATGCGACACTTTAGCTAAGGAAAATATCAGAGGCTTGTAGTGAAGCTTCTCATGGTGAAATGGATACAATTATTACAAAAATGGAATTAAACAATTTCTAGTTCCAAAACAGAGTTTTGGACTAGAAATGTTTTCAAATGCTTATGATAATAAAAATATGAAATCAAAACTTGTGAAACCAACCTCATGGTCTGCGAGCTTTATGACATATATGCAAAAGACTCGAAAACCCTAGACTCTAGGACTAAAGACCCTCTTTTTTTTTAAACGAAACTGACATTTAATGATGATTAATGAAATGACGATAAACTTCAATGATTTTTGAGGAATTATTAAATAGCCCTGCAGGTATAAACATGAGGAAACACATGACAACCAGACCCCCTCGTCAGTCAGTGGCATGCTCCTAGTGAAATGCAACGAAGTGGAACAAGCGAGACACCTAAGAATGAATATGCAAAAGCGAAACGATCTCTGACGGAGGGATGTAAGGACCGACTCTAACAGTTACAATGGTGGGTGGTGAGTGGTAACGATATTTCTACACTCAAGGTTATAGTCGACCCCACTCCTTCCCTTTTATCATTATTAAAGTGTACTTGGCCATTGTATTGGCCTATGAATAATTTAGTGAGCTTATTGACTCCAATCGATGCTCAATCAATCACATTTGTAGCATAGTTCCACTAGGTCAAGGTTCCACCAAGTCTTGCTTGATGTCAACCCTTCCCTCATACAAATAGTTTTAAATATTTCTTCATATCAGTCTCGAGAAAATACATACAAAAAAATAAAACCAAGATTAATCTTAACATAAGGGCGGCCCAAACCACCAAATTTTCGGGGTTATGTCCCCGAGCTCGTAGCCACAAGCTTTCAATTCCCTCTGGATAACCAATTAGACTGTATATTTATATTTCAATCATAGTACATATAAATTTTCATGAGTACCTAAATTTTTACATTCCTCATAACATAATATGGAATGGTGTACCCCAAGTATGCATTAATATTATAAGCACATAAGATATCACACCAATATTGAGTATAACATTGTGCCTCTATAACTCAAGCATCCAACATATTCATAAAATATTGAAATCTTACACCATGATCGATATATTAATAATCATTACATTCCATAAGAAAAATCACATATGCAAATTACACTTATCTGTGTGCTTAAATTCGGGTGGAAATTGAAGGAGGGACTTCAACCACCATATAATCTTAGGCTAGCTACACTTCAGTCTTTCTTGCAGCTAACCACCCCTAAGTCAGATCCAAATTCTAAGGGGATATGTAATCAGGTAATTTCACACCCAAGGCTTAGTCAAACACTCAATAGATGGGTTTCACTATCCAGGGAATTTTTCAACTGCTTACTGATAGTAAGCACTAAAATGACTCCCTTACTCTTTGAGCTCAATCATAGGGATTCACCCAATGCTCAATTGGTGTATTATTATATTCTGGGAGTGTGAATCTACTATCTAGGTGATTTATCGATTTTGATTTCATGGTAAGCTCTATTAGGGATTGTATTCCACTATCGAGGTGGTTTAACAACTCTTTTAGCAAGCACTGCGGTGGATCTTCTTCCCTATAAAGTGGTTTATCAACCATACAAGAATCACTTGTGTTGTTTATTAGCTTATTCATCAAGCACTTAGTGATTTATTATCTTATTTAGCAAGCACTAAGTGTTTTATCAATTTACTCATCAATCACTATGTGGTTCAATCCTCCTTCAATCTTCCCACTAGTCATCAGGATTAGGTACACAATCTTGGGCCTCAAAAAAGTCATAGGGAATAATCTCCCAATTCATAAAGCACAAGGTTTAGTCATGCCAAAAATTTCTCCTACATGTTTTAACATTAGTCTCTTGACAAAAATTTCCTCTCCAATGGTTCTATATAGAACTACCTTATGTTTCATGCTAACTAGTTCCCTCCAACATTTTTCATGCTCTCTATTTTATTTTGTGTCAATCATATTTTCTCTTTGCACCACACAGTTTATTTATTTCCTCACATACTTTCCACTCTTTCCCCTCGTTGACCCTTTATTAATTTTCCCTCAATATCATTCTCATCTTCCCACCACATTTCGAGAGGAAATAGTTAGTATGAGAATTTTCCTTCACACGGGATACCCTTTACAAAGAATACCCATTCCAAACTTCATTTCTCGTCAGTGTAGGTTAGTTTATGGTTAGGGTTGTAGTCATGGTAATTAAGTTAGTTTGGCATGGACCTTGTCATATCACACCATGGGAAACCCAAATAATCATGCAACTGGCATTCAATCATCCTTCCCCTCACAGCTTTAGATATATATTCCCCTCCCCTCATTTAAACATTAATTTATTTCCACATAAATTTACACATGTCCCTAATTCACACAATTGAGTTTACATACACATGGTGAAGTAAAAAATGTTTTTACAGACCCCACTCCATTAAGGGAATATCATCATTAGTGTTTTATTGTAGGTTTTAACCCTGTACAGAAATCATCTGCAGCTGAATCTTAAAAACAGAAAATAAACAATAGCGAGGGCATAAAAAATAAAACAAATATACACAAAGATTTTCCCCTAGATCCCAAATTGGGACTACCAGCGTGATTTTTTATTATTCCTTTTATTGTTACAACACATATATATACATGTTGAAGCATTCATAAACCCCAATCCATTAAACCTAGATTAGAACATAACTGTAGTTCCCTTGACCGGATCTACAAAATACCAAGGGCCGAAAACCATCATGCCCCAAAACCATGTGCAAACCCATGCACAAAACCATGGGCGGGTCTGCCCACCAAAAAATAGGGTCCAAAAAAAAATTTCTTGGGTTGCTACCCCAAACCACGAACAAGGGGAGCTGTCGCCCCCCTTGTGAACCCCCTGCTACGACCATCGCAACGTACATGGGGGGTTGTCACCCCCTCGCACATGTGACTAATCATGGAAATAATATAACAAATACCCAATGATTTATAAATAGAATAGAAAGTAACCACCGAGATTTATATAACACATACCCAACATTCTCCCACCTCTTTTTTTCTTTCTGCAGGGGGCCACAGGAGCTTATTCATTATTCCAGCTCTGCAACACCCATTGTTTCTCTACACCAAGAGAACTTTTGAGTGCTCACAGACTTCCTCAATGCATCTGAAACATTCTTAAAAGTGTCCACCTTTACCAGCAACACCCTTTTATCCTCAACCATATCTCTCACAAAGTGATATTGAACATCAATGTGCTTTGTCTTTGAATTATAAGCAGGGTTCTTAGCCAAGAAAATTGCACTTTGGCTATCACAATCTATCCTTATAGCTTGTTGCACCAACCCAATACTTGAACACAATCTCTGCAACCAAAATGCTTCCTTGCTTGCATGATTGGATGCCATGTATTCTACCTCTGTAGTTGAAAGAGCCACTACAGACTATCTTTTACTCATCCAAATGACTGCACCTTCAAATAGGCTAAACACATACCTACTTGTAGATATTCTTTGGTCCAGATCTCCAGCCCACGCTACATTAACAAAACCATGGATGTCCAATACTCTGTCCAATCATGGTCTTCCCTGGTAGCACAAACCATAATCACTAGTGCCACACAAATATCTGAAAACCTGCTTCATTGTTGTCCAATGCTCCTTCCCTAGGTTTGACATAAACCTTCTCAATACTCCCATTACATGTGCAATGTCTGGTCTAGTACAGACCATTTCATACATCAGGCTATCCACTGCACTTGCATATGGAACACGGGACATATCCTCTACTTCTTCTTGTGTCTTGGGAAACTGTTCAGCAGATAAATTTACACCTACAGGAATAGGAACCTTCACTAGTTTACTGTCCTTCATATTGAACCTCTACAATTTTTTCTCGACATACTTCCTCTGGTTTAACTAGAGATTCCTCTTTTCCCTATCTCTCTTAATTTCCATGCCCAAAATATAGTTTGTAGCACCAAGATCCTTCATGTCGAATTTGGAGAAAAATTGGGTCTTCAAATCCTCGATAATTTCTTTGTCATTTCCAATCAGCAACATATCATCCACATATAAGTCCAAATAAATAACACAATCACCAATTAATTTAAAATATACACAGTGATCCTCTTTGCTTCTGGTGAAGCCAAGTCCCTGTATATAGGTATCAAATTTCTAATCCCACATCCTTCATGATTGTTTTAACCCATACAGAGACTTTTTTAACCTGCATACAAGTTATTTCTTACCCTTCACCATAAAGCCTTCAATTTTCTTCATGTATATCTCCTCTTCCAAATCTTCATGATAAAATGTTGTCTTCACATCCATCTGTTCTACCTCAAAATCAAATGCAGCAACAATAGATAAAAGTAATGTAATTGAAGTAACTTTGGCAACAGGAGAAAAAATATTGCCAAAATCAATTCCCGACACCTAGGAATAACGTTTTGCTACCAACCAAGCTTTGTATTTCTCCACATTGCCTTCTACATTCATCTTCTTCTTAAACACCCATTTGCTCCTGATAGGCTTCCTTCAAGCCGGAAACTCCACCAGATCCCATGCCTCATTTTTGTGCAAGGATGACATTTCATCAACCATGGCCTCCTTCCAGAGTTTTCCATCCTCTGAATCCACTTCCTCCTTGACAGTTCTGGGATCATCATCATTGATAGTTAAATAAAAAATTGAATGGAAAGCAAATGGACTATACCTTTCTGGCTATCTTCTTTCTCGAACTGATCTTCTCACAACTGGAGTTTGTGGCTCTTCCTCTTTTGAATCTTCTTCAATTATAGAGTTTGTTTCATCCTCCTTTAGCTCAAACTCTATCTTCTCAGGTTCCTTTGGTAGGACTTCATGTTTAACAACATCTTTCACCTCTCTAAACACCACATCTTGACTGTACTCAACCTTCCTTGTTTCTGGGTTCCAAAGCTTGTAACCTTTTAAACCATCCTTATACCCAATAAAGATGCACCTTTCAAATTTATTATGCAACTCGGTCCTTTTCTCCCTTTGAACATGTACATATGCATCACATCCAAATACCCTCAGATGTGAAAGAGATGGTTTCTTACCAGTCCATACCTCATGTGGAGTCTTGTCCTTCAATGTTGATGAAGGTGTTCTGTTAACCTGGTAACATGCAGTCTCCATTGCTTCTACCCAGAATTCCTATCCTAACTTGGTACCACTGAGCATGCTTCTTGCCTTTTCCATCAGCGTTTTGTTCATTCTTTCTACAACTCCGTTTTACTGATGTGTGTATGGATTAGTCTTATGTTGTACTATACCACACTTATAGAATTCTTCAAATTTCTTCTTGCAAAACTCTCCTATCTGTCCTCAGCACCTTTATCTTCTTCTTTGTGTGGTTTTCCACCAGAGCCTTATATTCTTTAAATCTGTCAAAGACTTCAGGTTTATTCCTCAAGAAATATATCTGTGTATTCCTTGAGAATTCATCTATGAATGAAACATAGTACACATAATTTCCCAGTGATGGAACCGACACAGGTCCAAACACATCACTGTGAACAAGCTCTAATATCTTGTTCGCCCTCTTAGCACCAGAAGGAAAACTCACCCAATTCTGCTTCCCATATACACAATGTTCACAGAAATAGAAATCCAGAGAGAAATTAGACATGCCTTCTACCATACCATTTATATGCAGTATCTGAAGGCCCTTCTCTCCAATATCTCTAAGCCTTTGATGCCATAGCATGGTATTTTCTCCAAAGACCGCTAGGCTTCCACTCCACTTTCAGGAACCACAAAATTGTTGCACCCATCAATAACAGTGCTATCCTGAATTTTGTACATAGTTCCAATCCAAACTCCCCGCATTAATACTAGTTCTCCATGAACCATCTTGAAGGTATCTTTCTCGAGCATTTTTTTTACACCTGCATCATCCATCTTTCTTACAGAAATCATATTTTTGGCTAATGCAGGAATATGAAAAACACCAAGAAGTGTTCTAATCCTTCCAACTTACAGCTTCAACTTGACTTTTCCACGGCCGGTGATTTTATCCTTCCTATCATCCCCTAAGAAGACATCACCACCATCATACTTCTCATACTCGCAGAACCACTCCCTATGGGGAGTGAAGTGAAAGGATGCACCTGAGTCAATCAACCATGCCTCATGATCTACATGTGTATTTGAAGAAGAAGCTAAATACACATCCCCACCTTCATGTCTGCAGAAGGAGAATCATCATATCCCTTTCCTTTCTCAAGAGCTTTAGATCTACAGTCCTTTTTGTAGTTCCCTTCCTTTCCGCATTTCCATCACACCTTTACAAAATTTCCTTTAGATTTAGATCTCCCACTCGAAATATTATTCTTGTTTCTATTTTGGGACCTTCGTCATATAGATAAGGCATCTCCATTATGGTCCTCCATACTTATCCGTCTCATTTCCTCCGATAGCAAGGTTGAGAAAATGTCATCAAAATTCAAGGTATTTGTATTGCTACCTATTGCAATAACCAGACTGTCCCACGAATCTGGTAGAGAACACAACAAACTGATGCACTTATCTACATATGAGATTTTAATATCAACAGATAACAACTAACTTACAACAGTATTGAAGGTGTTCATATGCCCTTTCACTGAGTCTCCATCCTTCATCCTCAAGTTATACAAATTTTTCCACGGGAACAATTTATTCACTAGAGACTTCGATTGGTACAAAGTCCCTAGCTTGTCCCACAAAGTCTTTGTTGTAGCTTCCCTAGATACATTCAACAATACTGAATCTAAGACACATAACTGTATTGTTCTATTTTCTTTCCAATCCAAATTCTTCCATTCTTCATCTGACATTGTTGTTGGTTTAGTACCCGGATCCATTGCAATCCACTGATATTATCCTCCAGCAGATTCTCCATATTGAGCTTCCACAACTCGAAACTCTAATCATTCAATTTCTCGATCTCTATCTTTCCACTACTCACCATCTTATTTCACTGCAAGAATTTATCTCACAGATCTCCCACTGAATAGGGTCTACCACAAGCCCAAGAAAAAAACCCCTTAGCAGCAAAAGCGTCCCCTTGAAGCTGAAATAGCTCTGATACCAAATGTAGGTTTTAACCCTGTACAGAAATCATCTACAACCGAATCTTAAAAACATAAAATAAACAATAGAGAGAGCATAAAACATAAAACAGATATACACAAATATTTTCCCCTGGATCCCAAATTGGGACCACTAGCTTGATTTTTTATTATTCCCTTTAGTGTTACAACACGTATATATACATGTTGAAGCATTCAAAAACCCCAATCCATTAACCATGGATTAGAACATAATCATAGTTCCCTTGACTGGATCTACAAAATACTAGGGGCCGAAAACCATCATGCCCCAAAACCATGTACAAACCCATGCACAAAACCATGGGTGAGTCTGCCTACCGAAAAATAGGGTCCAAAAAAAATTTCCCGGGGCGCTGCTCAAGACTCCAAACACGGGGGTCTACCGCCCCCCTTGTTGCACCCGCCGCAACATACATGGGGGGTTGTCACCCCCCTTCTGACCACTCCCCCCACCCCCACCCCCCCCCCCCCCTGCATGTGCGACTAATCATGGAAATAATATAACACATACCCAAAATTTATAAATAGAATAGAAATTAACCACCAAGATTTATATTTATAGCTCCTACATTCATTTATACAGTAAACAAAAATGGGTAAGATAGCCTCATTTTATCTTCCATTTTCCAGGTTGCTTCATCTATTCTAAACTACTTCAATTGCATCCTGACCTAGTCTATTACTTGATTTTGGATTGTGTTCTACCTTTGGTTAGAAATGCACATTGGTTGTGATTAAATCTCCCTCAAGTTCAACCTATATCACAAAACAATTAAAAACATGATAAGTATCATGTACATACTTATTAAACAAATAAAAGTGAAAAAACATCATTTGCTTCTGCTATTGGTGGTAAGTCCAATATATAAGCCATTGGTCCCACTCTTTCCAAAATTTTAAATGGTCCACAAAATCTAAGTGCCAACTTAGCATAAGACCCCACTTTCAGTGACCTTTTTCTTGGTCTAATGTGGAGAAATATGCTTGGAATTCTTTATGCACCCTCTGCTGGTCTGCATAACTATTTTTACTATCATGGGATGTCTTAACTTCTTGATCCATTTCATTCAACATGTATATCCCAAGGACCACCTTTTTCACTCAATCATCCTAGATAATGAAAGTTTTACATTTTCTTCCACATAAAGCCTTGAAAGGGCTCATCTCTAGTAACTCTTGATACCCATTGTTATATGAAAATTTAACTAGTGAAAGGAATTCTTCCAATATCTTTGGTTGATGTATAGCATACATCCCCATCACATCCTCTAAAATTATTCACTCTCTTAGTTTGGCCATCATTCTAAGGATGATATGTTGTACTAAAATCAAGTTGGGTTCCAAAACTAGCAAACAATGCCTTCCAAAAATTGAAGGTGAACTTGGCAACCCAATCCGAAATGATATTCTTGGGTATGACATGCAATCTGAATATTTCCTTCATCCAAATATGAGTTATCTCAATGAATTTTTGATGCCCAGGCTACCTGTTCAATCCATTTCCACACTCTTGTTCATACAAAGATGATGTACTTCAAGGTTTAGCCCCAATTAATTTTAAATCTGGGCAAACACTAACTCTAGATATATAGAAGTTCCTATATCTCAAATCTCTGATTTGAGATACGGGAATAAAATCTCATTATCATAAAGCACATACAAAACCCAGATTCCAATTCTTCTATGCGGAAGCTTTTTCATTCAAACAATGGTTATCAAACCAACCAACCCAGATTAGGTGTCTATACTTATGCGGAAGCTCTCTCTCTTTTCATCTTCAAATGGAAGCCTTATTATAACCCACTATATTGAAATCAAATCGATTTTACATTAACTCAATGTTGGATTAAAATTTCAACTTAATAATACCCACGGCCTTTATGGTTTGCATTTAACAATGTTCATTCTCATCAAATGTACATATCCACGGCTTGTCGTTCACATAACATATATATCCGCACCCCAATCAAATGTTATAAAACTTTTAATAAGCCTTGGGTTTTATATTAAAACCCAATTCAATGGAAATCGAACCACCACTCGAATATTCCAATAAGCCAAAGTTCTACACGCATTTCCTTGACTTTGGACAAACAACACAATTCTGTGGGCCAACCCACTCACACATAATAATGCGACCCCAGCAAATATGAAATTTTGTTGGGCCCCACAGCAAATATTTACCTCATGAAAGGACGTTGGTCATACCTTTGTTAACAAACCTGTAGCTTTGAAAATGATCACCCTTGGATCCTCTGCCTCCAAGATCGAATGATTCTCACGAAAATCACATTTTTTCTAGAGCTAGACTTTAACACTCCAAAAAAACGCGAAACTCGTGGTTTTCAAAAACCACCCCAAGACACGCATCGAGAAAAGATCCTTATTTCGTTTTTTTTTTGGATTCCATTTACCATTTTCAAGGAACGCGAGACCACTGGTTTCGACCTTCGAAACCGCCTTCACTATTTTGACTTCAAGGTTCCGCTCCTTATCTTCCTAGTTTCATCCGCTTCCAAACTCCACTACGGCACCTCTGCAATAAAACTCCAATTATGCTATGATGTAAATTATCGATCTTCCTTTGCATGTTTGGGATTCTAAACTCCAACTTCTCGTGTGTTTTGGGTAACGCAGAGTTAATTTCTCCACGGTACTTTTCCATTAGACAATGCTCCAATGCATCAACTCAATTTTCCCATTCACAAGGATTAAATGCATTGATTTTATGTAATTCTTCACGCAGACAATTCACCACCAAGAACATATATTCAAATGTTTCTCTGTTGCTATAACTCAATAAAAGGGAATCGACTCTATTAATTTCAATAAAGGAACAGGGTTCGATTCTTATAGACTTGTAAGCAGAGTTAAAATATTTTAAACAACCAGAGACTAGGCTTCAATTAACAAAATAAAGCTCTTCATAAGCGCTTTCCACCAAAACACAAAACTGTAGACTCCACACCCATTAACACGTTCAATAATCAATAAATTCCGTATGGTGACTCCATATAAAATCGATACAGATTTGCCCAATTTGATACTCCTCAATATTTCCTTACCCAGATTCACAATTATACCAAATGAATTATGAAAAGGTTAATTCTTTCCACACAGAGTCACTAATTCAGCCAATAGCGCAAAGTTTCACAACTTTCCCACAGAACTCAAATATTCCTCATATAAATTTGACCAAGGATACATTTAAATTTCACACAGAACTTATAAACAAATTCTTGTCAATATATACAAATGTGATCAATTTCAAAATTATTCACTTACAACCTCATGTTTGGCCAGATCTTCAATTTGATGGCCTTTTCCCCCGCTACTCTGTCTCTGAACAGTTTTACCCTGAATAGATATCCTATCTGCCCGTAGGCTTTCATTTATACTAATTGATAATGAATCAGTTCATCTTCCTTAACAGCTCAACAGAGCCTCTTGAAATTCTCCAAAGTCCTAAAGTTAGACTCCATCCCTAAAACAACTGAAACTGACTCTTCACCTTCCTAACTCAATCAACTTCCCTCATGTTCTCTAGTGGTTAGAGAACATTTACAATTCCTCACTATTTTATTCAAAATACTAATAATTACATGAGAATTTAAAAATATGAGACCCCCCTATGTCTACTTAGATACAAAGTATTTTTTGTGCCTAATGCCCTTGCATCAATTTTTGGGTGGACTTGAGAGCTATTGAGTGATTTTGTTTACTCAACATACCCTCCACCACCATAATGGCATCATGTTGCTTGGATTTTCTTGGAAATCATGTGACAAAATCCATAAATATGACTTCCTACTCCCACTTAGGAATTGGGATTGGTTGTAGAAATCCCACTGGGATTCTATGTTCCACTTAATTTGTTGATAGTCAAGGCACCTAAAAAACTATTTAGCAACTTCCTTATGCATTCCTAACCAATAATACATCTTCATAGAATGACCTAAATAAGGTATTTTATGAAACTTATTCAAGATGAGATTCTTCAAGTCACCCATACAAGGTACATACCATCTATCCTTGAAATTCAACATGACATCATCAAAGGGCATATAATTCTTATAAAACGGTCATTTTGGATCCTGATATAAGCAATATTTCACACGCTAATAGTGCTCATCTTGTATCAATGCTTCATTGCTTTTTTCTTTGATATTAAATTCAAAAGTACTCATAGATACCAACTGATCCACTTGTATCATTCTAGTAAGTACATCTGCTATTTGTTTTCCTTGCCTTTAATGTTCTTTATCTCAAAGTCAAATGTATTGGTCAAATCCAACCATCCATCATGTCTAGCATTTAAATTGGGTTGGTAAAAAAAGTATCCCAATCCTCCATGGTAAAACATCAACACAAACTTCCTCCCAAGCAAGTAGTGCATCCACATTTTTAATGCATGCACAATCATTGCAAGATCTAAGTCATGAGCGACATATTCCTTCTCACACTAGTACATTTGGCGGAAATTCCGACACTTGGTTCCGACGCTTTTGACCAAATGTCGGAAATTTCCCCAACTTTTTTCCATCCCGCCCGAAACCGTCGCTATACCGACGTTTATAGAAAGGTGTCGCAATACCGACACTTAAAAAGTGTCACCACTGCGACGTTTGGAGGAATACGTCGCACTGGCGACACTATGGCCCAAAGCGTCGCTATTGCGACGACTACAAGTGCGACACAATGTCTAAGTGTCGTAATTGCGACGTTTGGAGACCTTCGTTGCAATAGCGACGCCTTTTTCGCCGTCGGTATAACGACACTGATATGCGCGCTAAATGCATAAACGAAACTTATATGCACGCTACATAAAAATGATTTTGTTTTTTCGTATCCATCGCAATAGCTAATATCATGCGCGCATCCGCCCTCCGCTCTTGCAGAACAGCATTCGCCCTGATCAGCTCTTGCATAACAGAATTTGCCCTCAGCATTCGCCCACAGCATTCACCCTCAGCTCTTGCAGAACAGAATTTTCCCTCAGCATTCGCCCTCAGCTCTTGCAGAACAGCATTCACCGTCAGCTCTTGCAAAATGGTAAGTTCTTAGGCCTTCCTCCTATAGTAGGGTTGACTCTATTTGGGGTTTTTTTGGTCAATTCCATTGGATTCCATTGGATTGTGTTAGGCTGTAGGGTTCTCTCTAGATGTCAAGAATCAAGATTCAATACCCTCTATTATCTTCATCACCCAATACAACATTTAAATTTTTCCCAAAGAAACGCTTATTAATTTGGCAGCCATTATTTCTCCCTGCTTTAAAAACCCTACATTTAAATGAAAATAAGCATTGCATTTCAACTACAAAAATCTATTAGTGTTCAAATGTACATGTGTGCTACATTAACGTCTGATATCACGCGCGCATTCGCCCTCCGCTCTTGCAGAACAGCATTCGCCCTGAGCTCTTGCAGAACAGCATTCGCCCTGAGCTCTTGCAGAACAAAATTCGCACTCAGCTCTTGCAGAACAGCATTGGCCCTCAGCTCTTGCAGAACAGCATTGGCCCTCAGCTCTTGAAAAATGGTAAGTTCTTACTGCAAGCCCTTCCTCCTATAGAGGGTTGACCCTACAGCCTAACCAAATAGCTCCACTTGAGAAAAAATTTCATAATCTTGGGGCTGGATATACTATAGAGCAAACAATTGTAGTTATCATTCGTGCTCCAATATATTAATATACTTTTTACATTGAACTAAAGAAAGGGAAACAAGCAAATGCTAGCCATCATACAATGCTTTGACATAAGAGTTTTGAGTGACATACTTGAAAAAAGAACTCATCGACTGATATTTATAATCATTTGAGTTATTCAAGTTAAACACAATGTCAAGAATCAAGATTCAATACCCTCTATTATCTTCATCACCCAATACAAGATTTAAATTTTTCCTAAAGAAACGCTTATTAAATTGGCAGCCATTATTTCTCCCTACTTTAAAAACCCTACATTTAAATGAAAACAAGCATTGCATTTCAACTACAAAAATATGTTAGTGTTCAAGTGTACATGTGTGCATCACTTGTGTAGGGTATTCCTTTTGCACTTTCACATTATCCAAGAATCTGTGCAGTATAGTTCACATTTTTTGTGATTTAGATTATCTTGAAAAAGGAAAGGTAAATTATTTCCCATGGAAAAAGAAGGTTTTCCCTTTTTACTACTGGAAATGATACAAAAAAGTTCCATTTATACCCGAAACTCCTATGAAACAGGAACCAAATAAAGGCCATGTCCTCAATGGACATCATTTGGCTTTGAAAATGGCCATTGCACCATGTTGTTTCTTATATTACATCACGATAGTTTCTTAGGTCATTTCTTGTTTCTTGAGATGAAAACAACCAAAGAAATTGTGAAGATCCTTTCAAGAAATAAATGACCATTTCTCAATCATATCTCAACTATTTTTTATTTTATTCAGTGGTTGCTTACTTTGAGAGAAATTTGACACTTTTATAAGGAATATAACATAAAAACACATGGGAAGGAATTGATGATGTAGATGACCTTTAGTTGTTGTCAATTAAGAATTGATAATACACGATGCATGTTTTGTGCTACAAACTAGATTCCTTCCTGGAGTTAGCACACAGAGTATCTAACTTCTTGTATTGGTTCATCAATCTTGAAATTCAGACATTGCATGTCTTCATTGCTTCATGTTTGAATAATTTGCATCATATCGTACAATAGGAAATTAGGAATTATGATTATTATTACTTTATGGATCTCTTAAGTTACTTTTAAGTTTGCATGGTTTAGTGTGAAATTATTCTAGTCCCCAAACACATATAATCAAGGAATTATAACGTGATTTCAAACATTAAATATCAACAAAATCGCTTAAAGGATATTGAAAGGAAAAAGGTGATGGAAGATAGAAAGTGCCTTACTTAAATGCTCTAAGGATTTTTCAATAGTTGCTCCAAAAGCTTCACTTCAAGGCCCTTCAAGATCGTCTCCAATAATGCTATACCATCAGCTTCAACAATGTTGCTCCAAAAATGTCCTCAAGGTCTTCACAACAAGTTTACTAGAAGTTGCTCCAACAATATATTCAACAAGGTCTTCATTGTCAACTCGTCTCTTGTTTGGGTGCCTTAATGTGCAATGACATGTTTCCAGGACTGAATTCAATGCAAGGCATATTTGAAACTCTAACTCTATCGTCCGGTGTCTTATTAGAAATTATTTCAGTTTTCATTTTGTGTTTTTAAGTTAGATATTGTTTTCAAGTTTTTACATTTATAATTTTATTGCAATGTGGCAGACTGATGAGAGCAGTGCAGGAACAACCCAGAGACGGGATGATCGCAGAAAGAGGCCAGCGGAAGAACATGTAAAGTGCCAGCATTGCTCTATCTTCAGGTATTTTTGTTATTTACATAATTGAAATAATATTAATTTTGTTCAAATATGCAGACACCTAGCCATGGTACGCCTGATGATTCCCTCTTTGAGGAAGAGCTTTCTTCATCCCTATCTCCAGTGTTCTTGTTGCGAAAAAAGGCACGAGATGCAAGGTCGGAATTTAATACTTTGATAGACGCGCTTCAAACACCTGAAACAGAAGAGAGGATAAAACAACTTATGAGCCAGCTAGAAAGATATCAGGTAATAATAAAAATTCAAAAGGATATTTTTTTTGTTCTGCATGAGATGAACTGTGATAGTTTGATTTTTAATTTTTACATTGACTAAACTAACAAAAAGTTCTTTTGTATGTAGCGTTTTCTGGCACTTGCTGAACCCGGTGTTGGTGGTAGTGGGACGATTCCTTCCTGGAGTTAGCACACAGAGTATCTAACTTCTTGTATTGGTTCATCAATCTTGAAATTCAGACATTGCATGTCTTCATTGCTTCATGTTTGAATAATTTGCATCATATCGTACAATAGGAAATTAGGAATTATGATTATTATTACTTTATGGATCTGTTAAGTTACTTTTAAGTTTGCATGGTTTAGTGTGAAATTATTTTAGTCCCCAAACACATATAATCAAGGAATTATAACGTGATTTCAAACATTAAATATCAACAAAATCGTTTAAAGGATATTGAAAGGAAAAAGGTGATGGAAGATATAAAGTGCCTTACTTAAATGCTCTAAGGATTTTTCAATAGTTGCTCCAAAAGCTTCACTTCAAGGCCCTTCAAGATCGTCTCCAACAATGCGATACCATCAAATTCAACAATGTTGCTCCAAAAATGTCCTCAAGGTCTTCACAACAAGTTTACTAGAAGTTGCTCCAACAATATATTCAATAAGGTCTTCATTGTCAACTCGTCTCTTGTTCGGGTGCCTTAATGTGCAATGACATGTTTCTAGGACTGAATTCAATGCAAGGCATATTTGAAACTCTAACTCTGTCGTCCGGTGTCTTATTAGAAATTATTTCAGTTTTCATTTTGTGTTTTTAAGTTAGATATTGTTTTCAAGTTTTTACATTTATAATTTTATTGCAATGTGGCAGACTGATGAGAGCAGTGCAGGAACAACCCAGAGACGGGATGATCGCGGAAAGAGGCCAACGGAAGAACATGTAAAGTGCCAGCATTGCTTTATATTCAGGTATTTTAGTTATTTACATAATTGAAATAATATTAATTTTGTTCAAATATGCAGACACCTAGCCATGGTACGCCTGATGATTCACTCTTTGAGGAAGAGCTTTCTTCATCCCTATCTCCAGTGCTCTTGTTACGAAAAAAGGCACGAAATGCAAGGTCGGAATTTAATACTTTGATAGACGCGCCTCAAACACCTGAAACAGAAGAGAAGATAAAACAACTTATGAGCCAGCTAGAAAGATATCAGGTAATAATAAAAAGTCAAAAGGATATTTTTTTTGTTCTGTATGAGATGAATTGTGATAGTTTGATTTTTAATTTTTACATTGACTAAACTAACAAAAAGTTCTTTTGTATGTAGCGTTTTCTGGCACTTGTTGAACCCGGTGTTGGTGGTAGTGGGACACAAGGGAAAGAGATTGCCCAACAACCCTCTCGTACACCTTCTACTCCTTTAGGTGCCAGCCAAGAAACACACCCTGCCCAAGCAGACACCCAGCCAACCGCTGAATGTGTTGGCAATGATGAGGCTGATATGGCCAACTACATTATTATGTTTCCTAGAGCTACACGTGTCAGCTCCACAGGGACCATTAATGGCACGTTGTTGGTGAACGATGAAGGTGTCCCTATAAAGCACGTACAACTCCCAGGTAAATTTTAATATTTTAACTATTTCATGTACTTTATCTAAAACATATTTATCACGATTTTTATTTTTAAATTAATGATAATATCTTCTTCTTTTTTTCTTTTTTTTTAATCTGTGTAGGAAACAATGAGTTCTATAGGTATCTGGAGAGCCATGTGTTGGTAATTTTTGGCCCAACCATACGCACAGGGTGGAATTCCCAGAGTTCCAACCTGAAAAAAGAACTTCTAGATTATCTAGAAACCCTTTTTGGGGTCGGCATATTTGATAGAACAGCGGTAGCTCGGGTTGCCGGCAAATATTTGAAATATACCAGGGACACCTATAGGACGCAATTTCAATTTAACCCTAGATATGAGCGTCCTCTCACAGTTCCAGAGAGTGAGTGGAGAGCACTCATCCATGACGGAAAAGAGAAAAGGGCAAAGAAAGAAGGAAAAATACCAACTGGACCCGCAAGGTATTACAACTTTAATTCAATAGCTTTAATTTTCTCATGTCTAAAATAAAAGTGTGCCACGTCATATCTGACTTGAATCTATTGATGCTAGGTTGCCTGACACCTCAAAGGCAACCAAAGCTAGGATTGAAAAAAAGGGCCATCACAAGCTAGGCCAGGGCGGCTACTTGAAATTGGCCGCAAGAATTGTAATTAAGTAGCTAAACATCTTATAATTAATTGTATCACCTTCCAACGTTTTTATAATCCTATCAAATATGATTAAAAATACACAATCATATGTAATGTAGGGTGATGACTTCAGAACAGAAACTACAGAGGAAGATAAAAATATCGCTTTCCATTTCGGCTATCAAGCTGTAGTTGAACGTCGCAGAAGCTTGGGGTAGGTCCCAAGATCCAGAATGCCTGATAAGGTAAAACATTAACCTTTCAATATGTTTTTTTTCATCCATAAATTTAATGTCTAACAACTTTGTTTAAATCAGGGGAGCAACACTACCAACGACGCAAATAACCCAGTTTTAGAGCCAAATGTAGATGATCCTCACGTGCAACCTGATCATTGTAGTAGGGACCAGGCCGACAATGCTACTATCAATGAGGGCCATGACGGTAATTAATTTCCACTTATAATTTTTTCTAATTATACCTTGATGGTTGTCCTTATAACTTTTTTTGTTTAAATGACAGAGAATGTTTCCCTTGAGGATCTTACCACCAGAGAGGAAGACAGGGCAACAGTCCCAACGGTGACAACTGGTGCACCATGTAAATAATCTCATTGCAATTTTTTTTATTAATATTACCGAACTAGTTCAATGATATTTAAAAACTGACAATTAAAATTTAATATTATCTGTTTTTGTAGGCGATGCCCCGTCACTGGATGAGACCAGACATCGTGACTACGCAACTAGGTCAGGGCCGACAACTGATGCACCAGGTAAATAATCTCATTGCAATTTTTTTTTATTAATATTACCGAACTAGTTCAATGATGTTTAAAAACTGACAATTAAAATTTAATATTATCTGTTTTTGTAGTCGATGCCCCGTCACTGGATGAGACCAGACATCGTGACTACGCAACTAGGTCAGCACCGACAAATGGTGCACCAGGTAAATAATCTCATTGCAATTTTTTTTATTAATATTACCGAACTAGTTCAATGATATTTAAAAACTGACAATTAAAATTTAATATTATCTCTTTTTGTAGGCGATGCCCCGTCACTGGATGAGACCAGACATCGTGACTACCCAACTAGGTCAACGCCGACAACTGGTGCACCAGGTAAATAATCTCATTGCAATTTTTTTTATTAATATTACCGAACTAGTTCAATGATATTTAAAAACTGATAATTTAAATTTAATATTATCTGTTTTTGTAGGCGATGCCCCGTCACTAGATGAGACCAGACATCGTGACTACGCAACTAGGTCAGCAGTGCGGGTCGAAAGGCACGAAACAGGAGCAGAGCATGATGATATTGATGATGTAATTAGGAGCTTTAGAAATAGGAAGAAGAAAAATAAAATTCGATAATGTAAAATATTGTATTATACTTGGAACGTTACCAATGACCATACTTGGAACGTTTTTTGCGTTATATAAAAAACTCATTTATCATACTATTTTTATGTCAAGCATTAATTGCAATGTTTCCTTGCGTACTTTTTGTTGAATTGTTTTTTATTAGTTATTGAATATTTTTTTTTATGCTAATGAAAGTAAAAAATGAAATATAGATTGGGTATTGGGGAATTGAGAGTGATGTGAGGGCGGGGGGGAGGGGCCATAAGAGCTTCCACCTTCACGTGGTTGGCCCTGTTTAGTAGAGAATAATTTATTGGAGCGATTTAATCTTGGAGCAAACCTCCCTCGATCCAGCGTAGCAACAAAAAAGTCACCGTTGACTTAGTTGCTACTCTTTCAGATCGTGGGAGGCTTGTTCCAAGTTCATACGACTCCAATAAATTGTTCTTGAAATGAAGAGGAGCTTATTCATGTATGTTTTGACATTTTCAACATATGTTCTAACATTATCATAAGAATGCATCTTAGAGTAAAAAATACTACATCAATTACTTGTATTTATTGTATAGATAATGATGGATTTTAATTGACTTGGTAGTGCAGGTACAAATCCTCTTGCATCATGAGCAATAAAACTTGTCAACCAGGGTCATTTCCAGGATATTTTTGCTTGTGCGCTTGACCAGGTTCGTAATGTCACATTTTGTAAGTTCCTTTACAGTTCATAATTCAATATTAAGCTTGTTCATGATTATTATCTAGGTTTTTTGTATGTGTTTTTTCATCTATTTGATTGTAAGCAACTCTGCATGTTTCCTGTTGTTCACTATGATTTATCCCATTACCACTCCCAGGTTGAATCTGAATTTATTGTTACATAGGTTACTTTATTGTTACTATGATTTCTCCATTTACGATTTCATAGGTTACATCATGTAAAGTTGTCAATCTCAAGTTGGTGATGAGCTTTAGTTCTCCATATTTGGGGCTTTTCTGATATTTTCTCCCTCATGTCATTCCTGCATCACCTCGTTGTTTGAGCATGCCAATTGTCTACCACTTGTACCAATTGGCACACGTCAATCTCTAAGTGGTGCCACATTTCACCTATTTTCAGTGAGAGTTTAGGGTTTCTCTAACATAGCTTCAGAAATCCGATTCAGTGCCTGCTTGAATATCGTCACATAATACTCATGGTTTGGATTGATGAGCATGTTCTCAATGGTTGGTTGATTCATAAGAACCACCCATATAGTCATCTTGAGATATTTCAGAAGTTTTCTCGGGTTTCCTTTTTCACCGTTTCTAGTGGGTGGGATGGTGTGGGGTGATGCATCAATACTGGTGCTCTTGTAGTAGGGAATTTGTTTTTGGGGATATAAAGGAGCATTTGATGTAGATATCCCATTGGATGCATTCATGGATGGGCACGAGAGGTCTAGAATTTAAATTAAAAATATGCAACCTCTAGCATGGCAACCTGAAGGCTGCGAGAGACACTGGTTAAAGATTGTTTTGTGGTGGCCTTAATATAGTCGTGATTTCTTTCTATTATCTTAATGCAAATATATAGTCCGGTCTCATTGAAATGAGGATTGTGGTTGTATTTCTCTTTGGTTGTTTCTCTCTTAATGCTCCAGAAGTTGCCAAAAGTTGCGATAGTTGTTTAGTTTGCCCGTTACAACTTAAAAGTGGTTTTTAGCAATGGGAGTCATGTTTTTTAAGGTTCATACTAATATGAAGATCTTGTAATTCTATATTCAGCATAAGAGAAGATGGCTTCTGCTTTGGGCAGTATGACAACAATTTCCACATCTACCTCATTGGGTAACAATGGAAAGGGGAAGAAGTTGGGTGCAATGTTTGATAATTATGGCAGACAATTGTCTTCTCTTTCAGTTTTTTCACCCATTTCCTTTAATCGCTCGAGCAGAAGAGGGACTCTGAGATTACGCGACAGAGAGAAGGTAGTTAATACAAGAGCTATGGAAAAGGAGTTGTACTTCAACAAGGATGGCTCAGTGACAAAAAAATTGCAGGTCAGAGAAAAAATTATGTTTAAAGGAAGGTCCCCCGCACGTGAAACTTCACTGCGGTGGATCTTTCCTTGTCCACTTATATTCGATTTTAATGTGTTATTTTAATTTTTCATGGAGGGTTGTTATTTTAGATGTGTGCTCTGGTTTTCTTTTTAACGTTGTATTAGTTCCCCCTCTTAAATGTCTTAGATTTGGTAGGCATAATTTGAAAACTCAAAGGTGAAAGGAAACATATTTGTTACCCAATGGTCTAAAAGGAAAGGGTTATGGCTGAGTCAAATTTTATTGTTATTGACAGTGTAATGAAATGTATCTCAATGCTATGGTTTTGGCCTTTTTATTGGTTGAATTAGAGGACCCAATTGAAAATATTGAGGCCAAGTAGGTTGGTTTTCCTTTTTGCTGATGGTTTGGTGTATCTAATTGAATTAGTTGCCTAAGGTATTTTTGGTTGCAAACTCCTTTTCATTTTTCATACAGTATTGGCCTTGTGGAATACATTTGATTGTGTGGTCTTGTTAGATCTACAACATTTGTAGTTGTCTAGTCTTATGGCCGAGGTGCACTTTTATTATGGAAATAGTTGATGCAATATTGTCATCTAGTCCTTACTGCAGGGTAGCATGTTGAGAAGTTTCTTGTGAAACATTTGGTATTCAAAATGACACTTGATCCTATACAGCATCATGCACTTGACTTCAAAATTCATATTCAAAGTGTGCCAGACAATTCTTGCAAAATTTCAAATATTTATATTGTTTTAAACCATTATCTTTTTCATGTATTGGATGCTGAAAATGTGAAAAAGACTTTGGTATGAAACCAACTGGTGAATAATTTCCAGCAAAACAACCACTTCCAAGACATGATTTAGAAGTAGAACATATGTACTTATGAAGCAAAGAAAGATATCCTTGATGCATTGTCAATGTTTGGCTAGGGTTATTTTTGGAGAAAATAACTCCTTATTCCTAGAATAGTGATCTTCAATACAAGTAAATGCCAGAGAAGAGAGATCATCGTATGACGCAACAAAACTGAAATTGGACCCCTAAGGAGAGCTGGTGTGTCTACAATCGCTCTGTCAGCATTTTCCCCTGGTTTACCCCGTTCTTTTCCTCCAGCCTGGGTCTTCATTGACTTCTTCTTTCTTCGGGTTTATTTATCAAATTCGTAGAATTTGATAAATAATTACCATCCACAATGGTTGGACTTTAATTTATATTCCCGACTTTATATTATCTCCAAGCCTTATAACCAATGTTTAACTTTCAACACTTTGTATTTATACTCCACGTTTCTCTTTAAATAAATAACTTGTAATGAACTTTCGGCTCTATATTTCACCACCCAGCCTTACAACAATCACGCTCCAGACTTATGCTAATTATCCGCCAATAGTTTAATTAAACAATTTCATTATACTCCGGCCCCACCTATATATCAATAACCAATCAAACACTCGTATCGTACCTGGCTATCCTCCGCACACCTTAGTTAACCTCTGGGCAAGTTCAACGTGCGACCACCGTCCGATGGCCCTTCTCCAAATCAACGACTCTTGGAAATTTCGCTCGGCTTCCAACGTCGGACTTTAACGTGCGATGGCGCGGGTTAAACGGTGGTTTTCCGGGGGTCACTTCGCCACGTGTCGCTTTCCCTATGGAATCGCCCGCGAATAGGAAATACCGCCTACTCCGCAAAAGCGGTGCGATATGGGCAACCCGCTTTTGTGATTCCGCTCGTGGTTTTGGTACAGGCTTGACCACGGGTGCAAGTCTGGTTCCGCTTTCCTTTTGTTTGTTAACTCATGTCCAATCCTCGGGTCAGGTTCCGAAAGCACAACAATCTTGTCTCTTTATTAAGCAGGATTTTTATATTTGAACAGTGTTCACGACCCCGGTTCTCTTAAGTCGAGCCCGCCGGACTTCAAACGGCGATAAACCATAATTAAAACCAAATTCGCGTTCCAAAATAGCCTGCTGACGTCGGCCAATTTTGTGACGCGAAAACCAAATGAATTCCGCCCTAATCTTTTTCGGGTCCGAAGTTGGCTGGCGTACGGAGGGAGAGTTGTGACGTGAATTTCTTATCAAATTCGCCCTAATCTTTTTCGGGTCATTTTCATTGTTCCCCGCCACCCTTTTGACTTTGTAAATAAAACAAATTGCGTATGCGTCATTTTCATTGTTCCGTGCGCTAGCTAGTCTTCCATGCAACAAAATTCAAAAACCAACTGTTAACGCTTGCTGACCGTTACCTTGCTGAAGAGAATTGAAGCCGAGTATTTCAGGGTTCTTCTGTCATAACCAGCGCCTGTTTAAACACGTTTCATTTCCTGTAAACAGGTATTTATTCCAATTCCCCGCTAAACTCTCTAAAAAATCCTGGTTTTAGTTTTAATTCTGCACTAAGGTCTGAAAAGAAGTTCAGTTTGGTCTTTTTCGTTCCCAGAACTGCAATTATATTCCCAAAACTAGTAATTGTGCCCCTTTTCCACAAAAACCCCGAAATTCCATTTCTGAATCCACAAGAACTAGAAATGGAAGTTCATGTAGCTCTGAATGTCGTGCCCATCAATGCCCCTCACAAGGACTTGGATTATTTGCCTTTAGCTGATATGGATTTTCAAATTAAGGACTTGCGTCTCAGTGAGAATCCTCTTCGAATATTTTGCCGTTGCAGAGACAATTATTTGAATGGTTCTGACATCTTTGGACTTTGGGAATCAAATCTTCCTATGTACCTTCTCCCCTCAGTCCATATTTTTCCTGAGTTAATCCATTATTGCTCCGCAAAGTATGATCCCAACCAACGAGCAGTTTTATCCCCAAGTCAAAATGTCCTTTTCCCAATAACTGCTCAATCCATAAATGAAATGCTACAATTCCAACCCGGTCAAGCTCTCACTCCCCTGTCCATGGTTGAATTACTTGAGAAATCTACTAAGTTATCCCATGAAGAGTTAAACCGCCTATGCCAAACCTTCATGTTACCAGAGCATCAGCCTAAATACCCTCCCCCTTATGGTTATCCTTTCTTTACTGATGAGGGTAGAGTTATTTTAGACATGATATCTTCCATAATGGGCTTCAATACTAGTGAGTGTGTTGATCACTTAACCCTAGTATTGTTATCCATTTTTACCCCTGGACAGCCTCCTGCTGTCAAGTACGATTTTGCATCTTATATTGCTGACAAAATCCATGATTAGTTCATGAGATTTGAGAATGAGAGAGTATTTAAGTATTCTTCTATCATATATCATCTCATGATTTACTTTCAGTCAGAAAATTTCCCTTTTTATGTTAAGAAACTTGATGCCAAAGGGAATCCTAGGTCAGTCATCTTTTGGTCTGCCATTACTCACAATTCCTTTGATTCTCCTTATTCCTATAATGAGTTTGTCGACCTTTTTGTTCATCCTGCAACTACCTTGTTGACAGGAGTCTCTCCTCCTAGAATTAACAATGAAATCAAGAAAATCCTTCAGCTCTCAAAGCATTACAAGATAGGTGACTGGTACCTATATAAAAACTACACAAAGATCAGGATATATGGATGTGAATTATGCCCATTCAAACTGCCCAAGTACTTCCCAATGAGACTCTTTGCATTAGAATATTTCAGGCAGATGAATAATTAAGATATAATTCATTTTTGCAATGCAAAGAAAAAGGCTCAACTCAGGATCAAGAGCCAATTAGGTCCCTTCATTTGTAACTCTAGGGAAGCTGGACAGGAAGCCGAAAGGATTTTAGAAGACCATCTCAGACTACAAAAGAGTTTCTACTGGGTGCCTTATGATCCAAAAAACTTTATCTGTGATAGAAGAACGAAAAATAAACAGTCACCATACATCCATCAAAGAATCCCAGAAATAGAACAATATGTTAATATGGATGAATGGACAGAAGGGACATTGGTTGAAAATGATAGTGAGCAGGTCAACGTTGAAAATGTAATGAAATATCTTGAAAAGATACTTGACCTAGATTCTTTTGGACAGGTGCAGGGATCTTCTTCAGCCAGGACTTTACAACAAAATTTGCAGGAGATTAGTACAGTAGCAGTAGAATCTAAAGGAAAAGAAAATGAGCCTGATATACAAATAATTGAAAAATTCATAATGACAGCGCAACCAAAGACTTCTAAAGAACAAGGTCAAGGACAAATTCCTCCTACTCAGATCAGTGAGCCAAAAATTTCTATTTTACAAACTCCTCTGAATATAGAAAAGGGAAAAAAGAGAGAGGCTGAAACAACTACTCCTATTGGTGGCTCTTCTGAACAACAAGATGTTAAAAGGCAAAAATTAACTCCCCTTCTAGAAGATGAATCATTTCAGGAAATCCCTGACAGCCAGGGAACAGAAGACAGTCAGCAAACAGATACAGGTAGTGGGACAGGAATACAGAGGCAACAAAGTGCAGAAATATCTTCTTTCAAACCTCCGGTAAAAACTGCCTGGGACATCAAAAGAACATTCACCAATATAAAGGCCAGGAACGATCCACTTAGACTTCAAGTATACAGCCAATATTTGAAGATGGCTCAGAAAAATCAAGAAAGATTGATGTCAGCTTATGACATCCAACAAGGTAAGATGTTAATGAGCCATTTGAAGCCCAAGGTGCGGCAGCCTCAGACAGCTGCAGATTACGTTAGGACTAATTTTGAAGTCTTAGTAAAGGATATCCATCCTTTAGATAAAATTGAGCTACACAAGCAAACAGGTGAGATGATTTATTCTACTCTGATGGATAAATCAATGATGACCCATAAGTTGCAGGATTCTTTGGATAATACTAATACACAGTTGCAGCTTGAAAAAGCCTCCTCCCATGCTAAGGATAATAGAATCAAAACTTTAGAGGAAATAATCATTGGTTTGGGTCATAATCCTAAAGATGTGAAAGGTATTGAAGCTTTGATCAAGAGAAAAGATGATGATATTGCAACTCTGAGAAAACAATTAAAGTTACCGGCCTCAAGACATCCACAGACTGCAGAAATCATCAAACAAAATTCTGAGGAAGAAATAATGGATTTGCTCTTAAAATTGAATGAGCAACTTACTGCAACTGAAAAAGAGCTTGAGAATGCATTAAAAGATAAGCAGGCAAATATTCTAGTATCTACAGCAGGAGTAGTGACAGGTACAACAACAACAGGTCAGCCAGCAGAATTGTCACAGAGCAACACCGCAAATTTGAACACTGATGAATTAACAAATTCAATGGAAGATATGAACATTCAGGCCATAGAGCTTCACAAAACAAAGGAACAATTGGCCACTCTAGAACATAAATATGATCTTTCAAAAATGAGTGTTGCTGATAAAACAAGAGAAGTGAACAAATTAGAAAAAAACAGTCAAAGCATTGGAAAAGGATCTCACATTGGAGAAACCTTTAAAAGAAATAAATGATATTCTTTGGGATAATATCATTCAATCAATAAAGGATGTTTGGTCCTCAATTCAGATAATGGATGAACAGAATAAATTAGTTAAATTGGCTCTGGATGAGATTGAGAGATCAAGACAAGAGTTGGGAAATATGCCAGAAGAGGCCAATAGACTTATACATTTTTTGAATACTCACACTAAGAATCAACTTGCAGAAATTAGTATTCAGGACAGGACCGGAACAATTTTGGAAATAAAGAAAGTTTTTACTAAAAGAAATCTGGTACAGAATTTAGAACAAAGGTGCTCAGATATGCAAGAAGAAATCATTGCCTTCAGAGAAAGATTGAATATTTTGTTAAATAGAGGATTGCCCAGTCCTATAGTTGCAGAAGATAAGCTAATGGACCTTGATAGTTATGTTGAAAAATTGGACAAATATGCCGATAATCAAGCTAGTTCTTCAACCAGTTCATCAACAGCAGCATTGCCTACAGGGAAAAACCTTCATGACAGATTGGAGAATTTATTTTATCTTGAGCATGAAGTAAATCATTTGTTCCCAAATCAACCTGATTACTTCAGACATACTGAGGTTGATGAAACACTAAGAGAGTTGCAAATGACCAGAGTGCCAGAAGTTCAATGGTGGGAAGAAATGATGGAAATTTTGTAAAAAATTATCCTTACATAAATTTTTGCCTATTTACCACAGTATATCATGATAAAAAGGATAAAAGGATGAACAAAGGTCAAAGAGTATCAGAGCAGTTAAAGAGTATCAGTGAAATAAAATAATCAACATAGAATTACTAAAGAGGACAGCAGTAAGCCAAGATATAGGGCCTGCCTCCAGCACATTCTTAAAAGAAGGAAACAGCACAACATCAGTTATCATTTTTCTTATCTACGAGACAATCTGTCTCTATATTTTTGTAATGACTTCATGGACTATTTTACTTCATATAATATATTAAAAACAACGTTTTTTCTCTTGTGAAAAAAAAATGATTAATGTTTATCACTCTGCCTTCAAAACTAGCGATGCTGGTCTATGTTGCTGGTTTATTGATATGGTCTGATGGTCTTTTTATATTTTGGACATATCACACTCCTCACATGATTAGCGTTTTCTCTGTTCAAGGATTTTGGGTACTTTAATTTGTATTTGGAACAATGGACGTCGGTACGTACTCTATCTGTTGCTTTACTATTCTACATACTGCCATTTCACTTTCTTATAGATGCCTTGGGCATATTTGGATGCTTTCTCAGATTGTCGATAATCTCCATGTGGACCGTTACTGGGTTTTATATCAAGTCCCTGTATGTGACATGGGTATTTTTCTATCACTGTCTGGGGTGGGACTTCCACTTTTCTGGATGGATATTTGGGTTCCAATCTTCAGATGTGAAAATGTAATGACTTCATGGACTGTTTTACTTCATATAATATATTCAAAACAACGTTTTTTCTCGTGAAAAAAAATGATTAATGTTTATCACTCTGCCTTCAAAACTAGCGATGCTGGTCTATGTTGCTGGTTTATTGATATGGTCTCATGGTCTTTTTATATTTGGGACATATCACACTCCTCACATGATTAGCGTTTTTCTCCGTTCAAGGATTTTGGGTACTTTAATTTGTATTTGGAACAATGGACGTCGGTACTCTATCTGTTGCTTTACTATTCTACATACTGCTATTTCACTTTCTTATAGATGCCTCGGGCATATTTGGATGCTTTCTCAGATTTGTCGATAATCTCCATGTGGACCGTTACCGAGTTTTATATCATGTCCCTGTATGTGACATGGGGTATTTTTCTATCATTGTCTGGGGTGGGACTTCCACTTTTCTGGATGGATATTTGGGTTCAAATATTTAGATGTGAAAATGTAATGACTTCATGTACTGTTTTACTTCATAAAATATATTCAAAACAGCATTTTTCCTCTTTTAAAGTTTCATTTTTTTTTTTAAATTGAACTCTCCGTCGCAATTCCGACGTCCTGTAAGCGTCGGAATTGTGACAGTATACAGACGTCGAAAGTGCGACGTTCAAAACGTCGGACCATATTTCGTTGTAATTGT
>CM076570.1:1102535777-1102613029 GCA_034641835.2 Pinus albicaulis | reverse complement strand
AGTTTACAGACGTCGGAAGAGCGACGTCCGAAACGTCGGACCACATTTCGTCGTAATTGTGACAGTTTACAGACGTCAGAAGAGCTACGTTTAAAACGTCGGACCACATGTCGTCGGAAGTGCGACAGGTTATAGAGGTCGGAAGTGCGACGGATTAGGAGACGTCGGAAGAGTGACGCTTTTTTGGAAGCGACGGAAAAGTGTCGATACTGCGACACTTTTTAGTTGTGTCGGAACTGCGACGGTACGGCAAACCACGGTTTGCCCGCCCTCTAACTGTCGCTCCTGCGACGACAATGTGTCGGAATAGCGACGATTTGGCCGTCTGAATTTCCTCCAAATGTTCTAGTGTCATGCTCATTTATTTTTCTTAATTCATGATAGACCACATGTCCTTCATGTATCAGGACTCC
The DNA here is from genome assembly GCA_034641835.2 of Pinus albicaulis. Classification (NCBI taxonomy): domain Eukaryota; kingdom Viridiplantae; phylum Streptophyta; class Pinopsida; order Pinales; family Pinaceae; genus Pinus; species Pinus albicaulis. Next base: position 1,102,612,616 of record CM076570.1, on the reverse strand, counting down.
ACCTATTCCCTCCTTATAGGAACATGTGCAAACCAAGAAGTCATTTTCTAGATCTTTTATTAAAAAAATATGTGCACATGTGAGAAAATTATTAAGCTAATCAAATTTAGTTGCACAGTCTAATTTCCATTAGAATTTTATCCCTAAATTTTGTAAATATGTGATTTTATGCCCAATGTTTGAGAAATATTGAATAAATTTCTGATAATATCTAGCCAATCACTTGAAATATCTAATGTATGTGACAACTTTGGGAGTTGGTCACTCCATAATGATCTTTTTCCTATCATGATCTACTACCACTCCTTCTGTGGAAATGATATGTCCAAAATATTTAATTTGTGATTGGAATAAATCATGTTTACTAATCTTGGAGTAGAACTTGTGCTCCCTCAACAACTACAATATTTCTTTCAAACATTCTTCATGTTCTTCTTTGTTCTTTAAATAAAATAGAGTGTTTTCCACAAAAACAAACACAAAAATTTCCAAATATGGGCTAAGTATATTACTTATTCAACACAAAAATGTGGTAAGGGTATTTTTTATTCCAAATGACACCACTAAAAATATCATAGTTTTGTATCTTATCCTGAAGGCTTTCTTATGGATGCCTTTCTCCTTAATCTCAATTTGAGGCTAACCAAATTTGAAACCTATTTTCTAAAACATTGCAACTCCTCTCAATTGATCGAAGAAGTCACAGTTATGGGTATTAGTTACTTGTTTATCACAGTGGCCTTATTCAATTGTCATTAAAAATGCATATCTAAAGTGTTCCATCCTTTTTCTTTACAAAAATAATTGAGGCTCCTAAAGGCAACACACTAGGCTTGATATGCCCATGGTCTAGCATTTCCTTGAGATATAATTTTAGCTCCACTAAATATAGCACACTCATATAATATGGGGCTTTTGAGACTGGAATTGATCTAGGAAGTAACTCAAAGGAGAAGTTGATTTCTCTCCCAAGTGTAAATCTATAAATTTATTCTAGAAACACATCATTAAACTACTTTAATATGGAGTGAACTTCCATTCCAACCTCATTTTTCCCTATCTCACTAGTCAACAAAACCAAAAATAGGGTGCACCCTTTTCTGCTACATATTTTCACTTACACCATTGATATCTTACTAATAGATATAGGCTTTCTTATTCCTTGAAGCATCATTTACTCACCTTCATCATTGAAGCATTCCAATAACTTGTAGTAATCCACTTTGGTTCTATGGGATTCCAACTAATCCATGACCATTAGGACATCATATGAGACCAATGGCAAGATATTGAGGATTTTTATACTGGACATGTCACTTAGCTTCATGGGTCATGACTCCACTAGGTCCACTCACTTTTTAGCTCTTGTGGTTAGCTATACTAGCCATGATTTTTCATGAGTCTTCCTTTAAATAGCACACTTCTCTATAATCTTCAAGATGATATAGCTGAAATTAGAACGTAAGTTAATTAAAATTGAACATTATGGTTGACGACCATACCTTCCATTTTTATGGCCAAAGCTTAATGATCTTCTTTCCTATCCAATGCCACATAATTTTGAGGCACACTCTAGGCTACATCATGTTGTAAAATCCATTAGGGAAGCTTTTTTTATCCATTTTCCATCATTTGACATTTAATTGTGAATTTATGTTCTATTATTCTTAATTAAGTTAGTGTTTTTCATCATTAAATAAATGCCAAAAAAATAGAGATCACATGAAAAAAATATATAGGCTCCATGTCAAGGAAAACCCCCTCCAACTGGGGAAAACCCACAATAACTTCTCTTCTTATCGACTTCAAGTGAGACTTCCAAGACTAAACCTTAGACTAGGGCTTCCATCAAGAACAAGTTGACTAACCTGTCTTCATCCAAGAGCAAAGTCTTCAATATAATTCTGCAACTTCAAATATGGAGCTAATATTAGCCCTCTTACATATACAAGATGTCCCAAGTAAGTGTAATAGAGATGAAAAACCTTCAAGTATTCTTCCCTTATATTCTCATCTCTCCCATTTTTTGTATGCTTCTTGACTTGTCCTCAAATCATATCACATAAACTCGCATACATTTCCAATTCCAAATGAAGTTGTGCATCCAATTTATATAGTTTTTTGAGTGGCTCCAATATCCCTATCTAGGCTGACATGAACAGGGTTGGTCAACCTATATTCTGAAGACCTTCTAGGCACTTTACAAATACAAAAAAGGTATTTATTTCTTTGATCCAAGAGCCCAATGGGGTATTTTATATAATTACAATGACACTTTGACTTATGACAATCCCTATTGGCATGAAATGTATGCCTTTGACCTATTTGACAAATGACCAAGCATGAAACCCATGCTTCATAAATAATTTTCCTTTTATATTTTTTCGTTCTTATTTTGATCAATACATAAGAGTTACATCATGACATGAGAGAAATGAAAATAGTTACAATTTCCAACACTCCCTCTTAACTAGGGAGGTATTCGTAATTTCTCAATTGGTACAAGGAAAATACTTCATTTAAAAATTCACTTATAAGAAGAGAACCATATTGATAAGCATCACTCATGACAACCATCATTATCATATTAACTAAGGCCTTGAAAATTATAGTCTATCTCTCACAATATCATAGAACAATGTTGGGAGGAATTCCACGAGACACCATATAGCCTCATCATGGCACATACTCCACCTAAGATACCCAGAGTAGTCCTACCATCAGACCATTCTTATTCAAGTCCATGTGACTTAGGATATCCATCCTAATCCATCACATTACATGACTCTAATAATGTTTGTCCAATATTCTTATCTAATCCAACATTCTCCTTATCCATGTCAATGTACTTGAATTATGCCATTATTCCTAATCCATCATAGTACCTGACCCAAGGAGAACCAAACAATTTATCATTTTTCCTATCCTTGATGCATACACTAGACTTATGGTTATTAGTCCTTAATACATGACACAAGGAGAACCAATGACTAATCATACTCCCTCTCAATAAGTTAGGACATTCCTATTCTCTTTGTAATCAGAGAATATATATTTCTCCTATTCAAGGAGACTCCTTTTACTCCCTCTCAAACCTATAGAAGATTCCAACTTCCTTAGAGAAGTCATAGCTGCAAATCCTCTTACTTGTCTTTCATAGCTTGCATAGCTCCCTTTTTCCTCCACATCGCATTGTACAAAGCGTGCTTCCTTTCATGGTATAATGGATCATGAATCCATCTTCTTACACATATTATAGGTCATCTATCTTCCACATCACTTTCATCTCGAATTTATTAATGAAGGATTTATATAGAAACTTCCCAAACTTCAAGTTGATCGTAGCTTCCTTACAAAAGTGATCTCCCTTCTAGACCTTGAGGTTATATTTTCACATTGCTACCTTCCAAATCCCAAGATGAGAAAATATTGATCTTCATAGATGTCAGGTACCATATGTTGATATTTCCCTAAATATCCCCATAGTTGAAATTGTATTTTCATCATGTTACCCTACAACATCTTTCCATGTATGAAAAATAATCTATTAACAAGATAACCAACAATAAATATAAATGTCAAACTTATTTCATCATGACCTCTTTCTCATCAACATCCTCATGGCCCATCTCCACATGAGTCTTCCTTCTTACATCTGATTTCCCAAGGATCGAACTTGATTACCAAGTTTCCATTTTCATCTGGCAGAAATTGTACTTGATGTTGATCATTAGTAGACATATATTTTAACGAGAAAGTTTAGTTAATTCAAGGTCCTTTTAGTTCCCTCCCTCCATCATGCTCATCATTTCCAAGGAATAATCATCAAGCACAATAGTTTCTTTGCTTCTTTCCTCCTTCTCATCTTGATCTTACCTACAATATTTAACAAAAAGTACAACCAAGAAAAATATTCAAGTACAATAGCATGAAGTCAACTTTCATCATAAGTGATATTTCCAAGGTAACTAGTTGTTTCTCCTTTTGGAGGTCATCCTAATTTGTATTTTTTTTATCAAAGACTTCTTCTTATTCAACAATAGACTTGGTATGTATTTTAGATATGAGTTATTATTACTCTATCTTATCCCTCCAGCTAGGGGTTTTCATTTTCAATGTCTATTTTGAGAAATGCCTATAAATTATTTCATATAGTTCGACCTATCCCTCTACTAAGTGTCATTCCTAATGTTGGCATATAGGACTATATCAAGGATCCTCTTTATAAAATTTCTTACAAGTGGATCCATATCAGTAACTTAGATCATCCTACAACCTTTTATAAGCTTTAGACCTTCTCCAAGGCCACTACAATTCATATTTTTTTCTTGCAATTTTTGGGTTCTTGTTCTCTCTTTCTATAATTTTTCGGTGCCTGTAGTTAGGTGACTATGGTATGTAAATTATATTTTTGTGGATCCTCTAATATTAGGGTTCCAAAAGAGGTTTATCATGCCTCTAATTACTATGATGTATTAATTGACTGATATGATTTTACATGACTGAGATGTATTTGTATGCACAGGACTATTCCCTTTTTGAGATTATGTTTTATTATTTGCTCTTCCACAGGGATATTCATCCTTTTAATATGAATTTTAAATAGTTTCTTGATACAAAGCTTAAGAATTTTTCTAACCTTATTCATAGATCACATAATCTTACTATTTGAATAGCCCATAATAGTTCGTATGGTATTCTAGAAGGCTTGAATATCAAGATTCAGTCCTTCTTCCTAAACAGAGACAAAGATAAAATTACCTTCTTATAATCTTTTAGTTGCTAAAGATACTGACCTTACCTCTGATACCATGTTTGAAAATCCATTAGGGCGTCATGTTTTATCCATTTTCCATTATTTGACATTTACTTGTGAATTTGTGTTCTTATTACTCTTAATTATGTTAGTGTTTTTCATCATCAAATAAATGCCAAAAAAAAATAGAGATCATATGAACACAAGGTATAGGCTCCATACTAGGGAAAAAACCCTCCAATGGGGTGAAACCAACAAGAACTTCTCTTCTTAGAAACTGCAAAGGGGAATTCCAAAACTGAACCTTAGACTAGGGATTCCATTAAGAACAAGTTGACCAAAATAAATTCGTCTAAGAATAAAGTCTTTAATATACTTCTACAACTTCAAAAATGGAGTTAATATTAGCCCTATCACATGTGTAATATGTCCCAGGTGTAATATTTCTAATTAGCAACAGCTAATTGGAATATTTGACTTTGTATAGTTTTGTCGTTTATGGTTTGTAAATAAATAAAAAGTGAGAAAAGAGGGTCTAAATCACTTTAGTAGAATAATACATCCGCCTAGTAGCACAACGTTGTGAGGGCCACACACCACGTAGAGGAGGGGAGCCTACGTGCACTCTAGAAGCTTCTGCGCAGATAAGGATGAGGATGTGAAGGAGAAAGAGGCTATGACGGGTTTTGGAGGGAAACCAATGTTATAAAAGATGGAGGAGCCTTCTCATTTGGATCATTCTTGAGTTGTTTATTTTTGGAGTGAGACTTTGGTCTTCTTGAGCACGCCGGTTGTTTAGCCTGTCTGCAGCATTGTTTAGTGCACCGAGTGTCTCCGTGCGAAGATCTCACCCTTAGCCCCATGAGACTTCGAGTGCCTACTCGGGCAAGGTTTGTTTTCCAGTATTTTGTGAGTCGTTTCATTGTTTGGGTTTGTTGCAACGCTGGAGCTTATAGAGACTGCATAGTCACTGGGAGAGAGGATGCAGTCCATTGTGGAGGAGCTTCGAATTGGGGTTTCTGCAGGCGATTTCACCAGGATTTCGAGCAGCAGGTCAGCCTTTGCCCGTAGGAGGGCTTTGGCAGAGTTTGTGGAAGTATTTTAGTTGTTTCTATCTAGCCACTGCGTTGTACCTTGGAGGCCAGCGTAATTCACTAGGGAGGCAGTTTCTGGTGTTTTCGGGGTTTGGCCATTATTGGAATGGTTTGTGGATCTTGTCGGGGTTGTTGAGGAGAGGAGTTTTGGTGATTTTCATCTCATTCCGGCAAGGGGGTTCAGCCCCTAATATTCAGTCGATTCCAACAGTAGCAGCTACACGGCATTTCTCCAGCAGCTGGAACGCAGTTCATAGAGCAGCCATTTCCTATCTTTTATGAGAGTGTTTTCTCACTTGCCTTGTGCAAGATCGTCTCTTGTACTTCATTACATTTCTCAGATTAATAAAATGGCTTAGAATTTTCTCTCTATGTTTTCTGGTTGAGTTTTCGTAGTTGTCGTTGTTGTCGTAGTTGTTGTATTCTCTTTCTATTTCTATTATTGTTTTTTAGCGCTCTAGTTCTATACCACTTGGTGTGTTTATCTTTCACTCCTAGACAGAGTCTGGAAAGGGCCAGGTAGCCTCCAGATCTCGTCCTCTTTTAGAGGCGACATATTCGGTAAATGCCCTCCCAGTCAATCTCTGGTTGGAGTTTGTCGTGTTCTAGAGATATCCTCGAAACGGGATATTACAGTGGTATCAGAGCATAGTTCTGGCTCAGCCTGTGGTCTATGACATCAGGAAAGAGACCGTACAAAGGCAGGAAGTATAGAGACAGTGAGCGTAGGTTGGAGGCCACCTACGAAGAGGAAGACTATGCCCAGGTAGAAAACACAGATCAGGAGAGATAGCCTATGAAGGACGTAGAGGAGGTAGAGCTTGTAGTAGATTTGAGGCAGAAAGTGCCGATGGAAAATGACACAGAGGCAAAACAATTTGGAGAGACACTCCTCAATTTGGTGTAGGATTTATCCCGACAAATTGAGGTGATGGGCCAAAGTGTCACCGCTGTGGAGGCTAGGCAACGTGAGACTCCATGGTTTTTCGAGGTCAGAGAGGGATCAGGGGCATCCCACCATTTTCCGAAGCAGGGTGTTGCTCAGCATGATACTCCTCAACCGACGACTTCTTGTGCACCTACCCGTTCTATTATGCCCACTTTATTGGGAGCAGATACAGGGGCAGGAGCCCAGCAGGAGGCAGAGCCTGGACATTTAGATGAGTATTTTGCAGAGTATCAGTCCTACGGGTAGGAGTTCAGGGATGCTCTCACATTCAGATATTTTGTGCAGCTCCAGCGGGACAGTAGACCCCGCGACCATCATAGAGGGCACTGACATTATCATGATGGAGATTCCCACCGTGCCTCTAGTAGATTTCATTTGCCTACGTTTGATGGATCATCAAATAGTTCGGCAAATTCTTGGGTGGAGAAGCTGGACATCTATTTCCAGCTTAACCAGATGTCAGAGACGAAGGCCATCAAGGTGGCAACATTACATTTGGATGGCGAGGCCCAGGACTGGTGGTTCCATGGGATGGTGACACTCGAGCATTCCACAGTGACGACATATGCCGAGTTCACTAGGAGATTGATAGAGCGTTTTGACCGGAGGGATCTGGAACAGCATTTCGTTGAGCTGACAAAGCTCAAATAGACAGGGAGCCCAAAGACATACATTGCAGATTTCTTGAGGGTTTCGGTGATGGTGCCAGATCTATCCGTGACACAGATGATCTATATGTTTGTGGAGGGATTGGTAGAGCCACTTTGAGGTCTATTCAGATCCACTAGACCAGCTACACTCCAGGATGCTATCAGTAGGACCAGGGATTTGCAGGATGCATTGCCTAGGACACAGACAAATTACCCCCAGAGACATGGTTTCCAGCCCAAGGGGAAGGATGTGAGGGTTCCTCCTCCCAAGGGGAATCCAAGACGGGCACAGGTAGATGATGAGGCCAGGAGGGAGTTGAGGAAGAAGCGGCTATGCTTCACATGTCAGGAGCCGTGGGCACCAGGGCATAGGTGTGCTGCTGGCAAAGCACACTTCATTGAGGTCTTCTCCGATGACAACGGGGAAGAGGATGAGGAGGATGATGAGGAGGCAGGAGATATTCAGATGACCTAGGATCATTTGCCGCCTCCACCTCCAAGGATAGGAGGTGTAGCCTTTGCACCCACAGGAGGGGCCCTTGTAGCTTTGCGAGGAGTTCCTAAGTATTTGATGTTGCGCATACGTGGGACAGTACGTGGCCAGCAAGTATTAGTCTTGGTTGACAGTAGGGCAACCCACAATTTCATTGATGCGCAGATGGTCGAGCAGAGAGGTATACCGACCGAGAGTTTTGACGGGTTTTCAGTCTTGGTCCCAGGAGCCCAGACGATGCAGTGTGCCCAGTATGTTCCAGAGTTAGCAGTGACGATGGGTACTTACACCATGACTGATCACTTTTTCATGGTAAACATACAAGATACCAATGTGGTACTGGGTGTTCAGTGGCTGATTACGTTGGGGAAGGTCACCACGGATTGGGAGGCCTTAGAGATGGAGTGGGATGACAAGAAGACCGGGAAGCATGAGAAGATCCGCGGGATGCATACTTACCCACCTCAGATAGTTCGGCACACCGGATGGAGGCATACTTCCGGAAGGGAAACATAGAGTGGGTGGTTGAGTTGCGGGCATCAAAGGCAGAGACCACCGGTCGAGCAGTTCATCCAGAGATACAGGCTATCCTTGACAGGAATGAGGTAGTGTTTGGGGCTATACCACTAGGTCGGCCACCAGACATAGGGTTTGAGCATACCATCGAGCTGGAGTAGGGTATCCAGGTGGTGATCACTACGCCCTATAGGCATCCCAAAGCCTATCGAGATGAGATTGAGTGGGCCATCTAGGAGTTGTTGGCTCTTGGACACATCAGACCGAGCACAAGTCCGTTTGCTTCTTCTGTAGTTCTGGTGAAGAAGAAGGATGGCACTTTGAGGATGTGCATTGACTACAGGGCCCTGAACAAGAAGACTCTGAAGAATAGGTACCCTATACCCAGGATCGATGAGCTAATGGATGAGTTGAGAGGAGCTAAGTTCTTCTCAAAGATTGATTTGAGATTAGGGTACCATCAAATTCGCGTGAGGGAACAGGATATTCCCAAGACCGCTTTCAGGTGTCATTATGGGCACTTTGAGTTTCTGGTTATGCATTTTGGGCTGACCAATGCGCCAGCTACTTTTTAGTCCTACAAGAACTATATCTTCCACAGTCATCTGAGGAAGTTTGTATTGGTTTTCTTTGACGACATACTCATATATAGCAGGACGTGGGAGGAGCATCTCCAGCATATAGAGGCAGTACTACGCATCTTGGAAGAGTAACAGTTCTATGCTAAGCTCTCCAAGTGTGATTTTGGGATGATAGAGATGTTGTATTTGGGTCACATCATTGGAGTGGACGGAGTGAGGGTCCACGAGGAGAAGATTAGAGCCATCAGAGATTGGTCGGAGCCAAAGAATGTGACGGAACTTCGAGGATTCATTGGGATATGTGCATATTACAAGAAGTTCGTCAAATGGTTCTCACAGCTTGCTGCACCCCTTACAGATTTGACGAAGAAAGGGGCATTCGGTTGGACAGATACAGCGTAGCAAGCCTTTGTTAGGCTTAAGGAGGTGATGAGTAGCTACCCAGTGCTTGTGTTGCTAGATTTTACGCAGCCATTTGTCTTGGAGTGTGATGCGTCGAGAGAGGGGATCAGCGTAGTATTGATGCAGGGGGACACCCTATAGCTTTTGAGAGCCGGAAACTCCTTTCGCATGAGAGGTTGTATCCTATTTACGACAATGAGATGTTGGCCATCATGCATGAATTGGCCAAATTTCGGCAGTATCTGGTAGGGAACATATTTAGGGTGAGGACTGACCACAATAGCCTCAGGTTCTTTTTGGAGTAGAAGCAGCTATAGGAGAGGCAGCAGAAGTGGATCAGCAAGATCCAAGCATATGACTTTGACATTGAGTATGTCAAGGGTATGAATAACATGGTAGCAGATGCCCTTTCACGTAGACCAGCCACGTTATCTCTTATGATCTTGGACACAAATTGGAGGGCTCGACTTTTAGTTGAGTACTCCAAAGACAGGTTTGCATGTGAGGTGCTGGATGGACAGGTGGCGGATGACCAGTACAGGGTGGTCGATGACATCATCTATTACAGGGACATGATCTTCTTGACTAAGGGATCTCAGCTTAAGAATAAGATACTCCATGCATCACATGATTCTCCATTAGTAGGCCATCAGGGGTTTACCAAAACCTACAAGGCCATTAGAGAGAGGTTCTCATCGAAGGGCCTCAAGGAGGACGTACTCCAGCACATCACGGAGTACGATGTTTGTCAGAGGAGCAAGGGGGAGATGAGCCATCCCGCAGGGTTGTTACAGCCTCTTCCCATTCCAGAGGGGAAATGGGAGAGCATATCGATGGATTTCATCGTAGGGTTCCCCGTGGTGTAGGGCAAGGATTGTATCTTTATCATCGTTGATCAACTGACAAAGTATGCACACTTTTTCCCCATATCCACACATTACATAGCAGCACAGGTGGCCGAGATGTTCTTCCGAGAGATTTTTAGGTTGCATGGTCTTCCTAAGACCATCATCAGTGATAGGGACAGTAGCTTTTCCGGCTAGTGGGGTCGGAGTTGACACCGAGTACCAGTTACCACCCACAGACGGATGGACATATGGAGATAGTTAACAAGTGGCTGGAGGGCTACTTGCGTAACTATGTCAGTGGGCAGCAGCGAGCATGGTTGAGATGGTTGCATTTGGGGGAGTACTGCTACAAATCGACACATCACATGTCTATTGGTATGTCACCATTTTATGCTTTGTATGGGTACCATCCTTTATCATTTGCTGATGTGATTTTCGGTGCAATTAAGGCTCCTAGAGCCAAGATGTGGATCCAAGAGAGTTAGGATATCCTCCGAGCTCTCAAGGACAACATGGCTACAGCACAAAACCAGCAGAAGTTGTATGCCAACAGAGGTCGGTTGAAGCGACAGTTTGAGGTAGGGGACTTGTTCTACCTACGCTTACAGCCATACCGACAGTCATTGCTGAAGCAGAAGGGAGCTGAGAAGCTCAATCCACGTTTCTACGGGCCATACAGGGTGATGTGCAGGATTGGGCAGGTTGCATATGAGTTGGAGCTGCCCCAAGGCAGCAAGATCCACAACATTTTCCATGTATCATGCCTGAAGAAGGCGCTGGGACAGTAGGTGACAGTGACGGAGGAGCTACCACCTACAGATGATGAGGGACACTTGGTGTTGCAGCCGGAGGCCATTATTGATACCAGGAAGAGGCGATTATGGAGCAGGATGGTCTGGGAATTCTTGGTGAGGTGGAAGAATTTGCCGGATGAGGATGCCACTTGGGAGAGCGAGAAGATTCTGCAGCCTCCATCACTACAGTTGCTTGAGGGCAAGCAACATTTTGCCAGGGGGGACTATAATATTCCTAATTAGCGACAACTAATTGGAATATTTGACTTTGTATATTTTTGTCGTTTATGGTTTGTAAATAAATAAAAAGTGAGAAAAGAGGGTCTAACTCGCTTTAGTAGAATAAGACATCCGCCTAGTAGCACAACGTTTTGACTCAAGGGGGGGGGTCAAGGAGGCCACACACCACGTAGAGGAGGGGAGCCTACGTGCACTCTAGATGCTTTTGCGCAGATAAGGATGAGGATGTGGAGGAGAGAGAGGCTACGAAAGGTTTTGGAGGGAAACCAATGTTATAAAAGATGGAGGAGCCTCCTCATTTGGATCACTCTTGATTTGTTTATTTTTGGAGTGAGACTTTGGTCTTATTAAGCACACCGGCTATTTAGCCTGTCTGCAACACTGTTTAGTGCACCGAGTGTCTCCGTGCGGAGATCTCACCCTTAGCCCCGGGGGACTTCGAGTGCCTGCTCGGGCAAGGTTTTTTTTCCAGTATTTTGTGAGTCATTTCATTGTTTAGGTTTGTTTAGGATGCAGTCCATTGTGGAGGAGCTTTCGATTGGGGTTTCTGCAGGCGATTTCACCGAGATTTCGAGCAGAGGGTCAGCCTTTGCCCATCGAAGGTCTTTCGCAGAGTTTGTGGTAGTATTTTAGCTGTTTCTATCCAGCCACTACGTTGTACCTTGGAGGCCAGCGTAATTCACTGGGGAGCCAGTTTCTGGTGTTTTCGGGGGTTGGCCATTCTTGGAATGGTTTGTGGATCTTGTCGGGGTTGTTGAGGAGAGGAGGTTTTCTGATTTTCATCTCATTCTGGCAAGGGGGATCAACCCCTAATCTTCAGTCGATTCCAGCAGTAGCAGCTACACAGCATTTCTCCAGCAGCTAGGACGCAGCTCATAGAGCAGCCATTTCCTGTCTTTTCTGAGAGTGTTTTCTCACTTTCCTTGCGCAAGATCGTCTCTTGTACTTCATTACATTTCTCAGATTAATAAAATGGCTCAGAATTTTCTCTCTATGTTTTCTGGTTGAGTTGTCGTAGTTTCCATTGTTGTTGTAGTTGTTGTATTCTCTTTCTATTTCTATTATTGTTTTTTAGCGCTCTAGTTCTATACCACTTGGTGTGTTTATCTTTCACTCCTAGACAGAGTCTGGAAAGGGCCAGGTAGCCTCCAAATATCGTCCTCTTTTAGAGGCGATATATCTGGTAAATTCCCTCCCATTCAATCTCTAGCTTGAGTTTGTCGTGTTCTAGAGATATCCCCGAAACGGGATATTACACCAGGTAAGTGTAACAGAGATGTGAAACCTTCAAGTATTATTCCCTTCTATTCTCGGTTCTCCTAGTTTGTGTATGGTTCTTGACTTGTCCTCAGATCAGATCAAATAAACTCACGCACTTTCCCAGTTCCAAATGAATTCATTCATCATATTTATATATTTATCTGAGTGGCTCAGATATCCCTCTCTAGGACAACATGAATAGGGTTTTCCAACATGTATTTTGGATCCCTTCTAGACACTTTGCAAATACAAAAATGATATTTCTTTCTTTGATCCAAGAGCCCAATGACACTTTGACTTATGAAAATCCCTATAGTCATGAAATGGATTCCTTTGACCTATTTGACCAATGACCAAGCATGAAAATCATTCTTCATAAATAATTTTCCTTTTATAATTTTCTTTCTTATTTTGATCAATACATAAGAGTTACATCATGACATGAGACAAATGAAAAATATGAAAACCAAAACTACTTACAATTTCCAACACATCATTCATCGTCTCTACCTCTTGGACTATATATGACCTTTTGATCTTTTTTTATTGGTGAAGAAATTGTCTTAAGTCACATGGATCAAGGAGTCTTTTAATCTCAGTCATTGATGGATGATTTAATCTCATCCATTGAAGGGTTCCATGAAAAAATATAAGAGAAAGGCTTGAGGGTCAGTTGTACACACACAATTTTGGTAGAAGTGAGGAATAGATCTGGAATTCTAGGGCGGGTTTGATGAGAATTTCTAGAGGAATTTCCTGCAATGAGGGGTAGTATTGGCCAAGGGAATGTTCTGATTCAAGGGCTAAGAGATAGCAAGAGGCAAGAGGAGCAGCTCAAGGACATCGCAGAGAGGCTTCAGAGCCACGCAGTCCAATAGGGATAATGTAGAGACAGCGCAGAGGCAACTAGGGCCACGTAGGGTTGGCGCTGGCCAAGAAGAGGCAGCGCAGGGGTAGCGTAGACCCTCCAAGGGTGACGTAGACCCTCCTAGGGACATGCAGAGGCTGACGCAAGCCTTCTAGGGCAGCACAGGGGCTTCAAAATATGTGCTAAGGGTTTCTAGGGTCATATCTGCGTTGAGTCCTATAAATCTCGTTTGAGGGTCTGGATCAGTCAGATATTTGGCACTAGATCTTCAGGTTAGCTGTAGATTTGATATCTTTTATTCTTTATCGAGTTTTCCAAGTGTGGAACCCAGATTTGCTATACTCAGAAACACTTAATAATAAACCCTCATATCTATTGAACCAGTTTTCCCGCTTTGGGTTTTTCCGGGGACTTATGTCCAAAAATCCATGTGTCACTCTATTGCATGAGTGTATTATTCAGTAAATGATCTGCATGTGTAGGTTGTAGTTGTGTTTATTTTCGGTATTTTCTGAATCTAATTTCTTGAAATAACTTGGACTAATTAAATCAAGTAGGAGAAAATAGACCAATACACTGTAGTAGAATTTTCAAAGTTTCCTCTCTTTTTGATCTCGTAGGTTGATCTCTATTAGAAGCAGTGGAATTCCAATAGAATTCACCTTTGGAAGGAGGGGTGAACTTTACAACTTTCCTTATTTCTTGTATCCTAAGTATTTTTATCCCTTACCCTTCCATTTTGATTGGAACTTAGCCTTATTCTTAGATTTATCGTAATAATACTTATCCTATTGGATGGTATCCTCTAAGGTTCATTGCTCATCAAACTCATTCCTATCATAGTAAGCTTGGTGTAACCCATTGATGGACCTTTGAATTTTTAGTTTCTCATTTCTTATGTATGGCACATGTACCTCAAAATTTCTAATAATATGTTTTTGTATTCATCCATGGTAAGTTTCCTTATCTTACACTTGTGGAACTCTTTAATTTTTCTATCATAATACCTCTCAGATAGGAACTTGTCATGGAAATATTTTTCAAAATTTCTCCATGATAGTACATTTTCTCCAATTCCCTTGACATTTCTAAATCTTCCTACCATATGTAAACCATTTCCTTCAAGTATAAAATATAAACATTGGCCTTCATATTTTTATAGTATTCAAGGAATCTGAAATATTTCTTTATTCCCAATAGCTAGGTTTATTCATCTTCGATGATCTTAATTTCTCCATTAAAGGTAGGTGTTTGAATTTCTTGACCTCCTCTGACATTCAGCTCTTATCACTCCTTTTTTTATGGTGTCTCTTGGTTGCTACACTAGAAAACTAGTTATGGCACTTGACTCTATTTTTGGAATGCTAAGTGGGGTTTCTCCCCTCATTTTTTCTTCCTTATCTTTCATGTACCTTTTCCTTGACTTATTTCCTTCTGATCTATTGGATTTTATTCCTTGCTTCTAGATTTTAGAGGGACTTTACTTGTATTTATGCATGCCTATATAGCTGACATGAAGCTCATGTTTCTTTTACCTTTGCAGGTCTGACAGACTCTACAAGATTGTTGCATTCACTTCTAATTTTATTTCTTGTGCTTGGAAAATTCTCTCATTATCTACTTTGAAACTTCTCAATTCAAACCTTAAACTCCTAAGGGTATCCATCTAGTTAGGGGAATTTTTCTCTCACCTTTTCCCATGGAGTCCTCTTCCTGACAATGATAAGACCTGGGCATGTTGTACTTTACCATAATGTTTCTCATTTATTTATTCTTGATAGAATTTGTATCTTATTTTCTCTTTATCTATCTCTCTATGTGTTGTTGGACACACATGAATATTATCCAAATCAAACACAATAACAAAATTTACTCATAACTTTGGCATATCTATAATAAGCATGTTTACTTGAAACTGGCTGAGAAATTGAAATCCTAGTTTAGTATGTAAGTTAGAAATTAAAATAACACATCAGAAAGTTTTCAAACCAACAATCACATTAAGTATAATTTTAACATTTGTACACATGTGTATAGAGAAATTAAACTATTGGATTAAATTATCTTGTGTGTGTGAGCCTCCTTGGGTCCAATGTTGAACTTCACTCTAATATTACTATGTTACCACCTCTCTCCCATGCCCTTAAGGATCCTTGGGTTGAGTAAGGTGTTACCTAGCATTTGGTCTTACCTTCACAGTTTGTATTGATATGGGGTTAGCAAAAACTGCAATTCTATAAGCCTGCAGAATTAACATCTGCTACCATTATTGCATACAACTCATTGAGAACCTTACGACAATATCAAATTTATCTCAATTCAATCCCTATATTAGAAGTTACACTAATCTCAAGCTTAAACCTATTAAAATAGGACATGTCATGGATTTGGCCATGTGGCCTCCATTTTTCCTTGAAAATTTAGCCTATCAGACCTGCTAAGAAAATTCCATGTCATGGTGCCTAGTCGTATTACCACCTGCAAAATTAAATACTAAAAAAAGATCAAGGGTGGTAGGCAATGAGCAGTGGTGAGGTTCCACAATGCAACCAAGGCCAACTCATCCCCCCTTCCACCATCATGATTTTTAAGTTTTAAGGTGTTATACAGCAGTGGGTGGTGAGTGGTATGTCGAGTTCCACACTTACGGTTACACCCAACCACACTCCTACCCTTTTATTTTGGTTAAATGGTACTTGCCAATTTTATCAACCACTAACTAATGTGATGAGATTATCGACTGTGACCAATGGTTGACCTTCATAGTGTCATTCAGTTGGATCAAGGTTACACCAACACTCACTCAATGTTGACCCTGCCCTCATACAAATAGGTTTAAACCTTACTACTTTCAAATCCTGACAACATACATACATCGAAATAGAACCAATATTAAGCTTAACATAAGAACAGAAAATTTTAAAAATTATTCAATGCTTCTTTCCAATAATGACAATAACGAACAATCTTATGTTTTTCATAAGTTATTCTCATGATTTTGAGTTTGTAAATAAATATTTATACCTAATTTTTAATTAACAATTCAAAAACATTCCCTTATAGTAATTTATTATAACGAAATATAATTTAATAATCTAATAACTAAACCTTACAAATATATATATATATATAGATAGATAGAACAAAATATTTATTATGTATTTGTAGTGTTTAGTTATTAGATTATTAAATCAAATTTCATTATAATAAATTACTATTATGGATTTGAAAGCCTTAGTTGCTATAAAACCAGCCTAGATCCATCTTAACTCCATATATAAAGTATTAAGAGGGATCAAATCTCTCGAGGTGCAAACCTTTCCTCAATTTTTTCACTCAAAAAATAGGTTTTCACCTTGAGAGATTTGATCCTCTCTACACTTTATAAATCCTAAGTTAAGATGGATTTAGGCTAGTTTATGTGATTTGGTTGTACTTCTTATTTATTTATGTGATTTCTTAGAGCTTTAAATCACTAATTCAGTCGACTCTTCAAAATGTTTCAAAATTAAATAAAAGAATTGAATTATCAATCAAGTGTCCTTAGGTATGTATGTTTATTTATGTGATTTTTTTTAAGTATCATTAGGTTAATGGACTCTTTAAAAGGTTTCAGAATTAAATAAGAGAATTGAAAATAAAAGCATATTTCTCAGCTCAAAATCTTGTCATCAATTTCAAGATTACAATGATTTGATTTCTACTAAAAATATTACATCATTTTTTTATATGTATTCTCATAGAATTTGGTAAAAAAAACATAGTAGCTTTGTCTTCATAGCATTTTATAAAAAAATCAAAGCGAATTTCTCCTCTATTGACTTGATTTTTTATGCCTATATTTAAAGATGATAATTAATACTTAAAAATACAATATAAACTATAGCTAATAAATCTATAAAGATAATGAAATATGTAAAATATTAAAGACTTAAATGTGTCATACCATCAATGGATAGCATTTTTGTATTTGTGTCAAAGTTACAAGGAAATTACAATATCAATTTATCAATGAGTAGGCACAAAATAGTACTTTCAGGTTTTCCAACTTGTCAAAACAATGAGAAGCCTAGAAATATTGTTTACATTAATAGAAATTCCCCTTAAATTATTCAATTAAAGCCCAAATATCAATCAATTGAAGTAGTGCCTCATTTGATTATTCAATGAAAGCCAATCCTCTATAGCTCACAGATATGAGAAATGTATATTTGGAAAATTTTATATATATATATATAAGAAATAAAAATGAAAAATGAAAAATTACTCACACACATATTAAGCAATTTTACTGCAAAATAGGATCTTTCAGTTTATCTATCCTTCCTATAGATATTTTTTCAAACCCTTTTTCCAATTAAAGTATTACCAAAACATAAACCAATCACACCAATTTAAAAAATTTAAAAAAAAAAATTATGCAACCAAATCACAAAATAGAAGAAAAAATAGATCAATGACTTAAAATTTATACTCTTTGAGGGGGAAACCTCCTTTACATTACATAAATGAAAAAAATATTGGATGATTCAAATGACAAAACATCATTTCTATATATAGGAGTCTACCGAGTCATAATATAATCAGATTTGAAATAAAAATAATAATTTAAGGGCACAAAAATAACAATAGTGGGCTTCTATGGGGCACAATAATAACAATATGGGGACTACATGGGCACAACAATAAAAATAAGGGGGCTACACTAACATAACAATAGGGGGATAAACTAGTATTATAGGGAACTAACATGCCCCTCTCCTTAAAAAAAAAAATCCTCAACACTTGAGTAGTTCTCGATGCTTCTGTATAAAATTCTCATCCTCCTGCGTGGAATCTTCAACGGGTAAGTTCTTCCACTTGATGAGATACTCTGAAATTGATCGATTTTTTAGTTGTTGAGTTCTTATTTCCATGACTGCTTTAGGTTCTAATATGATTTTTCCTTCTTCATCAAGTTCTGGCAATATAGTTTGAACTAGGAGCTTGTCACCTATAAACTCCTTTAAACATGAAACATGGAAAACTAGGTGCACTTGGGAAGATGCGGGAAGCTCCAATTTGTATGCCATAGTACCAATATTTTGCAAAACCTTGTAAGGAGCACAATACTTTGGTGATAATTTATTATCCTTCGTAGCTTTCTTGAGGGACATTTTTTTTATGGTTATAGCCATAAAAATACACAGTCGCCTACATCAAAACTTCTTTCATTGTAATGTTGATCTACTAGTTGTTTCATTTGATTCTGCGTCAAAGTGAGGATATCCTTTAAGGGTTGGATAACTTGTTATTGATGCTCAATTTTATATTCCACTACTTGAACCTTAGAAACTTATCTTAAATATGATGTGATGGATGATGGATGATATCCATAAATTGCCATAAATGGGGTCATTTTTGTTAAAGTATGGAAGGAATTGTTATACCACCATTCAGCCAGAGGTAACCACTGGAAACATTGTGCTTGTTTATCAGATACAAAGCAACGAAGATACCCTTCCAAATATTTTTTCACTATCCAATTTTTCCCATCAGATTGAGGATGATAAGATGAGTTATGAGCTAATTGAGTACCCAGACAAGAAAATAATTTCGTGAAAAATTTTCTAGTGAAAATGGGATCTCTGTCGCTTAAAATAATCTTTGGGTTTTCATGTATCTTTTGAGTTGTTTCCATAAATGAAATAGAAACTGTACTGGAATTAAATGGATGAGATAATGCACAAAAGTGTGCATACTTGGTAAGTCTATCAACTACTACCATGATGACACACTTTCCTTCGCACTTGGGTAAACGTGTGATAAAATCCATTGAAACCTCATCCCAATGTTGGATTGGAATGGATAAGGGTTTTAAAAAACCAAAGGTCTTAATTGTCTCAAATTTATTTTGTTGGAAAACCAAACATTCTGCCAAAAAATTTTGAATATCAGATTTAAGGTTATCCCAAAAAAAATCCTTCTTAAACCTACGGTAGGTTTTAAAAAATCCTGAGTTCCCTCCTAATGGAGAGGTGTACAATTCCAAAAGAATATTTTGTTTTAGTTGGGAATTATTACAAAGGTATAAGCAATATTTGTACCATAATGAATTAATTTTCTAGCTAAATGTATCATATTTACTCGGATTTTGCTGAAAATTTTGAATGAGTGCCCACACTTCTTTGCCATTCTTCCATTCATCCCTTGCTTTGGTTATCCAATCTAGTTGGATAATAGAAATGGTAAAAAGAAATTATTCCACATCCTCATCCTTTCTTGAGAGTGCATCTGCATCAACATTTTTCTTACCTTTTTTTTAGATGACTTCAAAGTCATAACCCAACATCTTTGTGATCCATTTTTGTTGTTATTTTGAAGATAGTCTTTGTTTTAAAAATTATTTAATACTATAATTTTGACATCTACCCATAAATGTTAGAATATTTACCATAAAAAAAAATTATTTTACTAAAGTTATAATTCCAAGACACGAATATAGTTACTATAACATTTATTCTTGCATGTAATTATTTTACTTATCAAGTTATAAATTCTAATACATGAATATGGTTATTATAGAATTTACTCTTGCATATACTTGTAATAATATTTTACCTTTACATGACCATTCGGAAACTTACCTTAACCTTTGGAATTCCTTGGGGTTCAACTCCCTAGGTTAACTTTCACATATGGTCTCTACCATTCCCATGGTAATGTATGCATATATATATATTGTAATATTATTAATCATATGCTAAGGTATCTCGTAGATAACATTACAATCAACTCGATGCATTACTTATTCATTAAATTATTGTAATGATGATTCGACAGTGGATGTTTTATAAGGTTGTCATTCCAACTGGCTGCAACCACATACCTCGAGGTGATGAAATGTGGTACATGTTTTTAATTATTTTTAAGATTTTTTATTCCCGCCTCATATTATGGTCATACATGAGGCATTCATGAAACTGATAGATGGGCTTCTCTCAACCCTCAGATCTTCAACAAATCCACAGTTGATAATGATTCAGGGGTGGCTAGGGAGTAACCCTACCCCCACCCCCCCCCCCAAAACCTAACTATTTTCATTTTCTCCTCGTACTTCGCCAGCTCTGCACTCTCGTCTGGTTCAGTTCGAATTTCTAGAATGTCGCACAGTTTCGAGGTAACGAATTTCTTGACTTGTCCTGGCCGCCCTGCTACAACACACCTCGTAATACACATCTTTATAGTGCTCTATTGTGGTTTTCCCTTAACATTGGTATGTTATACTCTATATTGCAGCCATGGTGGCTTGACTTGTTGTGGTGTGATACTTCAATTATTCCTCCATGCGGCCATTCTCCTACTATGGTCTTCTATACTCTGGAGGAAACTTGTTCGACTTTTCTCAAGCCTACTAAGGTAAATATCGGGTTTTGCAGTGGTTTAATGGGGTCATTTCTTGCATATTTATTTTGTTTCCAATTCTTTTCTACAGCTCTTAAAACTGGTTTCTACTCCTTTCAGGTTTTATCATCTCACGGTCGCTTTTGTTTATGAGGTAATTATTGTCCCGAATTTCCACATCTGAGTACTACTATCATCATGTTATCTTCTGAAGAATTTGAGAGGCTTTTTATGAAATGTATGTTGTTTATGGTTGTGGCAGGTATCATATTACCAAACCCTACTCTTTACAACTCAGTTAGCTCAGTCTCCACCAGTCTAAGGTGTTTTCCTCTTGCATGTCCAAGTACTTGATTCCTCTGTTGTCTCTATTAAGACCATCCCAGTTCTTTTGACCTGTTACAGTTTTAATATGACGATCTGTAATTTTATTGTCTCAGTCGAATATGTTTAAATTTGATTGTAACTTCTAGCCCACCATGGCTTATGGAGAGGAGAATTTATTTTGTTTGAATATTAATTATGGATATAGAGGGTTGAGTACCTGTTTTGGTTTCTCGATTAACAATATGTTTTTCCGATTTGGGTCTTGTGACTTATATTTCATTTTCTGTCTCGGCCCTCCGTAATGTCAATATTTAACTTTAAATATGGAACCATGAAGTAGCGTTGTTTATAGTGATTAATGAATTAATGTTTATTGGGTTTGTGCCGCAACGACTTCTTTGTTGTGAATATAAAAAAATTACTGTTATTTTACTGTGTATATAAAATGTATTATCATAGTCTCTCCTTCGAACGTAATGAATGGTTTTATTCCATATTTATGTGAATTTTATTTACATGGTTTCACCCTCTAGAGTTGTATCTATATATTTAATTTAGCTTTGTTAATTATTTTATTCTGCAAAGTTAACACAAAATAAATATAATCTGGAAGAGTATTTAAATATATATCACAGTTTTCCATGTTCATATTTTCTTGTCATCTGGTTCCTTCAGGAAGATTAATCTATATATATTTGTTTTCAATACGGGTTATACTCTATGAGTTTTGTTCTTATTTGTGTTCCTATTTGATATTACATGATACTGTGAATTTACTGTCATAGTTTAATTGTTACATCCAGCAATATCCTCTTTATTTCCATTTTTAATAAATCTTCCTTACTAGGTGTCCAGAACCCTTAGTTCATGTATAGCTAATCTGTTTAAAGGCATATTGTTCTGTCTGGATTTTATTCTCCGGATGGAACTAATTGTTCCATCAGTTATTTCCTTTCTATCATAGTTTCCAAACCTAATAACTAATTATTTGAATTCCATTATTAAGGTCTCCCCTTTCATATTAGGCACGATTTTCTCTGACAGAAATACTCTAGTCTATAGCAAGAGGGTTATAGTCTATCATGAATTACATAATTTATATCTAGCTAGTACATTGCTAATAATTAATTCATCACAGAATTTGTTCCATTCTAAACTTACACACGGAAATTATTTCCATAAATAAAGTACTTATAACAAACAAAGGAACACTTTAAGCTATTATTTTCAAGTTCATAGTACCTACTTCAATAAACAATGTTGATGGTTTCCTCCCAACCATGACAGAGGCTATTACATCCTCTACTCCCCCATTCTCCTTGTTAGAGTATGATTGCTTAGCAGTTTTCTCTAGAGAAAGAGAACTCAAGACCATCGTCCAGTCTCTTCTTCCTTTTTAGGTTTTTATCATAGTTCCACTAGCTCCAACTAGCTCTTGACACTCTCACCTTTCAGATATCTTGTTTTCTTTTTCCCCTTGCACAGAACCCCTTTTCCTCATCAGGGTTTTATTTTTATTCCCATATGAAAGGTAACTATCAAGTAACTACTTTTAATCTAACCACTTTGGTAACTTGGACACTTAACCATCAGTTTATGGAGACCACATCCATAATTAATTTTTGTATATAAAATTAAACTTTTGTTCATAATTTTCTTAATATACTCATTAAGCCATTTTAACTTTAACAAATAAAATGTATCAATTTAAATAACATAACAACTCAAATCTAGGTGTTACATCTTCCCCCACTCGAAGTAAACACCGTCCTAGGTGTTTTACTCCATTTCGGTGAATAGTTCTGGATAGGCCTCACATATGAATCCTTCATCTTCCCAAGTAGCCTCCTCTAATCCAAAATGCTTCCACTGCACTTTAACTTGGGTGATGGCTCATCTTCGGAGTGTTATTTCTCTTTGCTCTAGAATACACTGAGGTTCTACCAGAAACTTGCCGTCCAGTTCGACCTGCATCCAACATAGTTTCGAATTAGTCAAAGTAATAATTATCTTCTCAAGAATCTTAACTTTCAATTCAATCCTACCTGAATTTTCTACCAATGTATTATTTGCTTTGGGTCATGCACATATATTTTTAATAGGGACACATGAAACACATTGTGCACTCAAATGTGTCCTGGTAAAGATAGTTGATAGGCCACTGGTCCCACTCTTTCCAAGATTTCGAAAGGTCCGCAAAACCGGGGGGCCAACTTGGTGCAAGTGGTCCACCTTAAGGTTCTCTTCTTGGGTCTAATTATCACATGAACATGATCACCCACATCAAATTCATAGTAGGTCCTCTTCCGATCTGCATACACTTTCTGCCAATCTTGGGCAGCTTTTAGGTTTTGTCAGATTTTCTTCATTTCTTGTTCCATCTCAGCCAACATTTTAGGCCCAAGAATTATCTTGGTCTCTGGGCTACTCCAATTGATGGGTGTCTGACATTTCTTGCCATATAATGCTTCAAAAGGACCCATCTTGAGGTCTTCTTCGTATCCATTATTCTAAGCAAATTCCACAAGGTGTAAATAATCTTCCCACTTCGTAGGTTTTTGCATTACATACATCTACAACATGTCCTCTGAAATATGATTCACTCTTTTCATCTAACCCTCTGTCTGTGGATGGTACGTAGTATTAAATTGAATTTGTGTGCCTAAAGCAGTGAAAGGGGCCTTCCAAAAAGCGGATATAAACACTTCTCTCATAAAAATATTATCAATTTGTACAGTTTTATAATTTGATTGTACTAGAATAAAGTGAGATGCTTTGCCCAATAGATCGACTACCACCATTATTGAGTCATTATGTCCCTTTGTTTTAGGTATGCCTGTGATGAAGTCTAACTATCAAACTTCCCACTTCCATTCCGACACGGGAATAGGTTGCAACAGCCAGGTTGGGTGTTGATTCTCCACCTTGACGTGCTGACATTCCAAACATTTAGTAAAATATTCAGCAATATTTTTACGCATTCCTGGCCAAAAGTACTATTTTATTATTGTTGTTAACATTTTCTGATAACCAAGGTGTCTAGAATAAGCACTTCGATGATATTCATTTAAAATCAATTCCTTCAAACTCATTTGATTAGGAATGTAAATTTTCCCTCGATATTTCAACAAATGTTCATTGTTGATCTTGTATTTTGTTTACTTTCCTTGATCTTATGCTTGCTGCATTTGTTGCCATAAGAACTGATATTCTAGATCTTGTTCCGCAGCCTCCTTCACTTTTTTCTCGAAACATGAATTCTACCTGGTTAAAATAAAGTTCATACACACAGTGTAATTTTCTACTTAAGGCATTAGCGACACAGTTTTATTTTCCCTTAACATGTTGAATTTAAAAATCAAATTCACTTAATAATTCATTCCACCTGGCTTCACGAGCATTCAAATCAATTTGTTTTAAATAGTTGGTCAAACTGCTGTGATCAAATTTTAATACGAATATTTTCCCCAATAGCTAGTGCCTCAATACCTTCAATGCATGCACTACTGCAGTCAACTCTAGATCATATGTGGAATACCACTGTTCATGATATTTCAACTTCCTAGACTCGTAAGCCACAAATTTTCCGTCTTGTTTCAATACAGCTCCCACTCTTTCTTTGCAAGCATCAGTGAAAATTTCAAATTCTTTGTTTGGATTGGTGACCTTTAATACAAGGGTTTTAGTCAATAATTGTTTTAACCACTCGAAGTTGGTTTGGCACTCGCTAATCCATTCAAACACTCATTCTTTTTATTGTAATGAGGTTATAGGAAAATCAATCTTAGATAACCGCTCTAAAACGACGATAATAGCCAGCCAACCCCATGAAAAATCATATGTCGACTACATTCTTATGCACTCTCCATTCCATGATAGTTCTTATCTTTTCAGGATCTACTGCTATACCCACAGTAGAAATAACATGGCCTAAATATTGAATCTTCTCTTTATAAAAATCACACTTACTGAACTTGGCATAAATTTGATGTTCTCTCAACATTCTTAACACCATTTGTAAGTGTTCTTTATGCTCCTCCATAGTTTTTGAGTAGATAATTATGTCGTCAGTAAATATTAAAATAAACTTATCCAAAAATGGATGAAAGATGCCATACATTAAAATCATGAATGTTATTGGTGTGATGGTTAAACCAAATGGTAAAACCACAAATTCATAGTGCCCATATCGAGTACGGAAAGTTGTCTTATATATGTCTTCGTCCTTTATCTATATTTGAAGGTACTCAAATCTTAGATCTATTTTGAAAAGACAGTTGTGCCTTTCACCTGATCAAATTGATCGTGTATCTGTGGCAACGAGTATTTGTTCTTAATAGTTAGTTTGTTGAGATGTATATAATCCATACACATTCACATAGTACCATCTTTCTTCTTCATGAACAATATTGGTGCCCCCCAAGGAGACACACTAGGACGGATGTATCCCTTATCTATAAATTCATGTAACTGCATTTTCATCTTAGTTAACTTAGGTACACTCATTCGATATGGTGCATGTGATATTGATGTCGCCTGTGGCATTAATTCGATGGTGAATTCGTTGTCTCGTTTTGGAGGTAAGCCTGGTGTATTTTCCTGAAATACATCCATAAAATCTTGTACCACCAGTATGTCCTCCATCATAGGGGTCTTGTCTTTAGAATTAGCAAGTCCCACCTAAATGGCATAAATATGACAACCTTTTCGAATGCATTTTCCCAACTAAGATGTAGCAATAGTATGCAGCTAAAGTGATTTCTTAATCCCTTGCAATTCCTAGCATCTTCCATCTTCTTCTTTGTAATAAATAATTTTCTCCTTGCAGTCTACCAGTGACGAGTGCACTTCCAGCCAATCCATTCCCATTAAAATGTCATAAGAGCCTAAAGGTAAGATGTTCAATTCAATATTTATGTGTTGGTTTCCAAATTCTAGGGGACAATTGGAAACTTTAACATTAACTCTTCTCTTGGCCCTTGTGGCCAATTGTACCAGCTAGGGGTTTTTAAACTTCTAGCTCCGCAAATCACACTTCTCTACTATTCTAGGACTTACATAACTTAAACTGGCACTGGGATCAACCAAAATTGAAACATTTTGGGAGTACAGCTTACCTTTTAGCTCAATCATGGTTGTTTGATAATATGTCTGCCGTTCTTTAAGCATTGCATTAATTCTTGGTATATTTTGTGCCACGTACCCTACTGTAGATGCCTCTTGCAATTTAGCAGCAATCTTGTTCTTCCCACGGTGAGGGTGGTTCTTATAGTAGTGTGCTTCACCACATCCCCAACATTGTAACGATGGTTTCTAGTTTTTTCCATGATCGAGTCTACTAGAAGCTTTCATGGGTCGCTCATCGGCTGGCCATCTGGTCTTTTATTGATTTCTTCCCTACTATCTATTTTGTATATTTCTGGCAATATTTTATAATTTTCAGATCTACTGCTCCTGAAATTGGAACTATTTTTATGTACCTTCTTTGGTGGCCAGTTCCTACCAGCTTCTCCTTTCACCTTGGACTACGGGTAACACATACATGCCTTTCGTATCTCTTCATCCATGGTTTTTGGATTTACAAAATCGATTCTTTCCTTCATATGGGCAGTTAAGCTACTCAATAATCATTGTATGTTTTCTTTTTCATCTTTCAGGTATGGTACATATCTTAATAGGGAAGTAAATTTTGTAACGAATTCATCCATTGTCAACTTTCCCAATCTCAAACCATGAAATTCTTGAGAATTTTCATCATAAAGCACTCAGTTAAATATTTGTCCTTAAAATACTGCTAGAATTCATTCCAAGTCACATTCTGGTCTTCAATTCCTTGTAAATGTTTTAATTCCTCCCACCATAATGTGGCCTTTTCCCATAGCTCATATATAGCCATGCGAGATTTCAGTTTACTATCATATTCATAGACCTGAAATTATTTATTCATGTTAATTATCCATGCCTCTGCTACCTCTTCTACCTCTTTGTCGAATGTAGACTGCTTGATTTTTTAGAATTCACCTTGCAACTCTACTTTTTGTTTTTTCATCTCCTGCCAATTTGAGATATTTCCTGACTCAGCTTCATTATAATCCTAGTTCTTATTACTCCGTTGGCTGTGGCTGCTTTTCGTCTTATCATTAGTTTGTTGTCGTTGTTCACCCTCTTCTTGAGTATTTCTTTCGAGGTTGGGCTAAGTTGTTCCTTGATTTTTTCTATCTAAAATACTTTTAAGAATTATTTCCTATTCTTTCATCATCTTCTCATTATCACTCCTCACCCGAACCATATCTTCTTTTAATTTTTGTATAGTACTCAATAATATACTAGTTTGTCGTTGTTGTTCTTCGAGTAGTCTGTTGGTTTGTTGATGTTGGTCCACACAAAGCTACACCCACATTTCTAGATTTATTTTTGGGTTAGTCTGGGGAGGTAATTCCCCTATAGTTTTGGGAGCCTAATGTACCGAGCTTCTCCTCATTGTACTCTTTCAAATTATTCTTCTTACTTATGTGCACAATTTATACATCAATTTGTTATTTAGGTGACCCAACTGGGTCCCAGCATGTGAACATTGCTCTGATACCACCTGTAACGTCTACCCATAAACGTTAGAATATTTACCATTAAAATATATATATATATATATATATATATATATATATATATATATATATATATATATATATATCTATATATATATATATATATATACATATATATATATATATATGTACATATATATATACATATATATATATACATATACATATATATACATATATATACATATATATACATATACATATATATACATATATATACATATATACATATATATATATATATATATATCTTTCACTAAATTTATAATTCTAATACATGAATATAGTTACTAAAACATTTATTCTTGCATGTGATTCTTTTACTTCTCAAGTTATAAATTCTAATACAGGAATAATTCCAATAATTGCATATACTTGTAATAAAATTTTACCTTTACATGACCATTTGAAAACTTACCTTAACCTTTAGAATTCCTTGGGCTTTAACTCCCTAGGTTGACTTCCTCATATGGTCTCTACCAATCCCATGGTAATCTATGTATATATATACATTGTAATCTTATTAATCATATGCTAAGGTATCTCACGGATAACATTACAATCAACTCTATACATTACTCATTCATTAAATTATTGGACTGATGATTCAACAGTGGATATTTTATAAGGTTGTCATGCCAACTCGCCGCAACCACATACATTGTGGAAATGAACTGTGGTACAAGTTTTTAATTTTTTTTAATATTTTTATTCCCACCTCAGATTATGGTCGTACACGAGGCATTCATGCAATTGACATATGGGCTTCTCTCAACCCTCGGGTCTTTGGTGAATCCACTGTTGATAATGGTTGAAGGGTTGTTAGGGAGTAACCCTAACCCACCCCCCAAACCCTAATTATTTTCATTTTCTCCTCGTGCTCTGTTGGATTAGCACTCTTGTCTAGTTCGGTTTGGCTTTCTGGTATACCACACAGTGTCAAGGTAATGAAATTCTTGACCTGTCCTGGGCGCCCTGCTATGGCACACCTCGTTCTACACATCTTTAGATTGCTTTGTTGTGGTTCTCCCTTAACACTGGCGTGCTATACTATGTATTGCAACCATGGTGGCTTGACTTGTGTTGGTGTAATACTTCAATTGTTCCTCTGCGTAGTCATTCTCCTACTGTGGTCTTGTATACTCTGGAGGAAAATTGTTCCACTTCGCTCAATCCTAATCAGGTAAATATCACATTTTGCAGTGGTTTAATGGAGTCCTTTCTTGCATATTTTTTTTTCCAGTTTTTTTCTACATCTCTTAAAATTGGTTTCTACTCCTTTTAGGTTTTATCATCTCACAGTCGCTTCCATTTATGAGGTAAATCCTATCCTGAATTTCCGCATCTAAGTACTATTGTCATCACGTTATCTTCTGAAAATTTTGAGAGGGTTTTGATGAAATGCAAGCAGTTGATGGTTGTGGTAGGTATTATAATACCAAATCCTACCCTTTACATCTCAGTTAGATTGGTCTCCACCAGTCTAAGGTGTTTTCCTCTTGCATGTCCAGGTAATCGATTCCTCTGTTGTCTTTGTCGAGACCATCACAGTCCTTTTGAACTGTTACAATTTTAATATGAGGCTATGTAATTTTATTCTCTCTGTCAAAGATTTTTAAATTTGACTGTAACTTCTATCCCGCTGTGGCTTACGCAGAGGATAATGTGTTTTGTTTGACTATGAATTTTGGATATGGAGGGCTGAGTACCCGTTTTGGTTTCTCGGTTGACAATACGTTTTTCCTATTTGGGTCTTGTGACTTATATTTCATTTTCTGTCTCGGCCCTTCGTAATCTCAATATTTAATTTAAAATATGGACCCATTAAGTAGCTCTGTTTACAGTGAGTAATGAATTTAATGTTTATTGGATATGTGCCTCAACAACTTCTTTGTTGTGAATGTAAAATATTTACTATTATTTTACTTTGTATATACAATGTATTATCATAGTCTCTCCTTTGAAGGTAATGAATGGTTTTATTCTAGATTTATGTGACGTTTATTGACAGGGTTTCACCCTCTAGAGTTTTATCTATATTCGATTTAACTCTTTTAATTCTTTTATTTTGAAAAGTTAACATAGAAGAAATATAATCCAGAAGAGAATTTAAAATATATATGAGAGTTTTCCATGTTCATATTTTATTTTCATCTTGTTCCTTCAAGAAGGTTAATATATATTTATTTATTTTCAATACGGGTTATACTTTATGAGTTATGTTCTTCTTTGTGTTATTGCTTGATATTACATGATACTGTGAATTTATTGTCATATTTTAACTGTTACATCCAACAATATCCTCTTTCTTTCCCATTTTAATAAATCTACCTTCCTAGGTGTCCAGAACATCTATAAACAAAGTGGGTTTCTTCCCAAACCCTCAGTCCATGTATAGTTAATCTATTTAAAGGCAGATTGTTCTGTTTGGATTTTATTCTCCGGATGGAACTAACTATTCCATCAGTTATTTCCTTTCTGTCACATTTTTCCAAACTTAATAACTAATTATTCAAATTCCATTATTAAGACCTTCCCTTTTAGATTGGGCCACAGTTTTCTCTGACATAAATACTCTAGTCTATAGCAAGAGGATTATAGTTTATCATGGATTAGATAATTTATATCTAGCTAGTACATTGCTAATAATTAATTCATCACAGAATTTATTCCATTCTAAATTTACACACACAGAAATTATTTCTAGAAATAAAGTACTTATAACAAACAAAGGAACACTTGAAGCTATTCCTTTCAGGTTCATAGTACCTACTTCAATAAATTGTGCTGATAGTTTCCTCCCAACCATGAGAGAGGCCATTACGTCCTTTGCTCCCCCTGTGCTCCTCGTCAAAGTATGATTGCTTATCTATTTTCTCTGGAGAGAGAGACCTCAAGACCATCATCCAGTCTCTTCTTACATTTCAGGTTTTTACTAGAGTTCAACTAGCTCCAACCAACTTTGGACACTCTCACATTTTAGCTATCTTGTTGTATTTTTCCCCTTGCACATAACCCATTTTCCTCATCAGGGTTTTCTTATTCCCAAAGGAAAGGTAACTGTCAAGTAACTACTTTTAATCTAACCACTCTAGTAACTTGGATACTTAACCATCAGTTTATGGAGACCACTTCCATAATTAATCTTTATATATAAAAATAAAATTAAACTTGTTTTCATAATTTTCTTAATATACTCATTAATCTAGTTTAACTTTAAAAAATAAAATGAATCAATTTGTATAACATAACAAATCAAATCCAGGTGTTACAATAATGATTTTTTCTTACCTTGAATTTTTTTCCCATTAGGTACAGTCTCCATTTCTTAAGTACATGTAGTATTTCCAACATTTCCTTCTCATAAATAGGTTTGTGTCAATAATTTCCTTTGAGTGGACGAATTTCAAAAGCAACGATTCTTATTTCTTGCATTAAAACAACACCAATTCCATTTCCTAAGGCATAACATTCCACAATAAAGGTTTTTGTGAAGTCTGACGTAGTTAAGACCGGTGCTTAGCACAATGTATCTTTAAGATGTTCAAAAGCCTTATTTGATTTTGGAGTCCAATAAAATGCATCTTTCTTTAGTAATATTGTTAGAGGTGGTTCTATTCTCCCATAATTCTTAACAAACTTTCGATAATACCCTATCAACCCAAGAAATCCTTGCAGATGCTTTATGGTTGTGGGGATTTTCCATTCCTTAATGGTTTTAATTTTTTTGGGGTCTACCTTAACACCCTCATGAGATACAATATGACCTAAATATTCCACCTACTGTACTCCAAAGAAACATTTGGAGGTTTTTGCATATAATTGTTTCTCCTCCAATTGTTTGAGCACCATGTCAACATGTTGAACATGATCCTTCCCAGACTTGTTTTAGATTAGTATATCATCAAAATATACTAACACAACTTTTCTAAGGAAGGGTTTTAAAATGGAATTCATCAAACCTTGAAATGTAGAAGGTGCATTGGAAAGGCCAAAAGGTATGACCAAAAATTCATAATGACCATCATGATTTCTAAATGTTGTTTTCGAAATTTCTTTAGTTTTCATTCTTTTTTATGATATCTTGAACGAATATCCAACTTGGTGAAGTAAATTTCTCCATGTAATTCATTCAATAATTCATCAAAGATAGGAATGGGAAACTTATTTTTGATAGTCAGCTTGTTGAGCTCCCTATAATCTGAATGCATGCATCATGATCTATCTTTCTTGTGAACCAATACTACTGGAGCAGAGAAATAACTTTGATTGGGTTGAATTATACTAGCCTCTAGAATTTTTGCAACCATGTGTTGAAATTTTCTATTTTGGGTATATGGATATCTGTATGGCTTGATTTTTGGAGAAACCTTTCCTGGAATCAAATGAATGGCATGATCATGATCATAATTATGTGGAAGGCCTTTTGGAGTCTCAAATACCTTGGAATGATTTTCCAATACTTTTTGGAAATCGGGATAAATATATGATTTCGATGTTTGAACCTCTAGTGAGCATAATTGTGCAATTACGCCCCATTTTTCTTTGTTTATAAGCTTTATCATGCCATTAGAGCTGATTATATTTCCTAGTTTCCCTATGATACCCCTTAATTCAACTTCCTTTCCTTCACAAAAAAATGCAAGAAACGTTCTTGAAAATTAAAATTTATCATACCCAAAGATTATAACCATTTGACTCCTAATACACCATCAGCAACACCCATTCGAATGGAAATAATTGGAATATTCAATACATATTCTCCCATGGATAGCTTGATATTATGGCATTTTCCAGAGCAATTTATAGTTCCTTCATTTGCAACCATCACTTAAAACTCTGGTGCTATATATAGGAAGTATTTCAATTCATTGGCTATCTTACAACGAATAAAATTATGCGTACTACCCGAATCAATCAACACTATTAATTGTTTCTTATTGATATGTCCTTCTATCATGAGAGTTTGAGGAGTGGTAATTCTTTCCAATGCATTACAATATATGGTTGGATTCATTTATTATTTCTCTAGGATTGGTTCCTGGTTTATATCCTCTTATTTTCATGTTTCTTGTTCCTTTTCTTCCTCCTCTTCACAATTTATGTAAAATAACTTATTCTTAGCACACTTATGACCTTTAGTGTATTTTCTATCACATATGTAACAGAGTCATTTTCCTCTTTTTTTCTCCAATTGTTCTGGTTTCAACCTTGTAGGTTGTGTAAATCTATGAGAAACAACACTTCCATCTTTATAGTTGTGAGTGGTAGACTTCCTTGTTGCCATAATTTTTCTCTCAACTTTTCTTGCCACCTTGAATGCCTTCTCCAATGAATCAGGTTCCCAAACGTGAACCTCATGTTGGATGTTATCATGTAAGGTCCCTATGAAGAAATTAATCATATGCTCCTCTATAATATCATTTACCCTTATATTCAATTTTTGTAAGTACTCGATGTGCTCTGCCATTGAACCCTTCTATTTTAGATTTATCAATTAGCTAAATAAGGCATTTCTCTTTGTATTCTCATAATGTGCTATCATTTACTCCTTAAAAATTGACCAAGTGGAAAGTGGATTACGAGAATATATTCATTGATACCATACAAACTGATTGGGTTCTAAATATAAAGTTTCAATGTGTACATTTTTTGTGTGCTGCACATTATTGAAATCAAAATATTGTTAGTATCCATGTTATCGGATCCTTTCCATAAAACTTCTTCATATCAATATTCGAAATATGGTGGGCCTTCAATTCAACATTAAAATCTATGAAATCATGATTAACATGTCTTTTTTTCTCATCATGAGTTTCATATAATACATTTTCTTCATTAGGAAGAATTTCTGGTAGCAAATTTTTCAAACCTTCCATATCTACTTTTAAGCCACTCTTCAAATATTTCGTGTTGCCTTTCAATTTTGCTTCTATATCGTTCTTCAAATCTTCCATGTTTCCTTTGATTTTTTATTTTATACCATCTATCTTATCTTCCATACCATTCTTCAAATCATCTATCTTAGCTTCTATTTCATTTTTTGGTTAATATTTTCGAGAGCGAAATTTGTTGCACTTGGCCTCATAATTTAGATATATCATGTCACATTTCTTCCTCTTCATGCGTCAGAGTAGAGCTTACTAAGGACTTAATGGGTATAGAATTAATTTTTTTGGGAGGCATATTAAAACCAAATAATGATATATATGCTTCAATATTCCATTTAAATCACTTCAAACTGATTTTTCAAACAAAAGTTATGCAAAATTTAAAATAAAAAATACACACATTTTTCTTTCTTTTTACAAGCTCGATATTGAAACTATTGTATCCCTATGATTTCATATTTCCAAGATATGAACTTCAGTCTTCTGGTATCCCTCTGAGTCTTCTTTCCAATTCCAAAAGTCAAACAAAATTTGGATTCTTCTAGATAAAGTTATGCAAAATCTCCCACGATGACCTAATTATGGATGCGTTCAGTAGAGCGAAGTTGTAAGGGATTTCATGTCTTAATGTTTAAACATTTAGCTCTTAAATTTATACCTAAACAACTACATCTTATTCACTTTCTGGAAATTTTTACAGAATTTAAATCTGATGCCTAAAATGAAAGTTGTGTCGATTTTCCCTCGATCACTTGTTTGAGACAAAATTATCGAGCCTGCAAAAACCTTAACTTCATCAAATCATATCTCTGAAAATATAGTGAACCAATATATGAAATCCATACATGAGGTTCACTAGTAATTCAAATCCACATGGTTTGAATTTCCACTTCTTAATCTTCGTCGAAAAAAAGTTATAGAGAAAATTCCGAGATGCATTGTTTGAAGAAGCAAGCCCCTACAATCCAAAGCTCTAATACCAAATTTTATGCAATGAGCTCACAAAATAGAAGAAAAGATAGATCAAAAACTTAAAAATTATCATGTTCAAAGTGCAAACCTCCTTAACATTTCATAAATGAACAATTTTTTATGATTTAAATGAAAAAGCCTCCTTTCTATATATAGGAGTTTAAGGGGTCACAATATAATAAAATTCGACATAACTATAATAATGTAAGGGCACAATAATAAAAATAGTGGGCTTATATGAGGCACAATAATAACAATATGGGGACTACATGGGCACAAAAATAACAATAAGGGGCTACACTAACAATAAAAATAAGGGGACACACTAGTATTATAGGGACCTAACAAAAAATTACTGCAAAATACCATCTCTTAGTTTATTAGTCCTTCTTGTAAACAATTTTTTCAAACCATTTTTCCAATAAAAATATGGCCATAGCCTAAAATAATGTTTATTATATCTCTATGCAGTGTATTTTTTTTGTCAAGTATTTAAAATTATTATTTTTTAGTGACTATTATTTTAATGTTATATATTTTTTATTTTCTTTTTTTGGTTTCTTTTTTTAAATAATTTTGTTTTAAATGATTTTTTTTTTACTTTTTTGTTTTAAATTCTTCTTTTAAATTTTTAGTACTCAAAAATTCCACCATGTCTTCCTTAAAGACACAAAAATAATCGCCAAAGAAAAACATCAATATAAGAGAAAGATCTGTGAAGCCCTCAAAATTATAAAGCATCTTCGCGATATTAATAGAGATGGGGTTTGGAAGTAAGTAGGACCTGAATCCCCTTACTTACTCAAGTACCCTAACCTTCCCACCTTTATTTAACCTCGCTACCTTCTTCCATTTTTCAGATTAGCCCTTAGTTAACCTTCCCTCTTCCTCCTCTGTATTTTCTCAATACATCCCCCTTCTAGTTTTTTATCCATATCTTATTATCATATGGCCAAAATAATTAAGCCTGGTCCTATAATAATAATTAATTATATCAATAACACCTAATACATATAATTATTATTATTATTAACTTTATTAATAATTATTATTATAAACTTAGGATGTTTACAATAATAATTATTAATTTAGAAGATTAATCATTATTATTATTAAACTATTAATTAAATTGATTGGGTAATTAATGTTAATAATAATAATAACTAATTCTAAAAATAATAAATAATAAATAATACTAATAATAATTATAATTATTATTAACTTTATTAATAATTATAATTATAAACTTTAGATGCTTACAATAATAATTATTAACTTAATAAATTAATAATAGTACTTATTAGCATTATTATTACTATTATCTAGTTTCATTATTAGTATTAATTAGGTTATTAATACTAATAATAATGAATAATTATAATTAAATTTATTATTAATTATTAACAATACACATTACTAATTAACCTACAATCCACTTTCACACTTTTATTAATTATCAAAACTTATAATAATTATTAATCAAATTTAATCAAATTATAGATAATTCTTTAAGTTTTGCGGGTTGGCTCATTCCTTTCTGATTTTCTTCCATCCCATATTTATTTCCTTTCTTCTAGCTCTTCTCTATAGGAATTTGTCCTCATGATGAGTCTTGTTGTAGACTCGAAAAGTCGACATAAAAATAACTACTGTGGAATTTCGAGCACTAAAATTCACAGGATACCCACCATAGAAATCTACAATCAAATTATTCTTTGTTTTTTTATTTATTTTTAAACATTTTTTTTTCTTTTGTTATTTTTTTAATTATGTGAATTGTTATTTTTGGAAAAAAAATTCAAACGTTCTTTTAATTATATCTCTATGCATAATGTGTATTTTTTTTCAATTATTTAAAATTATTATTTTTTAGTGATGATAATTGTTTTGTTTTTCTTTTTCTCGCCATTTTTTAAATAATTTTTGTTTTAAATGCTTTTGATTTTTGTTTTTTTTATTATTCTTTGTTTGTTATATATATATATATATATATAAAAGTTAAAGTTGTTTTTATTTTCTTTTGTTATTTTTGCTTCACAAATTTATGTGAATCATTACTTTTGGAAAAAAAAAAAAAACAAATATTATCTTTTTTGACATAAAATTCATATAAATATTTCATAAA
Source organism: Pinus albicaulis (assembly GCA_034641835.2). Classification (NCBI taxonomy): domain Eukaryota; kingdom Viridiplantae; phylum Streptophyta; class Pinopsida; order Pinales; family Pinaceae; genus Pinus; species Pinus albicaulis. The sequence continues at coordinate 1,102,575,862 of CM076570.1, read as the reverse complement.
ATTTGTTATTTTTCAAATTTTTCTATATAGTTCCTTTATTTGAGATGTCAGTTTTTAGTGAAAAGGTGCTTAAATGTATATTTTTTTATTATATCTCTACGCATAATGTGTATGTTTTTTGTCAAGTATTTAAAATTATTGCTTTTTAGTGACAATTATTTTATGTGTATTAAAATATTGATTAACAATACATAAATATATAAAAAAATCATAACTTCAAAATATTATTTTGTTTTAAACTTTGCAAAAAAATTGAAAATTTCATTACAAAAAAACAATGTAAAAAAAAAAACAAATGACAGAAACTTGAAAAGTCCTTTAAAAACAAACATTCAAGGAAGAAAGAAGAAGACAGGGTGGTCTAGATGCAGGTGTAAGTGATAAGCTTTCAAATCTTGAGACTATATCTTCAAGTTCTGGTGGAACTTCTTCTATTTCCTCTTGAAAATTAGTCAACAACCACCAACTTTATAAGCCAAAATTCAAATGCATTAAAAAAAATTTACACAAATTTTAAATTGCATTAAAACCGACTTTATAGTATTTTTGTAAATGACGGAAATACAATTAATTAATAATCGCATTTCCTTTCCATTACATGATTTAGTAGTGGACTTCAACCCTTTTTATAACCCTTTGTAAATGACAGCAACAATATTTGTGTTACTTATATAAAAAGTAGCATTAATAAAATTACACCTGACAAATATTTGCTGAGTCAATTGACGGATTTAACCTAGCATTAAAATCTTTTCCATTAAAGTATCGCACCCATTCTTCTCTTTAACCTCCACGTAGATTAAATTGCGATGATCGTTGGATTCCCAAGCCAAGTGTGAAGGTCGTCAGATCTGTTAAGTGTTGGACGGATTTCTTAACTTATTAAAACTGGCTTATAAAATTATCGCATCCATTTTCCATATTAACCCACCTGCATTTTTTTGTACGATTACCATCGGATCTCTAAACTAGATGCGAGGACCATCGAATTTAAATGGCTATTGGACAGTCAATTTAAATAATTAAACTGAATTTTTAAAACATCACATTCAAAACTCACTTTAATCTCTACACAACTTAAAATGTGATTCCCATAAAATTCCAAATCGGATGGTTGTGGTTCCATTTGATTTATTACACCTTACAGAGTTCCCTTTTATTCAACTCCGCCAATATTGACACTGTTGATGGGGTATTACTCAATAATTCAAAAATGAACTGATACATTGATTTAACAATACCAGCTATCGTTCTATTTCATAATGAACGCAAAAATTAATTGAAGATTTATGCACAGAGTCAATTAAACAAATCTATCTAAAATTAACCAATTCAGTGGTATCTAAAAATACAATAAACTCCAAGATTTTCATTACGCACACATTTTCACAGGTATAGAGGAAATGTAATGTTCTTCTATTGATTACTCTTTCTATCAAATCCTCTTCTTTTTTCGAATACATTCAAAACATACATTTTTAATATATCATTCATACAAAACAAATTGATCAAATTCTATGGATCGAATTTGTCCAACTTTGGATAAAATCCTATTACGTGATATTTTCCTAAAATCCTCAACTAAAAACTAATTTTAATGAATCAAATACAAGTTATCCAAATCCCTGAATACTAGTCAAATCTCTATCTATCAAAATAGTAAATCGCCAGCTAAAGGATCCCACTCCTTTTCTTGTAAAAAAATTTTGTATTTTTGGAATAAAACGAAGTCTTTTTCTCCTTGAGCCTCATGCTCCTGCATCAGACTCCTGAGGACAAAATTATTCATGGGCTCCTTTCCATGAGCTCCTCCACAGAACTACCCAATTTTTGTAGCATGGTATCTATCATCCAAGTAGCTTCTTCAACTGGTTGATCTTCCCACTTGATCAAATACTCAAAGTATTCTCATCCTCTTGTCTTCTTAGACAATATTTTGTCTAAAATCTTCTCTGGCTGCAATGTTTTTGCTGTGGGTAACTGTCTCAACCAATCAATCTCTTCTTTGCCTTTAGTTGTATCACTTGTGTCTCCGTCCTCATACCTGTACAAATCAGCAACATTGAAAATTGAAGATATTCCAATGTTAAGGGGTAATTCAATTTCATATGCATTTGCAGAAAATTTTCTCAATACTCTGCATGGTCCAATTTTTTTAAATTTTAATTTGTTATACGCCCTTTTTGGAAATATTTCCTTCCTCAGGTGTGCTAGAACCAAATCTCCAACCTCAAAGTTAACTTCCCTCTTCTTCAAATCTGATCTGTTTTTGTATTTGATGTTGATGTCCTGTAAATTTTTTTTACATGTTCATGTATTGCTCGAATTTCTGAAGAAAACTCTTCTCCATCAGCACTTCTCATCTCTACTTTTCCAAAATTCCTTAATTCATACACTCCTCTTAGGTGCATTCCATAAACTATATGGAATGGACTCTTCAGTGTAATCATGTTAGGAGAGTCATTACAAGCATACTTAGCCTGTGCCAAAATCTAATCCCACTGTTTAGGATTTTCACCTACAAGACTTCTCAAAAGATTACCCAAGCTTCTATTCACCACCTCAGCCTATCCATCATTCTGAGAGTGATAAGCTGAGCTAAAACTCAGTTTAGTACCAAGATTTTTCCACAAAGTCCTCCAAAAATGACCAACAAATATGGTGTCCCTATTAGAGACAATGCTTTTAGGTAACCCATGTAACCTTACAATCTCTTTGAAAAACAGATTAGCAACATGAGTACCATCACTGGTTTTATAACATGGAATAAAATGTGTCGTTTTAGAAAATCTGTCAACTACAACATAAATTTCATCATTCCCTCTCTGTGTTTTAGGTAAACCCAAAACAAAATCCATACTTACCATATCCCAAGGTCTATCTAGAATAGGTAATGGAACATACAAACCTGTGTTTTGACTTCTTACTTTTGCATACTAACAAACTTTACAATTCTGCACATACTTCTCCACTTCAGATCTCATCTTTGGCCAAAAATAAAAATGACTCAGTTGTTCATAAGTCTTGTCTGCACCAAAAAGTCCACCAAGTCCACCACTATGTTTCTCTTTAATTAAATTTTCTCCCATAGAACAATTTGGTATGCATAGTTGATTTCGTTTAAACAACAAACCTTCTTGAAAGATAAAATCCAACCACTTACTTCTGTCCAAAAAAACAGGATTACTGCATGCTTCAAATGCCTCTTTAAAATCCAAATCTGTTTTATACAATTCTTTAAGAAAATCAAAACCCAACACTTGAAATTGACTTTCTTGAACTAAAATGCTCTTTCTACTAAGGCATCTTCTACTTTGTTTTCTTGGCCATTTATGTGTTTCAATACAAAATTGAAACTCTGAATATACTCTACCCATTTTTCATGTTTCTGATTTAGTTTTGGCTACTACATAATGCACTGCAATGCATGATTATCTGAATAAAGCACAAACTCTTTAGACATCAAGTAATGTCTCCACTTCTTTAATGACTACACAACTGCATAAAATTCTTTGTCATAAGAAGAATACTTCCTTCTTGTCTCATTCATTTTTTCATTGAAATAAGCTACAGGTTTTTCTTCTTCACTTAACACAACTCCAATAGCTTCTCCACTGGCATCACATTTCACTTGAAAAGGTTTGTTAAAATCAGGCAAAACTAAGATGGGTTTTTCGGTTATCTTTCTTTTCAACAACTGAAATTTTTTCTTTGCTTCATCAGTCCATCTGAATGGTTGTTTGTCCTTATTTATAGTTTCAATAATAGGAGCATTGATCTTACCAAAATTCCTTATGAATTTTCTATAAAAACTAGCAAGACCATGGAAGCTTCTTACCTCAAAAACACTCTTGGGTGAAGGCCATTCTATGATTGCCTTTATCTTCTCTGGATCCATCTTCAATCCATCAGAAAAAACAACAAAACCTAAGTATACCAATTATTCCTTCATGAATGAACATTTTTTTAAATTTACCAGCAACTTTTCCTGATGCAACTTCCTTAAGACATAATTCAGATGTCTCAGTTGTTCTTCTTTAGACTTGTTGTAAATTAATATACCATCCAGATATACTATTACAAATTTACCAATAAATTCTTTCAACACTTCATTCATAAGCCTCATAAATGTACTAGGAGCATTTGATAATCCAAACGGCATTACCATCCATTCATACAATCCTTCATTTGTTTTAAAGGCTGTTTTCCATCCATCGCCTTCCCTTATCCTAATTTGATGATAGCCACTCTTTAAATCCAATTTTGTAAAATATCTTGCCCCACTTAAACAATCCATCAAATCTTCAATTCTGGGTAAAGGAAATCTATACCTGATTGTTATTTTGTTGATTTCTCTTGAATCAGTGCACATTCTCCAGCCTCCATCTTTTTTTGGACTCAACACTGTTGGCACTGCATAAGGACTCAAACTTTCTTTGATCAGTTCTTTATCTAACAGCTCTTGTACTTGCTTCCTGATTTCTTCATTTTCTGTGAGAGTCATCTTGTATGCTACTTTATTTGGCAAATTTTCTCCTGGAATCAAATCTATATGATGACTGATTTTTCTAATAGGTGGTAATTCATCTTTCAAATAATCTACAATGATATCATAGTAATTTTCCAGTATCTCTTGAATTTCAATAGGTAAATCAAAAAATTTAGTGGAAGTAATTACTACCTTGGGTTTGTAAATTAATGCAAAGTTTACCTCATCATCTTCAATCTGCTTCAGATATTCTTTTCCACTCAGTAACAAAGCTTTCGAATCAGGCCTTCTTTTTTATGCATCTTCTTCTTCTATTGTCAACAATGTATGATTGACACCATCTTTACAAAAATTGTATGTGTTCTTTTTCCCATCATGCATAGCTCCTCTGTCATACTGCCAAGGTCTACCCAAAAATATGTGACATACGTCCATAGGCATCACATCACACATAATTTTGTCTTTGTAGTTGCCCAACTGGAATTCCACTTCACACTGTTCATTCATTAACAGCTGATGTCCTTTCTGAAGCCATGACACCTTGTAGGGTGTTGGATGTTTCTTTGTATTTAATTTAAATTTCTCCACCACTTCTGTAGAGACCAAATTATCAGTGTTGCCACTATCAATTACCATTTGACAGTATTTTCCTTGAACCTTGCACACACTTCTAAACAAAGTTTTCCTATGTGCCGGTTCAACAACTTCCTTTGTTGGTTTTAAAAAAATTTTGTTAACTACCAAATATTCTCCTTTCTCTGGTATATTCTCTGCTTCTGGCACTTTTGCTTCTTCTGGCATTTTTGCTACTTCTTCTTCATTCTGAGCAACAATTACATTTCTCTTATTTGTCCCCACATTCTCTGGACATTCATAAGCCCGGTGTCCAAGCTTATTACATCTATAGCATCGGATTTCTCTTCCTCTGCCTCCTCTTCCTCTGGAAAAACTTCTTCTGCCACTTTCATCGCCTTCTGTGTGTGTATGCTGACTTGAGTTGCTGCTAGCTCCTTCTCTTAGTGTTGTAGATCTTCCTCTACCACCTTTAATTCCTTTTCCTCGGAAAGTACCTCTACTTCTGGCAGATTGATTCCTTATGAGTTTTTCTTCAGCCTTCAAGGTCATCTGATAAGCCTCTTCTATTGTTTTAGGAGACAGCAGTCTTATCTCATCTTGGATCTCCATTCTGAAACCATTAATATACCTTGCAATCTTCTATGTTGTATCTTGAATTTGTCCTGCTCTTATGCTCACTTTGTAAAATTCCTCTCTGCATTCTTTGACTGTCATTGATCTCTATCTAAGATTCTGAATTTGTCTAAATAATTAAAGTTGATAATCACTTGGAAAAAACTTACTTCTTAATTTTTCCACCATCATGTTCCAATTCTTTATTGGCTTCTTACCAAGTCTCCTTCTTTTTGCCTACACTCCATCCCACCAAAGCGCTGCATGTCCTTTCAATTTTGTGACAGCAAATTTCACTCTTTTTCCTTCATCCATTTCTTCATAATCGAAGAAATTATCCATGTCATTAACCCAATCTATTAATTCCTATGGATTTAAGCTTCCTGTAAAAACCAAAACTTCAAGTCTGGGTTTAGATGTGGATCCCAACACTGATTTAAAAAATCTCATTTCAGGAGTAACTTCTGTAGGTTCTCCCTCTTCTGTAGATTCAACTTCAGGTTCACCGACATCTCTAACATTTGCATCTCTTTGGTTTCCCATTTCCATTGCTTCTAATCTGGCTTGCATCTATTGCATAAATTCCATCACTTCGGCATTTACAACTGGTATTCCTCTTCTTCGACTAGCACCACCTCCTCTTCCAACTCTGTAAGACATTTCTTTTCCTGAACTTTGAGATCATGCTCAGTGTCTAAAGGCTACTCTGATACCACTAATTGTGGTCTGGAAGCAGGTGTAAGAGATAAGCTTTCAAATATTGAGACTATGTCTTCAAGTTCTGGTGGAACTTCTTCTATTTCCTTTTGAAAATCAGTCATCAACCACCAACTTTATAACCCAAAATTCAAATGCATTAAAAAATTGTTACACAAATTTTAAATTGCATTGAAACCCACTTTATATTCTTTCTGTAAATGACGGAAATACAATTAATTAATAATCACATTTCCTTTCCATTACATGATCTAGTAGTGGACTTCAACCCTTTTTATAACCCTTTGTAAATGACAACAATAATATTTGTGTCACTTATATAAAAAGCAGCATTAATAAAATTACACCTAACAAATATTTGTTGAGTTGATTGACGGATTTAACCCAACAATAAAATCTTTTCCATTAAATTATCGCATCCATTCTTCTGTTTAACCTCCACGCGGATTAAATTATGATGATCGTTGGATTCCCAAGCCAAGTACGAAGGCCATCAGATCTGTTAAGTGCTGGACGGATTTCTTAACTTATCAAAACTAGCCTATAAAATTATCGCATCCATTTTCCATATTAACCCACCTGCATCTTTTTTTGCGATTACCATCGGATCTCTAAACTAGATGTGAGGACCATCAGATTTAAATGGCTATTGGATAGTCAATTTAAATAATTAAACTAATTTTTTTAAACATCACATTCAAAACTCACTTTAATCTCTACACAACTTAAAATGTGATTCCCTTCAAATTCCAAATCGGATGGTTGTGGTTCCATTTGATTTATTACATCTTACATTGTTCCCTTCTATTCAACTCCGCCAATCTTGACATTGTTGATGAGGTATTACTCAATAATTCAAAAATGAACTAATACATTGATTTAACAATACCAGCTACCGTTCTATTTCACAATGAACGCAGAAATTAAGTGAAGATATACGCACAGAGTCAATTAAACAGCTCTATCTAAAGTTAACCAATTCAGTGGTATCTAAAAATACAGCAAACTCCAGCATTTTCATTATGCACACATTTTCACAGGTATAGAGGAAATGTAATGTTCTTCTATTGATTACTCTTTCCATCAAGTCCTCTTCTTTTTTCGAATACATTCCAAACATACATTTTTAATATATCATTCATGCAAAAAAAATTGATCAAATTCTATAGATTTAATTTGTCCAATTTTGGATAAAATCCTATTACATAATATTTGTCTAAAAATCCTCAACTAAAAACTAATTTTAATGAATCAAATACAAGCTATCCAAATCCTTGAATACTAGTCAAATATCTATCTATCAAAACAGTAAATTGCATATGATTCATCTTAACATCAATGGGTATTCATACCTTGAGGTCATGTAACCCTCATGTTTATTCCAAGAAAAAGTTATTTTTAGACTTGGATCCATAATTTGGTCGATTTTTCTGATTAGACGCTCTTGTAGGGATTGTTGGTTGTGTCATTGGTAGAAATTTTACCATTGATGATATGAATATGATTCATGCTATTATATAAATTCTAGTTTTACTATCTCTCTGATAGTTTAAACATATTTATGGAAATTTATTTCATGTCTGCTAACTAGTCCCTCAATGGTGGTAGATTGTATGCTTGCCAAATATTTGGTAGAATGTCTCATTGATCATATATTTCATGCTTGCAAATTGTTGCTATAATTCCAAGATGGATGTAGATTGCATGCTTGCAAACTGTTTGTTGGAATGTCGAATTGGTTGTAGATTGCATGCTTGCACACTATTTGATAAAAGTCTACAGTGGTTGTAGATTGCATGATTGCAAAATTATTTTCCGAAAATTCCTTAATGGTTGTTGCTTACATGGCTGCAAGCTAATGGTAAGGAAAGAAAAAAATCACATTTAGTGTCCTAGTGTTCAATGGGACTATTAGTTCTGTACAATATTGATGGTTGCTAAGGTGAGACCTTAAATAAAGTATAATTCTATGGTATGAGAGATATGCTAATGTATTTTTTCTAAGTTGCATTATTGTTATTATGTGGCAATTTTGAATGTATACCATGTATATTACATGTGATGAATTGTTGTCAGTGTACTTTGACAAATTGTGGGACCCATGTTCTAGGTCAAGTATAAATGCATGGTGTACATAAATGTTCTTTTGCCTTAATGATAATATGCAAATGGAAAATTATGTAAATTACAGTGGATTTGTAGACATAGACTATTTTTAGACATTGAATTTTTATTGAATTCAATGGCTATGGAAGCTATGATGGGATTGATGTAATGAGGTAATATTTTATTTTATTATTGAGTTAATGAATACTTTGGTTGGGGTATTCAGGAAATAACTCTAGAGTTTTAGAAGACTTCTTGCCAGCTTATGAAAATCTATTGGTGGTTAAGTTCAACATGGACCTTCCCTAAAAGTCTCCTAAAAATCCCTAGGAGAAAATAATAAAGAGGAAATATTAACATAATGGGAGAGAAATATTATGTTAATGACTTAGTTGGAGATAAATACTAAGTGGGGTAAAATAAAGCATAGCGGGAGAGAAAGGCATGCTTTAAAGAAAAAGAAGAGTATCTTTTTCGAAAAATATAAAACAAAAAGGCCTAGGCAAAAAGGTTGGCAGACCTTAAAGCAGGACGCTGCTAAAAATCTGCTGGGAAGAAATCACCAAGGAATCAATGAGTTGTTGATTCTAGTGGCAAGTAGATCTTAGCTCGGTGGGTAAATATTGGAGATAGTTCACGGTTGGGTGGAATATGCTCGGTTCCTCAATAACTCCCAGAAATTAACTATGGTTAGATGAAATTATGTCTATGCTCAAATTTATCTAAAGATGTTGGATGTTACAATACACTGTAAATTTCATGTCTCAAAGTTGTGGCATGTGTTATAGTTTTGCATGCATGATATATTAAATTATATTAGCAACAATTTCGATGAAATAGGTTGTGTTTTTATGAGCAAATGAACATGTCATAAATGACTGATCTATATGCATGCATATAGGAAATTAATTGAAATATATAGGCGACTGAAATAACTCATGTTAGATAAAATAATGATTTATTGAACTTTAAATTCCTGACATATTAGAGGAACATGGCTGGAGATTAATGCCATGAGTTTAAATTTGAATTAAATTACTGTGGGAGAGAAAGACAGTAATTTGCAAAGGAAATGGTTGGAGATAAATACCACGAGTTTGATTGAAATTATTGTGGGAGAGAAAGACAGTAATTTCCAAAAACATTAGTGGGAAAGAAAGACTAGTGTAACTCCTAAATAAAATGCAACATGCACTTGATAGAGTTTTTATTATCATTTTGATGATTAAAGGGCTAAGTGCCCTTGAGTTTTTGTGAAAGTATTATGATTTAGGTATTATTTTACATTTCCTAAATCATTTCTAATGAAAATTAAAGGCTAATGTTCCAACAAGAAAAGAACATCGAGGACGATGTTCTCTTTAAGGGGGGGAGTTTGTAATATCCCTCGCATAAGCCAGCATAAAAACTCTCATAAAATGAGGGTTATTAAATAATTAAATATTATTAATTTTTATATTGATATTACATGAAGAATATTCTTGTAATTTTTAATTATAAGAATATTGGAAGAATTATTTCTTAATTATTTTATTTAGAATAATTTAAATTCTTCTATGGAAATAAATTATATTTCCAAGTTGGTATATTTTATGAGTTTTAGAAATAATGAGTAATAGTTTGGTTTTAGAAATAATGAGTAATAGATTTGGAAAAAGTATGGATAAGTGATATTTTTCTCACAAGGAAAAAACAAATATAGCTTTAAAAATAAAAGCATGAGAGATTTATGGATTGCTTTTATGATTTAGAAAAGCTGGAATGCTTTTATTCTTTAGAAAAGATGGAATTTTTTTATGATTTAGAAAAAATTTGGAATACTTTTATGACTTATAAGATCTATTCCATTCTATTAATTCTATTTATTATAAGACTATGAGGGAAATAGAGGAGGGGAAGAAGAGAATACATGGAGAATGGAGCCAAGGAAGAGGAAGAGAGTATTCCAAGCATGCATCAAGAGATAAGTAACCATATTCTTTGAAAATATTTTTGTTTTCATATGGGCCATGATTCTATAATGATTGAATTTATTTGCAATAAAAATTTCAGTGTATTAAAAGCTAGATCTACACTTATTTATGCATTATTTTGATAAAACCCCAAGGGGGTCTTGTTAAGAAGGCTGAGTAGTTCCAGATCTGGTATGGATCTGATGTGTCAGCCATATATCAGTTGTAGATCTGAATATTAACCTGCAGTAGTTGAAGCTCCTCATATAAAATGTTGTCAAGTCTTTCTGCATCTTTTCCATTTGTTTCTGCTATTATTTATGAAGGATTCTTGCTCTTGTTTCAAGTAAATCCAATGCTTCTACAAAGGAAATTGATTATAGATCTGATTTCTTGATGCCATACTGTAACAAGAGTCTAATGGCTGATTTCCAGTGTCTTCCAGTAGAAACTGCGCAATTCCTGAAGGAGGGTTTCTCTATTTACCAGCTCTCTCCTTTAGCTAATTTTCAGCTAGTGTTGATTGTGGGAGATCTGTTTAAACCCTCTAAACTCATTTATTTTTTATGAAACTCTTCTTGGAGGTCACACACAGCCTAAAATAAGGGAACCCAACCCTGCTCTGCATTATTTTCACATTGGCTTGCTTATACAACGTCCTCCTTGAGCCTATTGCATATTTTCCTGAGAGTGGAATTTCCCGCTTCTTCCTTGGTTGGTTTTTGCTTCTCTTTTGGATCCATTGTTTAGATCTATAGATCTAAGGTTCCTACGAGTAGAAAAATCTAAGAGGAGTGTGTCATTCCCACACTTTCTGTGTTTCACCATTCTTCTATAGACAGAATCTGGAACGGGCCAGGAAGCCTCTGGATTTCACCCTTCCTTGTGAAGGTGATGCATCCAGTAAATTCCCTACTAGTCTATCTCTGGTTTATATCTATTGGTGTAATTCCATATTGTTGTGATTCCATAGTGGAATATCTTAAGATATTCCCTACTGAGCCTATTTTTTCCCATTTGGAACATTACATAATTGTATGCAAGGAAATAATTATTGTGTTAAAACTCTTCAAAATGAATAGAAGAGAAAAATATATCCTTGTATGCATTATTGGATTAGATTATTGGAGAGGAAAAAGGGTAATCATGTTCTTTATTATGTAATATTATTTAGAGAAACATATATGCTTGTATGCATGAGAAAAATATAGTTTTGAGTATTAGATTTCTAGAGAAAACGAAGATGAAATCACATAATATTTATTGTGTTAGCCCTCTTTTGGGAAAAATAATATGTATTTTGCAAACCTAAAGGGATTAGCTATGGTATTAGCTTTATCTTAGGAGAATATTATGCATAGTTATTGGTTATATCTTTTGGCTGAGAGGGAAATGTCACTTTGCATGCATGAAATAATAAATGGTGTGCGTTTGACCCTTGGAAAAGAAATGTGTTTATTTTTCCATGAAATATTTATTTAGTTTCTTTTGGAAAGAAATATATGTTTTACATGCAGGAAGAACAAGATATGTTATTGCATGCACAAAACTATAAATTGTATGTTAACTTTGTTTGAAATAGAGTTGGCATTGTTATACATAGTAACCATTATGAATAGATCTTGAGTGGAAAATATGTTTTTGGAAAAGAACATGTATTCACATGCATAAGTATAACATCTATTGCATTAATCCATATTGAAAAGAAAACATACGAGTAGGCAAAAAGAGAAATTGCTTGTTGGGATAGTTATCTTGAAAATATTGTTATGCATTTGCATGCACAATATTATTATATAGTATGTTAGCTTTCTTTTGGAAATAATATGAAAGTGCATGCAAGATTTTGTTAGTGTTTGGTGGAAAGAGGATGCTTGATATTGATTTATTTGTTACTAATGCATGTGAAATGATGTTATATAAGGAAACTAATGTCAATGTGGTTATGTTTTATACATGCATACAAATATTTGTTGAAGTGTCACAAATAGAGATTGATTATTGGTTTATTAATATTTTATCTAATCATGATATCAAGTGTGCTGATGACAGCAATGGTAGGAAAGAAGGATGACTTGAAAAAAATAATTTTCAAGTTTAACATTGTGGAAGATAAAGAGTTGTTAGTACATGCAGGTTTATTAGTTCCAATTGCACGATGATCCCCCGAAGGAAACAGTCTGACTACAAAGACAGAGATTGATGATTCGTGGGTAAATGGTATCATGATGATTGTAATAGCTTATAGCTAGTTATGTTTCATTTAAGATTATTTTCCTATGTAATTTTTATGACAATGGTCAAGGTATGGACTCCCTTATAACCATCGAGTGAAGGGTGACAACCCTCATGAGCATTTAATAATAAAATTAAACGTTTGTTGGTTTTCACCCTACGGGGTTTCCAAGGTATATCGATGTTTAATGATGTGATTGTTCATTGTGTTGTTTTCGTGATGTTAATTTCTTCCATGATGTGATGTTAGGCGATGTACTAATTGAGTTAAAATGATCATGGGATCGATGCATATTTATAGAAGGAAATTTAAGTTAATATGCTACAACAAGGAAAATCAATGGTTGTGTAACTCACTATGATTTTTACTAAATATTTCTCTAAGTGATGATGATGGGTATTTAAATGGTTAATGTGGAAATATATAAAGTAATTTATAAGGTTACACATTCGTAAATGTTGGAAAAAAAATTCCTAACTCCATGCATTTTCCTACAAGGTTATCGGGGTATGTTACACTAGTAAACTTGCTCCATTTTACAACCCTAGTGCAGCTCGGAGGTCTGTGGGGGAGAGTACCCAAGGAGTAGGTTGGGAGGTCAACCAGTGGGTCACTACATTCGGTCCAAGCACATCGAAATTCACATTTGGAGGCAAATGACAACAACGGAGTGAAAGTAGCGACAAGTCACAATTGAATCTCGTCTCCTAGTGAACGGTACATATGTTAGTTATGATGTTCTTTTATATGATTTCTTTGTGCCTATAGTTAATAGCATGTAAAATAGATTATATGTGTAATGCAGTGAATATAAAATGGTTGATGTTGCATCAACACTTTTCAAAATCATCATGAAAATCAATAAATTAAAAAATAAATAAATAAATAAAAATCGATACTTAATATATAGGAAAATTTAAAGTGTCAAAAATATGCTCCAAAAAAAATAAGCTTGGTGTTGCATCAACATTTTTCAAAATCTACATGAAAGTCATATTTTTTTGTGGTCTCTAAAAAATGAGAACTCAATACAACTTCCGTTTAGTTGGGAACTTTGTTAAAATGGTTTGAAAAAATACTTAAACGAATGATACATAAACTAAGAGATCCTATTTTGCAGTAAATTTGTTTAATATTGGTGAGATTGGTTTAGGTTATGGTCATATTTATAGGAAAAAAGGTTTGAAAAAAAATATATACAGGAAGGATAATTTATAGGCTAGGATGTAGGAAAACCACCTTTTTACAATTTTCATGGTATTTTGTCTAGAAATTTAATGTATGAGCCTAAATTTGTTGTATATTATTTGAATTTTCTCAGCATTTTTAGTTTTACTATAGTTGATTGAAGATGAACTAAGAGATATTGTTTTGCAGTAATTTTTTTTAATATTGGTGAGATTCGTTTAGGTTATGACCATATTTTATTGGAAGAAGATTTGAAAATATATTTATAGTTAAAATAGTTTACTAGAGTTAGGAAAACCATTTTTTAACAATTTAAACGGTATTTTATATGCAACTGTAATGCATGAACCTAAAACTATTCTATATGATTTGAATTTCCTCGGTATTTGTAGTTTTATTGTAGCTAATTTCTTATAACCTAAGAGATTTTTTTTTGCAGTAAAATTGTTTAATATCCATGATATTTGTTTAGGTTATTGCCATATTTTCTTGGAAAAAGGGTTTGAGAAAATATTTACAGGAAGGATAGTGTATATAATTGAGGTAGGTAAACCATTTTTTTAATAAATTTCATGGTATCTCAAATGAAACTTTAATGCATGAGCCTAAAAGTATTTAAACTAAGAGATTTTTTTTTGCAGTCAAATTATTTAATATTGGTGAGATTCATTTAGGTTATGGCCATATTTTATTAGAAAAAGGATTTGAAAAAATATTTACAGGAAGTATAGTTTATAGACTAGAGGTAGGAAAACCACTTTTTTAACAATTTTCATTGTATTTTGTTTAGAACTTTAATGTGTGAGTGTAAAGTGTTGTATATTATTTGAATTTCCTTAGTGTCTGTAGTTTTATTGTAGTTTTATCCTTCGTGTAAGAATTTTTTCAAACCCTTTTAACTAATTTTCCAACTTAACGAGAACCATATTGAGTTCTCATTTTTTAGAGACAACAAAAAAATGAGACTTTCATGTAAATTTGAAAATTGTTAATGCAACACCAACCTTATTTTTTTTGGAGCATATTTTTGACACTTTAAATTTTCCATTGTATTAAGTATGGATTTTTTTTTAATTTAATGATTTTCATGTCGATTTTGAAAAGATTCGATGCAGCATCAACCATTTTGGGGGAGGGCTTATTTATAACACTTTAAAGGGTTGATGTTGCATCAACTTTTATCTTTTTGGGACCATATTTTTTACACTTCAAATTTTCTTATTTCTTAAGTTTACACATTGTCTTTTTAAATGTTGGCTATTTAACTATTTCTCAAGTTATGCTCTTCTTCTTCTTCTTTCTTCCTAAAATGTTTGTTTTTAAATGATTTTTCAAGTTTATGTTTTTTTTTTTTTTGCAATGTTTTTTTGTAATGATATTTTCAATTTTTTTCCAAAGTTTAATTTTTTGTATGTGTGTGTGTTTTTATCTATTGTTAATCAATACTTTAATACACATAAAATAATTTTCACTAAAAAGTAATAATTTTAAATAATTGACAAAAAAAATACACATTTTTTTTTTTTTCTAAGTAAAATTAGTCTATTAACAGAAGAAATATAGTACAACGGGCCTTGGCCAGGTCACTGCCCAAAGAATGGAAATTTTAAACAAAAAAACCAGCTTTGCAAACTGCCCTGCAAGAGGGAAACCAGTCTGAAACAGAGTAAGAGAGCTTCCCACGTAGGGGTACCAAATTTTTAGAGTGCTAGTGACCAAAATTATCCAAAACAAGAAACATGTTCAGCAACAGTGTGGAAGACAAAACTTGCCCATGTATTGAGGGCGAAACAAAACAGAAAAACCAAGAAGAGGAGGATGAATTACTCATCCAGAGGTTCTTCATCAAATTTGCACCAAAGGTCCAGATCATACTTGTACAGGTCATCAATGGAAGTTATCACATGCCTTGTGGGAGAGGGATGGACCGGCGATGCGCTTGCTTGCCCCATGTCGATTTGCATCTTTCCCATCTGCTCACAAGGCTGCCCTGAAACATCCAGTCTCGCCTGGTCCTGAGTGGCTTTGTCGTCCATCTCCTGCATGTCCATGCTTACCGTGTGCCTTATTCCACCATGCATCTCCGCAGACTGAGCCTCCGAAATGTCCTGATTAGCCTGATCAAAGCCGGGCGCAGTTGCCTAAGGTTCTTCCTGAAATACTACAGTAATGGAAGCCATCACCCTGGGATGATTAAGAGAGCTGTTATAGGAAAAAGAAGCAGTTTGAGAATGGGCAGGCGGAGGCAGAGGATTGGTGGAGTGGATGCGACGTCTAGAGCGGAGAATGTGATCACTATGAGGACTGTGATGGCTGTCAGAGGGGGAAGGAGGATCCGAAGAGGTGTTGGGCGTGGAAGGTGGACGCCGAGACTGATTCCGAGAGGAACCTCTCCTACATCGCATCTGATGCCTGAGACGCGGCATACTCTCTGACAAAGCAGCAGACTAGGAGGGCGGAAGAAGGAGTAAGGGCAGGGGCGAATGAGGGCGCAGCTCGAAAGAGGCGAGCAAGCAAGAGCCTGTGAGGGATAAGTGCAGGTCTTCGCAAAGTCCAAGCAGCAATAGAGGCTACTCCTCTTGCCAGTCACTGTGTGGGCCGAAGGAAGACGAGCACTCTGGGCGTAGCACCTTGACACCGGAAGGGGAGTTCTGCTGGTATCAAAGCCTCTCTCCATATTATCATTCCAATTTACCATCCAACCAGGCGTCCTGTGCAAGGAACCGGCATTAAAATGAACCAAATACCAAATCGTGCCTCTGCGTGTGAAGTGATATCGGGAAATGGAGAGCATGTTGTGAATTGCACCGAGAATTAATCTCATTAACCATTGATTAATATCATTTATGAGCCGAGTGACAGCAGTAGGTCTGGTATGCAAGTGGCCTCCCATCCAGCTCCCCTTCTGTCCCATCTTCTTAACACATTTCATTGGCACCCGCATCCGGGAACAAAAAAAAAAATACACATTATGCATAGAGATATAATTAAAAAAACATGCACTTTAGGACCCTTTCGCTAAAAATTGCCATGTCAAATAAAATATTTATATGGAAAATTTTGAAAAACAAATTTTATGAAATATTTATGAATTTTATGTCAAAATATTATAATATTTTATTTTTATTTTCCAAAAGTAACGATTCACATAAAAGTTTGAAGCAAAATAACAAAAAATAAATAAAAACAACTTTAACACACACACACACACACACACACATATAAACACATTTAAAATAAAAATTATTAAACAAAAAAGCGAGAAGAAAAAAAAATAAAAGACTAAAATATCATCACTTAAAAACAATAATTTTAAATACTTGAAAAAAAGGATACACATTATGGATAGAGATATAATTGGAAGAATATACATTTCAGGTCATTTTAGCTAACAATGACATGTCAAACAAAGGTTTCTATATAAAATATTTGAAAAAAAAATAGTTAAAAAAATAACAACTTTTATGTAATATTTATGAATTTTATGTCCAAAAATGAGAATATTTGAATTTATTTCCATAAAATTGAATTCACATAAAAATTTTAAGTAAAAATAACAAAAGAAAATAAAAAAAACTTTAACATATATATATATATATGAAAACGAACAAAGAATAATTTGATTGTAGAATTTTGTGGTCGACATCTTGTGAGTTTTTAGTTCTTGCAAATTCCACAGTAGTCATTTTTGTGTTGATGTTTCGAGTCAACAACAAGACTCATCATCACATTAAATTTCTAGAGAGAAGAGTGAGAAGAAAGAAAATAAATAAATATGAAATGGAAAAAAATCAGAAAGAAATGAGCCGACCATCAAAAACAGAAAAAATTATTCATAATTTTATTAAATTTTATTAATAATTATTATAAGTTTTGATAGTTAATAAAAGGGTGAAAATTGATGGTAGGTTAATTAATAATTTTTATTCTTAATAATTAATAATGAATTTAATTATAATTAGAATTAATTACTATTATTATTGGTATTAATAACCTAATTAATACTAATAATGAAGCTAGATAATAGTAATAATATTATTATTAATTACTATTATTAATTTATTAAGTTAATATTTATTATTTTAAACATCCAAAGTTTATAATAATAAATATTAATAAAGTTAATAATTATTCGTATTAAGTATTATTCATTATTTTTAGAATAAATTTTTATTATTATTAACATTAATTACGTAATGAAGTTGATTAATAGTTTAATAATTATTATTTTGAATTTTCTAAGTTAATAATTATTGTTGTAAACATCTTGATTTCATAAAATTAATTATTAATAAAGTTAATAATTATTATTATTATTCTACGTATTGATTATTATTTCTATTAATTAATTATTATTATGGGACTAGGTTTAATTATTTTGGTCAATAGAAAAGGAGAAGGGGGATGTAGTGAGAAAATACAGATGGGGAAGAATAAGATGGAGAGGGGGAAGAGGGAAGGTTAAATAAGGGTTAAAGTGCAGAAGGGGACAAGAGAGAGGGGTTAAATAAAGGTGGCAAGGCTAGGGTATTTGAGTAAGTAAGGGGATCTGGGTCCCACTTATTTCCAAACCCCATCTCTGTTAAGATTGTTAGGATTCTTTGTAATTTCGAGAGCTTCACGGATATTTTTCTTATACTGATGTTTTTTTGGCGATTATTTTCATGTCTTCAAGACAGATATGGTAGAATTTTAAAGCACTAAAATCTCAAAAGAATAATTTTAAAAAAAAAACATTTTAAACAAAAATTATTTAAAAAACAAAAGTATATATATATATATATATATATATATATATATATATATATATATATATTAGATACTTGACAAAAAAATACACATTATGCATAGAGATATAATTAAAAGAATATACATTTGAGGGCCTTTTAGCTAAAAATGGCAAGTCAAATAAAGGATTTATATGGAAAATTTTGAAAATAAAAGATGAAAAAATAACCAATTTTATGAATGTTTTATTAATTTTGTGTCAAAAAATGATAAAATTTAATTTTTTTATTTTAAGGAAATACTCCCTACCCTATCCTCTTGATTGAAACTAGTATTCCCCCATTGAAAACATGGCTATGTGTATTTGTTTGATGTATAAGAATAATATTTACAACATGGAAGCCAAGAGGTTCCCCAAAATTACTTCTAACTCTAGCCAAAACCCCCCCTTACGACTCAAGTGAGGATCGCATAAGGATTATGAATCTTGGCTCAACCATTGGGGGATAAAAGATGAGGTCATATTGGAGAATAAGGATGGTATTAAAAATATGATTACTTCCAAATTTAAGGATAAGGCGTGGGACATTAAGGATTTAGAAGGAAAAATGAAGCTAAGGTATTATAAGTAGGTGATCAACCCCAATATTGCCAACTAGAATGATCTTTCTTTATTGAATAGTGCTATGAAGAAAATGAAAATTGTGAAGATAATAACAAATTCTCAGGAGCTTCGAAGTTAAATTGGGCATTGGTTAATTCCCAAAACACCTTGGTATGAAAGAGTTTGTGACCTTTGAGTTACAAGTGATAACAAGAGACCCTAATCATTACAAGAAAAAAAACAATGAAAATTTGCTACCATATTTCCCTAATCAATTGGTTTCAATAAAGTCACTCTACTTACAGATAGGAACCAAGCTAATATAAGTAATCATTGTGTACTAACCTTGTAATGTAATCATTGTTCATACGTATAATTCGCCTGCCCCATAATAACAAACAAAGGGAAGGGGATATAAAATCTTTATAAAGGGTTTCCTAAGGAAACACCTTGTCCCCTTGTGCTATTGAACCTATATGTTCATGAATTCGATTCGATGATAGGAAACAACATGGGTCAATGAATCCAGGTATATTTATAGGGTTGAAGATGAAAACACTTTCTCTTGGATTTCCACATCCGTTCTAATTTCCAAAACCTTTTCTAGAATACTATCCTTCTTATTAAGTCAGGAAAACTTTAGTGATATCGAAATGTTTCTCTCCCTTCTTTATTATCAAAGAAATAAAATATTAAGGAATATCAATTAATCTATTACTTTCCTGAGGTCTAACAAACCATATTGGTACTAGACATTAATCATCACCATCATCATCATCATCATCATTTATTATTTTTATTAATATTTTAACATTTTTTATTATGTTTTTTTTATATTTTCTTGATTTTCATTTTTTTTCTTGCTTTTATATTCCCTTTTTTCCTTTTTTTAAATTATGTTTCACTGGTTCTCTTTTATGGATTATTTTTGGTTATTTTTTTAAAATCTTATATTTGAATTTTTTTTAATACTTTCTTACGTTTGAGTTTTTTTGGGGTTGTTTTTAAATTTTTGCTTTTAAATTTTTTATGTTATAATTTTTTTACCTTTTTTTATTATTTTTTGGTTGGTTTTGTTTTATTTTTTCATTTTTATTTATTTATCTAATTATTTTTTTAACCTTTCTTCTAGTCTATGTCAATGCTCGACTAGCAACTCAACCTCACCATGTGTCAATCTCATAGATGATTTTAATGTTTTTGCTACATGGATCAAGTTAGCCCCCACTATTTGTCAATTTCATTTTGATTTTTAATTTTCATTGTAATGAGTCAAGTTATCCCCACTTCTTGTCAAATTGATGGTTGACTTTTAAATTTTCATTGCAATGTGTCATGTTTTACTATGCTAATATTTTAAAAGATTTATACTTTTAACATTTAAAAATAATAATCTTGCTATAATGACCCTTTGACTTAGGTGCTAATTTTTAATGTTTTTTTAGCCATGATACTTAGTTTTAATTTCATGGTACAAAAATGTCGAAATGTTAATGTTTTTCAGAGTCGTGATATTTTATTTTTAAGGTCATGATTAAAAATGTCAAAATTTTAAGGTTTTTCAAAGTCATGATATTTATCTATAATGCCACATTCGAAAATTGTTGGAAAAAATATATTTTTTAGAGTATTTATATATATTTAACATTATCATAAAAAAACTACTGGAATTCTAATTTTATTGATTGAGCATCTACACTTTCTCATTTTTAGGTGTTTTTTCATGTTTATTGCATAAAAAAGTTAATTTCTAATACCATTATTAAAAAAACAAAAATGGAATCTTGCCCCCCTCCCAGAACATCAAGATGAATCAACACTTTTTTGTTTTGAGGTGTTTTTTCATGTTTATTGCGCAAAATTGTTTAATGTTGTTACTATTTTTTTTTGTGAAATTTTAACTCTTGGAAAAAAAAAGAGGTCTTGATGCAGCATCCACACTTTTCTTTTTCAGAGTATTTTTCATTTTTTGTGCAAAGGGTTTTTGTGGCTAGAGTTCGTGTTTTGAAGTTATTGTTTTCATTAAGTTGGTAACTTTGTTTTTCTGGATAAAATTATGGCCATAACATAAATTAATCTTTATTTTATCAGGAAAAACAATTGATGTACGTAATTTATTTAAATGATGTAAGGCATTTGGAAAAAAAAGAGAAAAATATTTGGAATTCTATTCCTTTAAATAGGCTACATTAAAAAAGAATGTCATGGGAAAAAGCATGGTTATCAATGGGAAAAAGCATGGTTATCAAAAAACAGAATCCTAAAATTATCTAAATGTTTGGATAACATAATAGGATAGGACATTACAACATATGAGTGCCTCTTTGGGAAATTAATAAACTAGCTTAGATACATGTTAACTCCAGAACTATCAAGCGCCAAGAGAGATCAAATATTTGGAGATCAAGTTTTGTACTCAAGTAATAGATTCATAGTTAGAATAGATCTACTCTCATAAATATATACTTATATACAATATAGTTTACTCATATACTCCCCACACACACATATAACACTTTTAAAAATCAAATAAACATTATAATTATAATTATAATAGTCTTCAACTTGTAAATAAAATCACTATCATAAATGAAAAGTTAGAAGAATATGATAAGTTTAAAAAAATAAAAAATCTCATATTTTATTTCACTAGAAGCTTTTCATGGAAATCCCTATTAAATTTTTTTGGAGTGGGGGATATTAACTATATTCTTAAATGCGCAGACTTTGAAAATATTGAGACTTTTAAACAAATTAAGTGGAAAGTTGGAGGATTTCTATATCAAATGGAATAGCAGGAACAATAACCAGATCCTTCTTATAAATTGGAAAAAAAAAATTAATGAAATTTATGTTTTTAAATAAGTTACATTAAAAAAGAATATTATTGAAAAAAATTTGTCAAAACCCAAAATCTCAAAACCTTTGATAATTTGGTCGAAGAGAATAAAACAAGATATTACAACATCTCTTATTAAATAATATTACCAATAAAAATTATTTATAGTGATAAAAAAAATACAATTATATTTTATAAATGAGTAATTATAAATGAGTAAATATTTAAATTTAAGGTACATTATTCTAATAATAAATATTATAGCATGTAATCCAAAATTCATACTTCTTTATATTTAACCAGTAAATCGTATTTTGAAGCGCATTTTTAATGTTATAGTTTTAACTTAAATTCAACTTAATTTTTCATTTAACATTGAATCTAATCCTAACTTAAACTTAATTTAAACCAATTTTATTAAAAATAAAACTAATTTTATTAACAAGAGCTACCTGGTCGGATATCATTGCTTTTGTTTTTTTATAGAAGTGTTTTTTACATGCAGCTTACCAAAGGCGGACCATTTGAAACCCTCCAAAAATGATTTGAAATAAATAAAATTTATATTTAATGTGGACCCTATGCTAACAAAAAAACCTAGAAGCGATGAACTAATTTGGATAATAATTTATTAAATTGAAATTCTATCTTTGTTGAATTGAGAAGATGAGAAATATAAGTTCCCATTTAAGTGTTTAAATTTCTCAAAAACTGTTGATCATATGATGTCATAGTTAGAACGAAAGGAGAGAAATTTTGATATATATAATATTTTCTGACAAGCAAAGGCAAGGCTTGCTTTCTGGTATATATATTACCCTGATTACAAAATGCCTTTACATATAGAACATACCTGAAGCTACTTTGTATCGATGCAACTGAAGGAGTCAAAATCCCAAAGCAGTGATCTCAAGATCTGCTATGGTAGCCAGTTTGCCCCACCCAATTCCTCTTTCATTCCAAAGCCTGTATGCAACAGATTTCATCAATGGATTTTACAAAGGAATTAATATGGGATGGAAGACGAGTAAAATTAGAATTTTGATTTATACCTGGGAACATAATTGAGAGCTTCCTTGATTTTATTTCCATAGTGTTTATTGATTCCTAGGCATAAAATAGTATCATACTATCAAGAGGCTTCTAGAATATCTATAGGATATAGGTAGGGAACTGCAGGATGATGGTAATTAATTAATATATATGAAAACTAAATAGAAGAACAGTGGGAAGGAAAAGGCACTCTATGACCATACAGACCAAAACTGCCAAACTTAGCTAGTATGTTGTTCAAGAATTCAAGGCATTTCATGTCTCTAGTGTGCATGAAAAAATGGGCTGTAGAAGTAGGTGAGCTTAATAAAAACCCATCTTAGGTTTGAACGTCCATTATTCTATCCCACTCAACGATTTCTTGTATGCCCTCCAAAGATGATAAAAATGTTCCACTGTGAATTTCCTCCTTTGAGAGATTCCTCCTTTGAGAGATTGCAAATACTATTGAAAAACTATTAGAATTTGCAACAAGAAGTAGAGTGATCTAATTCGTTTATTTAATTAACAAGATATAAATTTGAATTTGAATATGAATTGCAGGAAGGAACTCCTACTTTTCTAGTCTCTCTTGTCGTTTCGCCAAGAGTAGATTTATGTAAGGTAGATTGTAGGAAAGTCCAAGGCCTCGATTGATCTTCACTTAACAAGGAAGGGAAGATGATCTCAAAGTTTGTTCCCAAGTTTTTTTCATCATTTTCATCCTTTATTTCTTGTTTTATAAGTAGATGGGGATATTATTACTTCATCATTTTCACAATTAAGCATCGCTTTAATCTGACCAATCATTTTCTCCTAATTCCTCTCCATAATTAGAATCATATTCAATTAACATAGACAGTATTAGCCATGATCATTATTGTACATGATTTTTACGCACTTTATTTTCCTATTGTAGATTGAGAGCTTTATTTGTTGAGAGTAGTCTAATGAGGTTACAATTTTTTCCAGAAAATAGTGAAAATTCTAGCAATATTTTGACCAAAATTCAACAGAAATTTTGAGAAGTTTGGGTTATATTTTTCAAGCTCTAGGATTTTTGGTGCTCCAAAAAATTTTTTATGATGTTGAATCTATTTCCACCATCAAAAAATGTAACATACCCCAAAAAAAGATTAAAAATTACATCCACTAAACTATATATATATATATATATAATTCTTTCTATTTTAACCTTGAATTCCACTTCACTTTTTATCAAAATACTTTTAGCAATATGTGTATGTAACCACTGTTATAATTTCCCTCATGGCTTAACATGACTTATGAGATCAATATGACAATGGTTTTGGCATATATTTGGTGGTCGTTATTATATATTGTCCTCATTATATATTTATTGACTTAATATTTATTACACTCGTTATAAGGTTCTCGACTCACATGGTATATGTGTCTTTCAAATATATGGTATTAAAGTATTGAAATGATGAAACTTTAGCATTACACCTTATTGTGGTATGGTTTTCCATTATATTAATGTTCATTGCTCTGGAAATTCTAAGGATTACATGGCTTATTCCACCTCTTTCAATATGGCTTCAATCCCAATGTTGGATCTTTAGGGTTTGATCAGACGACAATGGTTGATTGGGACTATTTTGGGGTAATTACCCTGCCCTCCTTCGTGTTCATTGTTCGCATTTATGATGTCTTCAATGACAAGAGGGTGCTTTTCCCTAGCTCAAATCCTAACTTGTATGTTCTCATGAATTATGCTCAGTCTGTTAGTTATTTTTCTATTCTTTAAGGTTCATCCCTTGTCGGTTCTAACTTTAGGTTCTCCAGACCAATATATAGCCGAGAAAAATTGAACAGGTATTGTTCCTTCACTCGGTAGTTGGGTTTCTTCTTGTGTGGATCGGTCCAACATTTTCCAGGTTGGTTCTATCCACTATGATCTCTTTGCTCATTGGTTTGTATCGTTATAAGGTTCAAATACAAACTCTGTCATTTTATTTGCAGGTGGCGAGGCTTACCTCCAACCCAACAAAGCTACAGGTATGCCCATTTCCAATTTTGGTTTGTTTGTAATTTATTTTTCCCTCAATTCAAATAGTAATCTAGACTCCAATTTTCTCTATGGAGGTATGATCTATCAGCTCTGGTTTCTCTGGATTACGCAATTCTCAATTCATTCAACATTGCATGATTTTAGGTTTTATGAGAGTTTAGGTGCTCATTTCGACATTCCTCTCTTATGCGGGTTTTTTTTATTACCTATTTGTCTTTTGGGAGAGACATTGTCAGCTCCAGTATTTTAATTTGTGAAAACAGATATTCATCCTTGGGGTTCTCAATACTTAGGTATTTTAATAGTTCTCCAGGATTCCACAGTGTAAAACGCAATTGGTCTTAAATTTTGGTAACCCTCCAATAGTCAAAATGGTCCACAAGACTAGTTCTTTTAATTTTATATTGGTAATATTATGTGTATATAGTTTCGTCTCTGTCAAAAGTCCTTTCGGCTATAGGATAGATTGTTAACTTTTGTGTAAAAAAATATTTTAGATAGATATGTCTCAACGAAGGATATTAGCCCTGATGTTTCTACATTATTTGTATAGTGTGCTCTGAGTTTACATCAAGAGTCTTTTGGCAGTTAGAATTTTTTACATGGAAATGGTAATTATATGTATATATATATGGCTTTCTTTCGACCCACCATTATTTTGTATTCTTGCTGATGTTGAAACCCCTCTAGGTTCTCGGCAGTCGATCTTGGTTCTTTGTTCAAAGTTGAGAGTTCTCCTATGCATAGTTTCACAATGGTTTACTGTTATTTGTTTCCAAGAACGTTTAAAAAAAATATATGTATGGTTACTTTATTCTGTAGCCATTTATTTCAATTTACATTTGTATGCATAGATTTATTTTCGTTCTACTATATTATTTTATTTTCCAGCAGCAACACTCCCTGTGGATGAGGCACTGAGCTTGGGTTGTTGGCAAGATCGGTTTGGCCCGAGCTTTAACCCAACTCATACAGGGATTAACCTAGTTCAATTTATCACTAACCCTTACTCATGTACTTTAACATATAAAACTCATCGGTTTCATACATAATGCACAATGATTATTAGCGCTACACTTTATAACTCGTTATAAAATTACTAATGTAATGTATTGTTCATAATATGAAATCAAAGATACACGGCTCTTGATTTATCAAGAATTATCCTGGTATATTTACCCAAAAAAAAATGAGGATTGTCACAGAAAGTCAAACTTATGGTTTCTGGTCTGAAATGTTATTTTACATAAATTACTTATCACCATGGAGTCAAAGTAATTAATTTATTGTCATTCATTCATAAGAATAGTTCAACATTTGCATCTATTCTAAAACGAATTGTGACAGAAAAATCAGGTTGGAATACTTATGTGTTCCCTTATACAAGTTATCCACAAAACACCAAGGTAAGGAATGCTTCTCCCAACCTGTGAGACCGGTCACACACTGTGTCTCCCCTCAAGCCAAATTCACATCTAGAGTATTTTAGAGTAGCACCAAAGACTATATGATCCCAACCAAATGCAACAACCCTCAAATTAAAACATACAAATAATTATGTCAAACATGTAATTAATAATTAACACACAAACTATTCAACTAATTAGCATGAATTTTTTTAAAAACACAAGCAAAGATTGCTTACTTGTAGCAACAATAATCCTACTTTTGATTTAATATTTGAAAGCTATTTTAATCCTACTAACTACAAAAAAATTTGGGGATGACTATTGACCCAAGTGGCTCCAAACACGCTCAGATTTCAGTAGTGCCTATGGAAAAGCTCAAAAATAAAAGTTCTTAGATTCCACCCCAACCAAAACTAGATCACAATGTTCGTCGTCCTTATTATAATGGTGTGAATGACACTAAAATTTGAGTTCGTATGCTCAAGTTATAGTTGTTCAAAGTTCTCGTAAAACTAGGCTAGGTGGAAGTTACTGACGAGGCAACAATTTGGAAGAATCCCAACGCACAAAATTTGGTAATCAGAATGGGCGAATTTTTCACCTCATTAATTTCCCTAATAGCCCTTAAAAATCGAAATCAAAATTTTGACCATATGGAGTGAAAAAATAAAAAAATATATAAAAAAGGGGGCAGTGGGTTGCCACCCCAACTGCAATTATTATATGCGTAAAAGTTGGTGGGCCACCCACTGGCAAACTCCCACCCGACCAACTGACATGGTATAAAATGGGCCAACGGCCACACAGCATATGGCACAACCATATAATACATGTGGCACACCATAACCGGGGTCAGTGGGGATCAAACCTACCCGGCTGGTCTAGCCGGCCCGCCCCATGGGTGGACCCACTCCATATTAAATAATAGCCCATACCATAAGCCCCCAACAATTAAACGCTAACTTTCGCCAACGATTAAACTCTAACTGTCGCCAAACAGTTTCGACCAACTTTGGTATACCTCCAAAACACGTCATATAAAATTTAAACACTGTGTATTCTGGGCGGCCTCAGGGTTGGAACCCAGGCAACGCCTAGCCCAATTTGGGCGTCCACCAATGGCCCACGGGCTATCCATTTTTATATCCGCCCAAACATATGTGTGTGTGTGTGTGTGTGTGTAACCACAATTATTCATTTGGGAACCAACGAAGTGGAGGATGAGAACCGTGAGCAGAACAAGGTGCAGCATGGAACCGCACTCAGCCAATACGTTTTTCAAGAGAGAATATTCTAGGGGAATATTCCACAGTATATTCTCCTGTAGAATCTTGGAGGAATCTAAAAGATTCCCTGGAGGGTGATTTTTCACAGGGTCAGATTCATGTCAACTTTATACTCAAAGGAACCATAATTTTGGAAGGAACACGATGGTGTGGTCATTTCCCTCATTTGAGCAGTTCAAGTAGTCACTACTGACGAATCTTTGCAAAATCTTGAGTAATCTAAAATATCCTCTTGGAGGCTAATTTTTTACAGAGACAGAATGATGCCGACTTTATAGTCATTTTTCTCAAAATCTTGCAAGGAGCACAGTGGTGTGCTCATAATTTTCATCCGTGCAATGGATTTTTCATCCATCTCCAGGAAAGAATATTTGGGGGAATCTTTGAGATTCTTGAGGGTCCATATTTGGACCAAGTCAAAACGGGGTCAACTTTATAGTCATTTTCCACGATTTCGTGCTAGGAATTCAACGGTGTAGTCTATTTCTCCAACAGAGGTGTGCACTTTTAGGCCATACCAAGAAATGGAGGTATAATGTGTCTTTTGTACATGCATGTAATTTGATTTTTGTTGAAGATTAATGAAAGTGGCCTCCCCACTTTTACCAGAGCCTGAAGATGTATCCAACACTGGGTGAAATCTGTTACCAATCTGTTGTGTTTTGATATTCATGGTTTCCTTTCATTTCTACTTATTTCATGTGATATGCTTTTATGGTTACATTTTCTTTTATATACAATTTTGTATGCATCTTTGAAGTAAAAATATCTAGATCAATTTTGGTATCAGAGAAGGTCTTCTTGATGCAAGTTGCATGAGTAAATGCTAACCAGAAACAAGCTCCGAAGAGGTTAAGGAAAACTTAAATCCTTTGATTCTGAAGTGCGGTGTGCACCACAAAGACGAAACATGGCATATGAGGAAACTAGATTGGAGGAAGAGAGAAATTATTGCAATATATTCTTCACCATGGCAGAGAAAGTTGACAAGTTGTTTGCAGAATATGAGAAGACAATCAAGCCTCAGAAGAAGAAGCCAAATGATCATGCATCGGTTAATCATGAAGGTAAAGGAGAAGAGCCTTCTCCTTCTTTTTCCTCCAATGAAATTTCTTCTTCTTCCTCTTCTCGTCATTTTAACAAGAACCAGAGGAATGTATCTAGAAATCCCTTTTTCAAGTTGGATGTCAAGTTTGATTTACTTGTATTTAATGGATAATATAATGCAAAAAATCTCGATAAATGGATAAGAAAAGTTGAAGTGTATTGCCGCATACAACAAATCAAAGAGTATGAACCCAAGATGTAGGTAGTATCCCTTTCATTGAGTTGCATTGCTCTCATCTAGTGAGAAGGAAAGCTATAACAAGGTGGTGAGAGTAGTCATAAACTTCTTTCATCTTGGTCTGAGTTCGTTTCTATTTTAAGAGGAAAATTTTACCCATTGGGTTACAGACAGAAGACCATGATGAAATGGCAACTTTTGAAACAAATTAAAGGTCAAATTGTTCATAAATTTACAAAGGAGTTTAGAAACAAGCACTAGCATTGAATGTTCAACTAGACACTTCTCAGACATTGATGAAATATATTGTCTCTTTGCATTAGTTATTTGCATCATTCATTGCTATTATTTGAACCTAAGTCTCTTGATGAATATAGTGCGAAGGTTGTACATCTTGAAAGCAAGGAAAAGCATGAGCAAGATGACCGCTCAAAGAGGGCAGCAGCAGCCAAGAGAAGAGAAGACATTAGGGGAATTTTGAGGTCTAAAATGGGCCTCCTAATAAAATTATAAAATAATAGTGCAAATAATAAAATAATATTAGATTACATCATAAAAATTTTGAGGGAAAAAAGAAAAAACTATTTTTTCAACTCGTTTTTTCAACTTATTTCCCTATGGGTTTACTCAAATTTCAAGTGGAAACACTCATTAGATCTATAATTTGATTCCTCTTCCAATGAGTGCCCATTTTCCATAATTTTTATGGAAATTTATACACCAAAAATGAGAAATACATGAAAAACATGATTGCAATCACATTTTTCATGTATTTCTCATTTTTCATGTAGAAGGGTTCATCGAAAGTATGCAACATGGGTACTCCTTGGATGAGGAATTAAATTTTCATCCAATGAGTACTCCAACTCAAAATTTGAGTAAAACCTTAAGGAGATAAGTTGAAAATATGAGTTGAAAAAGTAGTTTTATTATTTTTTTATTTTTTTATCTTTTTACTTTTTTACTCCAAAAATGGTGAATCATCCCCCATGGTTGACATCATCACCTTCAATCCTATTGGTTCATATAAAACCCTCAAAATTACACCTCAAAATGCCCCTAATGCAAGTCCCTTTTATAATCATTGTGATAAAGAAGGACACGATGAGGAGAATTAATGGAAACTATATCTTGAATTGAGACCTAAGAGGAATGATAGAAAAGAGAAGCATAAGACAGTTGCAACTATGCAACAAGACCAAGAATCTGAATCATAGGATGATGAGAAGATCACAGCTATGGTATTTACATGCAGTGGACAAATTGACCTGGGTTCAGACTCAGGGGACGAAATGAAGATTGCAGCTCTTGGGATTGCAGCAGATGGACCCATCAACTTGGGTTCTAAATCAGGTGATGAGACAAATATTTCAGCATATGTTCTGCCAAAAATGAAAAGGGGACCAAATGTAGCATGGCTCCAATAACTTGAATAAATCAACCCAAGAATTCAGGAGAAGAATGTTTAACTAAGGAGACTCCTACAAGAGGTAGAGAAGGAGAAACAAATTTTGCAACATTAGTTACAAGCCAAGGATGACGCCTTGGAAAAGTTGCAACATAACAAGACGAGGTAAAAAGTGATTCTTCAATTTCATGTACTTTTTATGATGATGATTTTGCTACTTTTGAGAAACATTCTACAGAAATTTGATCAAAATTGTTGAAGAAAATGGGGTATCAAGGAAAGGGCCTCGGAATTAATGGCTAAGGCATTGTGAATCCCATCAAAGTGGAATAATTTCCTCATTGTGCAGGACTTGGATACATCAGAAAGGAAGTTGGGGAATGCTCCAAGATAGCCAGTGACCAACCAACAATAGATATTAAAAGAACCTCATCGCATTCCAGTGATAGGGAGGATTCCATGGGAACATATCATAGGCACATTAGGAGAAATCATTCTGAGACGATCCGGAAAGTTTGGATGAGAAAGAATCATTGTAGTTACTGCAACGAGGATGGACACCAGAAATCTAGTACCAAACACTCAAGGCCCAGAAATCACCTATGAAGAAACTAGTTGGTGAAGATATTCAGCAAGCGAATTTTCCACAAGGATATGACCCATTCACTTTGTTGAGTAAGAGATGGTTTTACTAGGTATAGTCGCTTATCCTGGCCACAGTTTGTAAATCATGCGTTGAGATATAAATGTATAAGTGATGATGTGTTTCCCATCACTTATTAAATTAAAGATGATGTTTTGGAATTTTTATTGATATCCATGGTATTTTTTTTTATTATGATGTAAACTTAACCGAAGATTATGTGTTATAAACTCTTGGAAAGTATGTGGTTGTTTGAGTCATGTACGGTTTTGTATGTGATTGCAAAGAATGTACCCGATTTTCATAAAATGCATATGTTGAAAGTGTGACTTGACAAGGGTACAGGTAGTGTGAATTATATGTTCATGCTTATAGAGGACCAAAATCTCCTCAATGTGGAGGAATCATCCAGGTGGCTCCAGACACACTTAGAATTCAGTGGTGACGATGGAAAATCTCAAAAATAAAATTTTTAGGATTCCACCCAAACTAGGACCAGATCGTAGTGCACGTCGTCATGATTCCAAGGGTGCAAAAAACACTAAAATCCGAGTTCATATTCTCAAGTTATAGCTAGTCAATTTCTGGTCAAAATGGGCCAAGTGGCAGTCACTAACAAGGCAAAAAGTTGGTAGAATATTGGCGCATGAAATTCGGCAACCTTTACGATTGAATTTGTTGCCTTGTTAATTTTCCTAATAACCCTTAAAAACCGAAATCAATTTTTTTACCATATCGGGTAAGAAACATAAAAAATTATATAAAAAAGGGTGTTGCGAGTTGCCACCTCAACCACATTTATTATGTGTAAAAGTGGGCGGGCCACCAGCCAATAGACCCACCATCCGACCTACCGACATAGTATAAAATGGGCCAACGGCCACACCACTTATGGCACCATCATATAATACATGCAGCACACCATAACCAGGGCTGACGGGGATCGAACTTGCCTGGTCGGTCCGATCAGCCAACCCCACGGGTGGTCCCACTCCACATTAAATGACATCCCATACCACAAGTCGTCAACAATTAAATGCTAACTGCCACATATGCCGCCAAACAGTTCCGACGAACTTTGGTATACTGCCAAAATGTGCCATGTAAAATTTAACTGTTGTGTATTTTGGGTGGCCTCGAGGTTGGAACCCAGGTGACACCCAACCAAATTTGGGCAACCACCAATGGCCCACAGGCCATCCATTGTTATATCCTCCCAAACATATATATAATCACGCTTATTCATTTTGGAACCAATGAAATGGAGGATGAGAACCATGAGTGGAACTATGTGCGGCGTGGAACCGCACCCAATTGACACATTTTTCAATAGAGAATATTATAGGGGAATATTCCATGGAATCTTCCATAAAATATTCTCATGTAGAATCTCGGATGAATCTAAAAGATTCCCTGGAGGGTGATTGTTCACAAGGCCATATTCATGTCAAATGTATACTCAAAGGAACCAGAATTTTAGGCAGTCAGTAGTGATGAATCTTTGCAGAATCTTGAGGAATCTAAAAGATTCCCTTAGAGGCTAATTTTTTACAGAGGCAAAATGATGTTGAATTTAAAGTCGTTTTTCTCATAATTTTGCAAGGATTATAGTTGTATGCTAAAAAATTTCATCCCAGAAGTAGATTTTTTGTCCATCTCCTAGAAGGAACCTTTCGGAGAATCTTTGAGATTCTCAAGGGTCCATATTTTGACCAAGTCATAATGGGGTCAAGTTTATAGTCATTTTTCACAATTTCACACTAGGAATTCAATAGTGTGGTATGTTTCTCCACTAAAGGTGTTCATTTTTAAGACATCCCCAGAAATGGAGGTATATGGTATCTTTTATACACATGTAATTTTATTTTTGTTGAAGATTAATGAAAGTAACCTCCCCACTTTGAGAAAATCCTAGAGACATAGCCCACACTGGGTGAACTCCATTACCAATCTATTGTGTTTTGTTTTTTTGTTTCCTTTCATTTCTACTTATTTCATATGATATGCATTGATGGTTACATGCTCTTTTAGATGAAATTTTCTATGCATATTTGAAGCAAAAATATTTGGATCAACTCTCCACCCAAATGTAGGCTCAGTTTCACATAATCTTTCTATAGCTCACAATCCTTGAGCCCTCAATCAATGTACTACTGTCATGGAATTATTTGTCTCAAAACACGTTTCTTCCAAGAGAATGGATGAATGAATGAATGAATGAATCTCATCCTCCTCATCGTCAATTGAATAGAAAAAAAAATGGAAAGAGACTTGCATGCACACATTCCACATGTCAACATGCCGAATTTTATTTCATTATTTTATGTTTTAGTTAATTTAATATTTATCTTAATTTAACTCTTTCGTATTTTACTCCATTTTATTTTTTTGTTAAATTTACATATTCTTACTATTTGCATAGTTTACTTATATATATTTTGTAGAAAATCCATGTAGATTCAAACTAATAAATATAATATACTAAAAAAATATACTTGAATATACTCTACCAATTGTAGAAACCAATTACGATCATGAAATCACAAAACATGAAAGATAAATAATTTAAATCACATAGTACATAAATATTTCATGGGGAAAGCCTAAAATAAAAACCTTGTTATTTGTATATTGCATAAGTCATAAAATATAATAAGATTACAATGCTTTTCTCTAACCAGATAAACCTCTGCACTATCTCTATTTGTCTCATTAATTCCTAGACAAGCCTCGTTCAATACTTAACCAATTTTTCTCCCTCTGGGATCCCTATTTCCTTGCATTTTTTCCTTTGGTAGTTAGGCCCTATTAATTAGGGAAATTCCCAATCCATTAGGTGCCTTCCTCTAACTACATGTTCCACCTGTATAATTTGGATGATTAAAAACTGATAGTACACTACCCTTGAACTCCAATATCAATTGGGTATTTCTCATAACTCACATGCATCAATTATTTATGAATGAATCATCAGTTATCTTATTGATCACTAGATTTGGTTCAAGTCCAAGTTCCACTATTTCACCTCTCACTAGTTCCTCCATGAGTTAGAACTTGTTAAATTGAATTTAACTCAGATAAACTGAGTTAATTAATTAGAACTCAAAATAAAATCAATGAGGGCTCCTATTTTGTAGGAGCTACTGTTACGTAGGTAAATCCTCTCCGCGGACATAGACGAACCCTCTAGCCCTAGGGTGGGTCTAGAAACAAAAGGACATGCTAAAGTGTTGCTTCCTAGTTAATGAATGAACAAGAGACATGGTAGATTGATCTACTTGGAATCCAATGTTGTCATTGTTGTGGAAAGAGTAGTAGCCTCTTGCTCCTACCTTGGAAAATCACAAACCATTCGTTGTTACACCAGGATACCTGCACATAGAACAAGAAACAAGAACAACATACGACATCATAGTTTCACTCACAACTATTAACCAGTCAAAGAGGGCTAAAGCTATCGCATTACACAAAAATCATAACACAATAGTGGAACCAAACAGTAGTCACGTATATATAAGTAGAAGGAAGAGGTAAAACCGATGCTTTGACGTTGCAGTCTCCTCCAGCGGGGTTCAGCCGAAGCGCGTCTCAGTACCTGTCAAGGGATTCGAATGGGATGAGGGCATGGATTCAAGCTTTCCTCAACGCAATTCCTTCTATCTATCTTCTCTAGTCATTCAACTATAGTATCAACTCTCCAAATTCAGCTAGTTTGTACTAAGAGAGATAGCTTCTTTTATAGAGGAAAAGGAGGAGGTTGGGATCCCTACAAAGGTGGGAGGGAGTCCTATCCTTTAGGAGAGTTCCAAGGGAGTTGGAAAATACTAACTAAAGGAGGGAGTCTGTGGTTGTTTCAGTTCAACCGCTCCCAATGACTCATCCTCAAGGTGGTTGAAATATAACCTCCGCCTATATTTTTAAAAAACATTCCATAAACAGCTTGGCGTGGGTGCTTAACTGGGACAAAGCGCCAACTAGCGCGGGCTCAGTGTTAATTTTCTAGCTCGGTGCGGGAGTGTAACTTGCTACACGTGCCAAGGAAAAAACAAGGGTTTTTACATTCCTGCTCAGGGAATTGTCAACAAGAGGAATGTTACTCTCATGCAAAGGAATACATTTATGGTTTTTTCAAGGCATGACACTGCTTATTGGTCATATAAACGACCCTCCAATGGGCAAGATGGGGATTGCAGGGACATTGACAAAATGTTTTGTAACAGATGCCCCTTAAAGCATGAGGTCCGAGGGAGAGGGAGGGGCAAAATGTTTTAGGAGAACGCGTTCGAACCAAACACCACTGTCGAAAAACCTGCAATTACAAATACAATTGATATCTCTGATACATGAACATGTGGCATGGGCACAGCCATCCATAATAGATTATATATAAAAACTGAGATCCGAGGTATGGACACAGTCATCCAGTAGTAAGGATCAACAAATAGACTCAAGTATGGTCGTAGCCATCCAATCAAAAGAGTCATGCAATAAGTTATAACAATCCACCAAAATCCACAACCTGGACTTTATCAAAAAAAATCTAGGGTCTTGCGCTCCATCTCGACCCGAACAATTACAATTTCAGGCATGTGAATATATGAGCTGAAGTTGAACATGCAAGAAAATCACCTGATTACCAGCCAATGATGAAAGTTGTTAATAGGCATGAGAGAAACCACCAATAATGACAATGGCTCTCAAGGTATAATCTGTACAATCCATGGGATGTGAACAGTGATCTCACATGAAACATCCACAGAATCACTCAATCAAAGGCCAATGATGCGGACCTTGCGTCGAATGCGAAAAACCTGCCATTAAGGCATGCAAGCTCCAAGGTACCAGAATAGAGTCTCTCGATCAAATTCCTAGTTAATGGGTTGAAGTCAACAGGAAGTGACCTGATCAAAGGTGGGCCATAATGCTTCCCACATCATCGATACGAGACAAAGGAACATGATAATAGTGAATCAATACCAACAGAGAATCAGAGGGCGATTGAAAACTGTAGAGGCAAACTTCTCTTGAACATATCAGTAGCACGATACTGGATTTGGTAGTATTTGACAACAAAGGATCTTAAGTCATGACAGTGTGGCAAAGAATGGATGAGAGGTCAAAAGATATTACCCAAACCCACAGAGGCAAAAATGATGAAATGAGATGTCCCCAACCCGACACGAATGCAGACAAGTGCTATGTTCAAGAGCGACATACTGCCAACATAACTAAAATATGGTTCCAATTTTCCCCCACTATTTCTGGCGAGTACCCCAATTATTTTTTAAAACAAGCTTGAAGGGGATAGCATATGCTTGCATTGTAAGTTTGTCCTTCGAACAAATCCATCCTAGTACATTTTACAAGCCCTAAGAAGGAGGAACTCGAGTAACGTCATGGCAACGAAATCTAATGTCATCAGTGTTTAATGAGTCTGAAAAAGAAAGAACTCGGCATCTTTTCATGTTTAGAGAGTTTGAAAAGAAGGCGGAAAAGAAAAATCCAACAGTCCCTTTTCATAGGTAGTCTCACAAATCCGAAAAGGTAGAAAATTGTGTCTGCGAGAACCTCTTAGTCGCAATAGCCCAAGGTATTCCTTTTTCGGAAATAATTCATCCCAGCCCGAAAAAGGGTTAAACATGTACTGGGTGAATATATTTTCGCATCCATTTAACGAGTTCAAAATGACAAGAATCTCGGCAATCTTTTCAATTTTAGAGAGTCAGAAAAGAGCTGAAAGATGACTCCAATAGTGACTTTTTCGTGTTTTACCCAGTCCGAAAAATTATAAAATATAACTCGTTACTTCATCATTGTCGCATCAAAACCTGTTGCTACACAAGAGACGGGTGTAAAACCCATTTCTCGAAAATAATATAATAAAATAATCGAAAAACATGTCTTAAAACCTAATTAGGGTTGTGAAAAAGTTATAAAATGGTAAAAATAATTACTTTTCACTTTTTACCTCTTGTGGAGCGGTCAATCCAGCAGACCAATCTCAAATCCATTAGTTCCAGGTAAGATTCGAGATCCCTCTTGCCATTTTAAGCCATTTCTTACTATCTGCAATTTCTAATCTTGAATTTTGGGGGAGGAAATGTAAATATTAGGGCACGGCAGTCGATGCGGGTTTCGGGCACAGAGTCGCGCCAATCACCCAATTTTCTACACTA
Organism: Pinus albicaulis; assembly: GCA_034641835.2. Classification (NCBI taxonomy): domain Eukaryota; kingdom Viridiplantae; phylum Streptophyta; class Pinopsida; order Pinales; family Pinaceae; genus Pinus; species Pinus albicaulis. The sequence continues at coordinate 1,102,538,541 of CM076570.1, read as the reverse complement.
GGGCATGCCAACGGCGCAAACCATTCTCATCTAAATGTTAATCAAATACCCCAATTATTCAAAAATGGCTAATACCACTCATATGAATGTGTTTGCAAGTAGAAAGATGCAAAATGGTTATAGAATGGAAAGAACGGGAACATAGCAAAGAAGACAAGCTTGCCATGGAAAATGAGAGAGTCATGGAAGCTCTCAGAAATCGTGGTCTGAAAAAATTATTCTTAACGCCATGTCTCCAAGCCCAACCAAAGTTATTGCAGTATATGATCAGCATATGGGACGAAAATCAAGAGAAGCTCATCCTTCGGGATCAAGAACTTGAGATTGAAGTCTCTGACGTCTATTTCATAATGGGATTATCGAGGAGGGGAGTAGCACCAATCCTAACCTGCACTCGTCCTGCATGGAAAACATGACCATGGTGATAGATAGGGTATGTCCAGGAGAAAAAAAAGGATCAGGCAGTGGGAAAGTTGATATCCATACTATCCCAGACTTGACACTTAGAGTAGTGCTACATACCATCACACAAGTTGTGGGATCACAAGCACCACACGAAGCAAAAAAGACACATTTTCTTCTTGTTGTAGACTACTTGGCACCAACCATCTACAACTGGGCATAGGTCATGACAATAAACATGAAACGCCAGCTAACAAAATACAAGAGCAAATTGAAGTAATTTGGTTATGGATCTATTCTGGTATCGTTATTCTTGGAACGACTACCCATTTTCCAGCGACATGAAGTCATAGTCCCGACACCACCAGCGAGAGAACCACGGATGGCACGATGGGCAACTCTGATGCCAAGGGCAGGGGGCGGTCAACAAATGTCCTGGAGACCGAAATTATTCGATTGGCTCCGCCAACAACTGATTGTCGTGGAGGACTGGCCCTACTTTGGTACAGATTTCACTAAAGATCCAGACCTCCCACTCCCAGAGGGAGAGGATTGGGATGAAGATTTGGGTGAGACTCATTTTTTAAGTTTCATGATTATTATGATTTTTTTATATCTATGCGTGTTCTAACATTAAATCCATGTGTTTGCAGATGTTGGCTCGGAGATACCCGCAATCATGTCACTAATAGCGATGCGAATCCCTCGTGATTTTGACCCTCAAGGCGAGGGTGGCGAGGAAGATGAAATAGTGCATAATCTGGAAGGAATCACCCGAGGAGTCCCAGACTATGCACGATTTGACGATGTTCCATGCGCCTACCAGAGACATACTATAGGGGTGCCTAGCTGAATTCACTGCTTGCTGAGGCGGTGTGTACAGGCAGTGACATGTTATCATGAGCACCATGTTGATTAGACACCTAGGTTTTATTTTCATCTGCATATTTTGAAGACGTGATGTCTCAGGATGTAACAGAAACACACATATATTTTTTGAAGTTATGATGCACACAGCTGCAAACATGCGATATATATATATATATATATATATTTTCCTACATGGATCTTTTACATGTGATGATGATTTTATAAATTACGCAAACGTCTATCTAATACAATGTTAGCCACTGTATCAATTAATGTATTCATTCGTCTAGGAATATGCTGATATGTAATAAAATCAAAATGTATTTCTAGCAAATGAATACGTAAATACAATCTCAGAATGTGCGGATTTCTAACTGAATAATGACTATTGATTTGCAGAACGACAAGTTGTGAATCTAGATTTACAAGCAATGCACGTATACCGAGGTTGATTACTTTGGTTAATAGCTCAATAACAGCGCTATATTCAGTGACACTGTTTGTAGCTCATCCTAGAAAAATACCTTGTAGATCTATCAACTCACCAACAGGATCATAAATTACCCAGGCTGCCGAAGACAAATTCCTGGTACTGCGGGAAGCACCATCCGCGAAACCGACATAAGGGGTAATAGACATCTGCACCATAAGGAAGACCCAATGAGCAAGAAAATGCTCACAAAGCACATCAAACCAAAATATTTAAAAAAAATGAAAATGACACCTATGTACACCTATTACACATGGATGACTCATGCATATTATTTTTTGAGATACAACCCATTTCTGGGTTGTTCAAGAGGATGACCTTCATAATCAATAAGTGCATAGGCCCCATTCTGAAATACACGTTTAATGATGTAGGGCCCATGCCACATAGCTTGAAATTTTCATGCCCCCAGCTTATCATGAGCCTAGTCATACAGGAGGACGAGATCTCCTTCAACGAAAGAACGAGGGGAAACTAACTGGTCAAAATGAGCCTTGACCGGCTTTTTATGTGCTTCAATAACCAAAGTAGCAAAGTGGCGGGTTTCATCCAGTCTTTCTAGATAAATGAGACATTCTTCCTCTGTCGAAGTATTCCGCAGTAATTCAACAGCTAACTTGAGCAAAGGTATTTCACATTCAATCAGGAGAGTAGCTTCTAGACCATAGACCAATTGGAAAGGAGTGAACCCGGTTGCACTCTTAACTGAGGTTCGGTATGCCCAAAGAGCCGAAAATAATATGAGATGCCAATTTGATTTATGGATCCTAATCGTACGTTGAAGCATAGTGACAAGAACTTTGTTCACATCTTCAACCTGACCATTGGCTTGAGGGTAGTACGGCGTTGAGCTATCATGACACAAACCCAACTTAGAAGTCAACTCCACCACCATATAATGTCGAAATGGGAACCATGATTGGTAATGATGGCTTGCAGGACACCAAACCTAGCAATAATGTGATTGAATATGAACTGAGTAGCTGTCTTACCGTCGGCGGC
>CM076570.1:1102368120-1102535677 GCA_034641835.2 Pinus albicaulis | reverse complement strand
TCATATTTCGGGGAAAATCACACTAGAGGTTTGTTGGGTCTAAACCTCCACAGAGCAGGGCATGCTATTCAGAAGGACTCACACACAACCATACTTGAATGCAAAAAACTAGTTAACAACGATAGCAGAACTCACCCGTAGTCCTACGTTTGATGTAGATCCCGCGGGGTCCAAACCCCCAGCAACCCTTCTTCCTCCTTCAACCTGGAAAACAAGAAAGAACGTGCACGGAAACCTATTTTTACAGCATATACTTCTCCTAAATGTTAGTGCAATCCATGTGAAACATTATATAAACCATAATAAATGCTTAAATGATAATCTTTACACACATATAAGTAAACATTAACACACGAGTTCAGGAACAAGATGGTTCTTCATTATCACGAACAGCATGTACAGTAGTAAAAGTGGAGAGATCACCTGAATCCTTCCACGATCTTCGAGCAGACCATCGTCCGGATTCGTCCCGCCCTTGCCTCGCTAAGATTCTTCCAAGACTTGTGCACTCGAGGTGGCATATAAATGGATGAACATCTCCAGGAAACAAGGGTTTCCTGATATAAATCTGGGAAAGTGCAGGAGGCACGGGGATTCAGACTTGAACTGGGATTCCAACAGAGTATAATGTCTATAAAATTTCTCTCTCCTTTAGGCCATGCACATGAGGGGCTTTTATACTCCCTCAAAGTAGTTTCAATCAGTTGGAAACAGTTGGCCACGTGCTGGGGTGGTTGAACTACCAGAGTAACCATCAACCTAGCCCGAAAATAGGGAATTTTAATATATTTTTTAATGATTTTAATGGCATACGCGGAAAAGTACATATGGACTCGCGTATACACGCGGAAAAGTCTGGGCATAACCGCGTATGGGAATTTTAACACTGTTTTTTAGTGAATTTTGTTCAAGTCTGTAGGAATGGGTGCCCAAAGCCATAAAAACAATCATGAATCACATGAGAGTGAAAAATGATGCTATAACAGATGCCCCCTAATATATGAGGTCAGAAGGGGTACATGATGGCCGAAATGTATTATGCACATAGAAGGAACTTCGCAAGGACAAGAGAGGACTTCACCAGATTTCAGCCTGCCAAAAACCAATGAAAGAAAACAGAGAGTCAACTCATGCTGAGGCGGGCATACCCATGCTCAGTCAAAAATACATCATATGGAAAGTACATAATAGATCCAAAATGTATACAAGTATAGCTGAATTGAAAGTACACAATGAATCATCTGAGCATGGCCCAGAAATATAAGTCTGAATCAATGTCCAAGTATCACATATAGAAAGCTGATCAAAGATGCTGCAACTGGATGTCTGATCATATAAGTAACTGAATCTCCAAGTACCAAATCATAAAGGGTAGATCTCATGGTACAATCACGCAACTTGGGAGCCAACATATAAGATGCTGCTGTACAGAACTGCAACATATAAGGGTGGACGACATCACTGGCAGAAACTGAATGGACTGTCAAAAGTGAACCGAGAAATGCTGATGCAACCCGAGGTCTTCACCGATCACTACGGCACAATTCTACACAATGGGAATAAATGAGCTGAAGTCGACCATGTGAGAAATCGTTGGATTACCGGTCAATGATGTATACCGTTAACCAACGCGAGACAACCCACCAATAATGAAAATGAGCGTCAAGGTGCCCAGTACAATCTAACAAGTGCGAATGAATGAGTTGAAGTCGAACACTTGAAAGAATCTACCAATCAGGAGGCAATGATGAATCCCCACTATCGATAGCGAAGAGTCTGCCACTGATGACTGCAAACCCTAAGGTACTGACAAAAGACTCTAGACCTTATTCCCAGAGCAATGAGTCGGAGTCGATGGGAAAAGATCTGCTGGAAGGAAGGCATTAAGGCATCCCACATCAGTCTAGCGCGAGTGTAACCCGCAGGCCAAGATTTGGAAGGAATCGGACGAAGTAGAGTGACGAAACCAAAACCGAAGTACGTTTCCGACATGCACAAGATGAAGCTAGCGCACGGAAGAAACCCTCTGAACCAACCAATAATGAAAGCTGACACAGAGGCGAGATATCCACCAATAGGGTCAAATGGAAATCAAGGTATTGCATGAATCCCAAGTGTGATAATGTATGCTGACGTCGAACACAGGGGAAACCACTCAGTCAAAGACCCATAATGATGATCAAATGCTGAGCACAAGGTCACCTATCAATGACGGAAATAGGGCCAGGGTGCGGCTCTAGGTTTTCTCTCAGAGCAATGTGTCGTAGTCAATAAGAGATAAACCCGCCGGCAAGAAGTCAATGGGGACCTTCTCAAACCAGCACGAGCAGAAGACCAAAACATCTGATGTGATAGAACAAGATACTAACAAGACCGGAAAGGCCGACTGATAATGAGTCAAGAGACACCGCAGAATGGCCGACTCTGGTTAGACTTCCCTTGAACAAAAGCATGACTCGTGATGACCATGGCAGTAAAAAGTGACACTGTATAAGTCTGTTATGCAGGAGGCAGAACAAACTCTCCATATGATTGGAAGAGATAACCAACCGGGGGAGGACTGACAAGTGAAACAAGGTAAAGGCTCAACCTAGGTCGAAACTAAAACCATCCCAAATGGAGGAAAGATATATAAGTGTATATGCTTTGTTCAAGGGCGACAAACTGACACTGTACTACCATCAAATTATGAAGTTACATCCTGTTCCCGCTCTTTTTGTTATATTTGATTTTTTTGTCTTTTTCATATAATAAGCCTGAAAAAGAATAAAATAATGCTATGGTACAATGGATAGAACGAGTATCAAGAAATAGATGCACTAGTTCCTGGGATTGGAACGATCCTATGCTCAATGCAAGGTGGCGAAAACTGGTAAGCGATACTCAGAGGAATGTTCCATCCATGGGTATAAGGGTGTCAAGTCACGATAGCTAAGTGCATGCAATGGTTAACTTGTACAGATAGACAAGGTCAAAAGTTGGCTTAAACATTGAGTCCAAATGAAGCCGGCTAAAGGCCAGGATAAACAAGTAGCCAATATGCAATGCAGTAATACAACTCAACAACACCAGGGAGCCTCTAGGGTAATAGCCAGAAAAATGATAGTGAGGAAGAAGATGAATGAAGCTTCAACACATAAGTCATAGCGGGACTAAAGAGGACTCCCGAGCCTACATAAAACGCAGCATGGGCAACAAGTGATAGCGAGGAACTAACTAGTAAGCCCATGTAAAGGAAGGCTCTACCACCAAGTCATGATTAAATAATCGGCGAGTGAAATGGGTGTAATACTCATGACCTGATGGGATCGACCCTATGGCAAGTGATCAGAATGGAGGCTAGTATGCAAAATGCAACGGAAAGTGGATTTCCTAACCTATATGGCAGTTTTAGTTTATAAAAAAGAGATTTCAAGAAGACCAATTGAACTATCCAGTAACTAAGTCAAACAAACTTTGAATTTCAAGTATAACTTCAACAAAATGCTCAAAGCCATCCATGCCACTCTCGCAGCGGGGCTTTATACGAGCAAAAAGGAAGACAAGAAACTCAATAAATCAACTTAGTACAATAGTATAGACTTGCAATAAAAAATTCAAAGAATAAAAAAGAGACTCTTCGAAAATTGCAACAAAACTAGTCTACTGAACATCAAGGAAACCAAACGTACCAAATAGGTAAAAAATCAAAACGCGTAGCAATACACAAGGAATGAGTAAATGAGCAGGAGCTCTCTGTTCTGATTAAGCAGAACAACCAAGAATCCCCAGGAAGAGATCTTGGTACTCAAACCAAAATTGCAAACACAACAACCAGAAATTTCACCAACTGAGAGAGTCTTCACACGAAGGAGAGAGAAATAGACATATAAACACTTTAAACATAGTCCAGAGATTAAAAAACACTGTAGAAATAGGTCACCACAGGCAGACAAGACCAAAAAAGCTAAAAATCAAAATTTCAAAATTTGCCCCCAGGCATACGCGCTTTTACAGTTTAACAACAGGCGTGCATACGCGACGGTAGCAAAGGAAACACGCGTATACGCGACCACCTTTGACAGAAACAGCGTGTATACGCGACTGTGCACAGAAAAAACCGCGTATGAAAAAGAAAATAATGAAAAAATAAAAATATCAAGCCTAGATAAGGAACTAGGTCTTCAGTGTGACTGAGAAAAAGTTAACTGGACTGGAAATAAAAGTTAAAACTGTTGGAAACCTATCAAACAGCTGAAACCACCCAACAGGGGAATCACAAGAATGTGGTCCCCAGTGGAGTCGCCAGTTCTGTTTCGGGGAAAATCACCCTAGAGGTTTGTTGGGTCTAAACCTCCACAGAGCAGGGCATGCTATTCAAAAGGACTCACACACAACCATACTTGAATGCAAAAAACTAGTTAACAACGATAACAGAACTCACCCGTAGTCCTACGTTCGATGTAGATCCCACGGGGTCCAAACCCCTAGCGACTCTCCTTCCGCTTTCAACCTGGAAAACAAGAAAGAAGGTGCACAGAAACCTAGTTGTACAACATATACTTCTCCTAAACGTTAGCGCAATCCATGTGAAATATTATATAAACCATAATAAGTGCTTAAATGATAATCTTTTCACACATATAAATAAACATTAACGTACGAGTTCAGGAACAAGATGGTTCTTCATTATCACGAACAACATGTATAGTAGTAAAAGTGGAGAGATCACCTGAATCCTTCCACGATCTTCGAGCAGACCGTCGTCCGGATTCGTCCCGCCCTTGCCTCGCTAAGATTCTTCCAAGACTTGTGCACTCGAGATGGCATATAAATGGATGAACATCTCCATGAAACAAGGGTTTCCTGATATAAATCTGGGAAAGTGCAGGAGGCACGGGGAATCAGACTTGAACTGGGATTCCAACAGAGTATAATGTCTATAAAATTTATCTCTCCTTTAGGCCATACCCATGAGGGGCTTTTATACTCCCTCAAAGTAGTTTCAATCAGTTGGAAACAGTTGGCCACGTGCTGGGGTGGTTGAACTACCAGAGTAACCATCAACCCAGCCCGAAAATAGGGAATTTAAGATATTTTTTAATGATTTTAATGGAATACGCGGAAAAGTACATGTGGACTCGCGTATACACGCGGAAAAGTCTGGGCATATCCGCGTATGGGGATTTTAACACTGTTTTTTAGTGAATTTTGTTCAAGTCTGTAGGAATGGGTGCCCAAAGCCATAAAAGCAATCATGAATCATATGAAAGTGAAAAATGATGCTATAACAGATGCCCAAAGAGCTGAAAATAACATGAGATGCCAATTTGATTTATGAATCCCAATCGTACGCTAAAGCATAGTGACAAGGACTTTGTTCACAGCTTCAACCTGGCCATTGGCTTGAGGGTAGTACGTCGTTGAGCTGTTGTGACACAGACCCAACTTAGAAGTCAACTCCGCCGCCATATAATGCCGAAAATGGGAACCATGATCAGTAACGATGGCTTGCGGGACACCAAAACTAGCAATAATGTGATTGCATATGAACTGAGTAGTTGTCTTACTGTCGGCGACAAGTGTAGGCATTGCTTCGGCTCATTTGGTGAAGTAGTCCACGAATACGATAATATAAGCATGCCCCCCGGACGAGTGAGGGTTACACGTCATAAAATTGATGCCCCACTTCACAAAGGGACCAACAGTGATAATAGGATGAAGAGGAACGGGTGGCGCACACATTTTGCGTTGGTAAATCTGGGAATCATGGCATTTACGAATCACGACAATGCAGTATTTGAAAATAGAGGGACAAAAATAACCAGCACGAAGGATTTTTTGAGCAGTAGCATAAATAGACATGTGACCACCACAGGCGCCACTGTGACAGTCATTGAGGACTTTCTCAGCTTCCTCGAGGGTCAAACACCAACGGAGAATGGAATCTACTCCGATACGATAGAGGGTATCCTCGACTATATGATAAGGTTGCCACTGATGGTGGATGCGTCGGCGGGCATCCTTCGTCAACTTAGATCTAAAAGACAAAGTCTGGAGATAGATGATGATATCACCGTACCAAGGATCGAGGGTGCTAATTAAGAAAAACGAATCGTCTGGAATGGATTCCTCAGAACGAAAAGGAGCGAAGTTGGAAGGTAGAGAACAAAGAAAATCAACAAAAACTAATGATTTCTTAGACTTGGCAGCAGTAAATTTCAAATCAAACTCTTGGAGGATAACAATCCATTTAGAGTATTTGCCCCCCAGCAATTGTCGAGACAAGATGTAAGTCATGGGGTTGCAATCAGAAATCATCGTTACTGTGCGTAAGAGAATATAATGACGAAAACGTTGGACTGCTTGAACTGTAGCTAATGCTAACTTCTTGACATGAGCATAACGAGTTTCTGGGTCGAGAAGGTTACGAGAAAAGTAATAGATAACATGCTCATGACCGTCATCATCGTCTTGTACCAAAACCATCGCAATTGTGCTGAAATCGACAGCTAAATAAAGGGAAAAATCACGATGATAATTTGGAGGGCGGAGTAGAGGGGCATTGACAAGCAATGTCTTCAACGCGTTAAAATATTTCTGAGCGATTTCATCCCAATAGAAAGGGACGCCCTGCTTTAACAATCGTGTGAATCCTTTAGCTACTTCGACATAGTTAGGTATAAAACGACGTAAAAAATTAGCTTTCCCTTGTAAACTCTGCAACTCGTGCAATGAGGAAGGAGAGGGGAGATTAATAATAGCCTAAACTTTGAGAGGATCGAGGTGAATTCCATCTTGAGACATGATAAACCCTAAGAGTCTACCAGAATCAACGCAGAAGACACACTTGTGCGGATTTAGCTGAATGTTATAGTGTCTACAACGAAGAAAAATCTGACGAAGATGGTCAGGGTGATCTCTACGCTTAGGCGAATGAGCCAGAAGCTCATCCAGATAAGGCTGCACGATGTGACGAATATCATGAAAGGTGTAGGACATTGCGCGCTAAAATGTAGCCCCAACATTCTTTAAACCAAAAGGAAGCTTCTTATATGCAAAGGTACCCCAAGGAAAGATGAAGGCAGTCTTGTGTTGATCAGTCGGGAGAATGTTTATTTGATTATAACCAGAAAACCGTCCATGAGGGAAAAAATCTCGCTCTCGGCACAGTCGTCAATGATCTGATCGATGAAGGGAGTAGGATAATTATCCTTGGGACAAGCTCGATTGATATCACGATAGTCAACACAGACACGAATAGTTCCTTGTTTCTTATCTACATGAACAATATTAGAGACCCATTTTGTCAAGGGAATCAGATAAATGAAACCAACTTTGAGAAGCTTTTCCACTTCAGCTTTAATGGCAGCAGCATTCCGAGGATGAACCAGACGAAGACGCTGGCGAACAGGTTTCGAACCGGGGTAAGTAGGAATTTCATGTACCACAATGCTAGGATCAATGCCGGGCATTTCTTCGTAGGACCACGCAAAGACATCACGGAATTCGCGAAAAAGGCTAGTATAGACTTGTACTTCATCAGAAGAACAAGTGACCCCGATATGGATGTTCTCAAAAATTCCCGGTTTAACGGAAATGTCAATAGGAATCGTCTGTGTAATGTTACTCAAGTTACCTTCGGAAAAAACTTCATGAATCTAAACAGGCGTTTGAAGCGGAGGAGAAGGAACCTGAGAAGAAAAATGCTCAAGATAAGTAGACATGGCCCTGAGACTTGGGAGAAACGAGGAACGATGATGATTATCATCCCACGGGAGATCTTCGAGAGACATGGTTTCCACAAATGGCCTCATTGGAGGGAAACACTTCTTTCAAAGGATCTGGTGAATCAAAATCACCAAGCCAAGGGAATTGAGAATAAATTTCAAGAGACATGCTCAAAGGAGAAGAATTAGGAGACGGAGTATCCGACGCAGCGACGAGTTCACAATATTCAATTTCAATCAAACTCAACGACATTGAATCTCCGAAAGAATCAATCTTTTCAGGGAAGGGACAACCCATGGGTCATCGGTGCGAGAAATCATGTTTACCTAAACAGTATTTGGTGGTGGAAGAGGGAAAATACCCATGAGGGTAGGATCCTTGAAAAGGCCTGGCCCTACGCTCTCATAGGGAGTAGGAACCTTATCCACATACGGAACATTGTTCTCGGAAGAAGAAGTAAAAAAAGACAATTGATCAATAGTAATAATCTTTTCTTCGTGCGAGAATTTCAAAACATGAAAGAGAGTGGACGGAACACATAGCATTGTGTGAGTCCAACTGCGACCGAGGAGAATATTATAATTGAGTTTAGCATCAACGACTTCAACTTTGACATTGACTGTCTTCCCTTCTAATGTGATCGGTAAACTAGCGAGAACACCAAGAGGTTTAGACTCTCTTCCATCAAATGCTTCAAGGGCATTGGGTGACAAAGTGAGAGCTGGAGAACCAATGGCTTTTTAACAAGTAGATGAAATAACACAGGTAGATGCACCCTCGTCCATGACTACCTAGTAAATGTTCAAACCATTTATACCAACTTGAATGATGAACACAATTTGGTGTGGGAGTCGCGGGACGAAATTCTCTAAATCAAAAGCAAGCAAGCTAGTATCGGTAGGATCAACCCCACCTATCATGGATAACAACGCTTTCCTTTGTGACAGAAAAATTACTTCTAACGCAGACATTGTAGATGGCGCCTGAGCCAAATCCTCAACAATACTGTAATGTTGAGCGGCATGGGCATTGGGATTGTACGAAAATTTACAGAGCACACCTTTGGAAGGTGGTCGCACAATGGATTCAATATTAGGCCGTTCAATCTCAAGAGGGCCAGAAACGGGTGGAGGAGGAGGACCATCAGCGATCTCCTTCCCGATTGCCTGACATGAACCAGAATAATCTTTCGATCGAGTAGTAATAGAAACGGGTGCAAAACCGTTCATCATAAAAACCTGAGAACCAAATGAGGTAGAGGATGGAGGTTTTTCTACCATTTGAGTTTGCTGAGTAGGAAAATATTCTTTAAGAATAGTCAAAGCTTCTTGAGTGCCTTTGAGCAATCAGCACACTTCAGACCGTCGAGGACAGTCTTTGGTGAAGTGCTCTTCATCACAGATTAAACAAGGATACTTAGGTTTGCGTTGAGTACTATCAGCAGAACGAGGTTTTGAAGAATACTGTTTCAGTGTATCGGCTTTGGCCTTACCTTTACCCTTCTTCTTACCCTTAGAAGCATTATCCATAGGATTGGCCTCAACGACATTCACTTCTGCGGGCTTACCAGAATTCGGAACTGACTGAGAAGTAACATTATTGGAAGAAGTAGACTTCTACTTCCCAGAATTAGATGGAGACTTCTGAGAAGTCTGAGATACTGAACCAATAATACTGTCAATGGATGGAGTAGCTGGATGTTTAGAAGTTCCAGGTCGAGGAGCATCAGGCAAGACATCATATAAAGCATCGGATTGAGAGTACACAAGATCGAGGTACTGGGCGTAAGCAATGGATTTTTCCTCGGTTACACATGCCCACGTATCTATTTCTTTGGCGATTTGATTGACAAAGGAGGTAGTGAGCCAATGAGTTAGAAGCTGATCAGGAATTTCAAACTTGATCATGCGACGATGTCGCCTCCACTCATGAATATGATTCGAGATATGAGTAGCTCGGTCCTATTTCAATGAAGTGAGGAGGTGCATCCCAGTCTCATAGCGGACTGGCAACTGGAAATGTGTAAGGAATGCCATAGCTAAGGAATTGAAATCTTGAAAAACTCCTAGAGACAGCTCAATGTACCACTTTGCACTGGCACCAGTAAGAGTTCGCTGGAAAAGACGGAGCTGAATAGAATCGTCAACCCAAGAGTTAGAGGAACACCACAAGTGGTAAGTCATAACATGTGTTTGGGGGTATTCACCAGGTTTAACCTCAATTTTAGGACAATCACCAGGAATATTGGTTGGAACCAGAGCCCAATATGGATTATGAAGAATAGGATCATTTTTCAACTTTGACACATCAAGTAATTCCAACGTAGAAAGAAATGGTAATTGAGTATTAAAATTCATCAGAGGTCTTTGATAAGGACCCATGTGTACATTCCACCGAGTCCGAGCGGGATTCTGTCCCCATGCATTTTGTCCTAAAAGATTCATATCATAGGGATTAGAAGCAAGATAATTCAGTTGATACTGGGGTTGATGACTAGGATATGGAGTCGAAGTAGACCACGGAGGTCCTTGCTGAGAAGTATAAGGATTCTGCTGTGGAATGTAAGCATGGCTTTGAGGTTGATGATACACAGGTGGATTTTGAGGGTAAGGAATCTGAGGCATGCTATATACTGATTCATATGAAACTTGAGGGTAATAAGTGCCCTACGATTGAATAGCTTGACCTTGCGGAGCAGGTTGAGTAGGCTGCTGAGCAGGGTAAACAAGTAGAACCAGCTGCGGAACTGAAGGAATCTACTGGTGGGCAGGTTGAAATGGCTGTTGAGTTGGTTGAACTGGCTGTTGAAACTATTTTTGGAGACCAACAGGTTGACCTTGTGGGAAAGGTTGGCTTGATGCTTACGACGGACCAGATTGTCCCCGATAACTAGGTTGAACTGGAGCAGGACCAAAGGGTTGAAGATACACAATATTTGGGCCATACTGAACGTGTAGCTGTGATTGAGGTGTAACAGGTTGTCCCTGTGATGGATAATTTTTCCCCCTAGGACCAAAAGATGGTCCTAGTTGATTCAAAGGTTGACCCGAAAGACCGATGGGTTGTCCATGTTGGGCCAAAGGCTAACCTTGTGAAGGTTAGCCTTGTGGACCATATGGTTGTCCCTGTGGACCAGAAGTAGGGCCCTGCTGAGCTAAAGGTTGTCCCGATGAGGGTTGTCCTTGCAAGCCAGAGGATCGAGCAGGAAGGGTAGGTCCCAAATGAGTAACATTCTGATAAGGATCATAAACAGCCTGATAAGGATCAATAGGAGGCAAATAAACCAGATTACCATACACATCATAATGGTGCAGATAGATATATATGGGATTACCAACAGCATCATAGTGATGGAATCGAGGATTACCAGGAGCCTGAGACTGCTAAGAACCCTGAGAACTCAAGTACTGAACAGCCAACCGATATTCTTCAAAATTAAGACCGCCAGGAATCACAGGAGGAGTGGAAACTGAAATAGAAGCCACAAACCGTCGGTTGGACTGGAACAGATGTGACAGTTACCGATGAACCAGGATTCGAAGGTGATAGCCCTAATGAAGGTAGGACCGAACTCTGAGGAGGAGTTACTGTACTAGATTGCGCAATGGAGGCAACGCCAGACATGATCTGACTCAAGGATCTATATCCAAGAGGAAGTGAGACCGACGGTGGAGAAGATTGGATAGAGGCACGAGAGAGATCTTTAGGAAAGAGTTGATATTCTCTTGTGGAAACAGGCATTCCTTCACTGCTAACAGGACTGAGGAATCCATATCTAAGTCCATCGTAAGATCTTCGAAAATACTACGGGGACTAGGAGGTACCGTAGCAGCAACAAAAGGCAATCCTGACGTAAGAGGAGGAAATTCTCATTCTTCCCCAAAACCAAACCAAGCACTTGAAGGAGGCCAATTGAAATCAACTGGCTCATCAAGCGGAGATCGAGTAGCAAGGGGTTGGACAAATGGAAGAATAGGCTGCGAAAACTCGACATACCTAGTGGACTGAGGGGTTTCAAAAGAAATGTCCAGAAAAGAACCACCACTAGGAGGCAGTGAGGACGACGAAACTAGATGTTTCGCCACTTTTATTGTATATCAAAACAGGAAAAAAAAGAGATAACCAATCGAAGGTGCCAAAACAAGCACCAAATAAATCAATTAGGCCAAGTAATAAACTTTTAATAGGTGTGTGATCGTAGGTGATTAATTTTATAACACTGAAACCAAAATTCACTATTTCATGTTTTAAGAGTCGAGAAAGAGGCAAAAGATGACTCTAGTCAATTTCAATTTGAAATGAGCGTGAAAGGACAAGTGCTCGATGATCTCTTCTCTTGTTTAAAGAGTCACGAAAAGATCGAAATGAATTCTCAAGAATTCTAAGCAAGAGGGTGTATCAGGTTTCCGTGAACTGCTGTATACACCTTAGTGATCAAATGAAACAAAAATGACCAAGGACTTGACGTACGTGCAGGTAGTCTCCTCGAATGTTGTGTTCGGTGTATCACGATTACAAGGCGACAGACTCGGCTTCCTATGGATAAATGATTGCAACCTAGAGGGGTCTCCCTTTATATACGCAACGGTACGGGGAGCACAAGTCTGTACTAGCATTGTATGAAGCCAACAGGTGAGTGAAAGCTACTAGGTTTTAAGATGCCGGAACACGTCTCTAGCCTAGACCACTACAAATATTGTGTTAGGTTTCAATGTTGCCTTAGGTTCATTGAGTAAATTTTAAAGTTAATCTTGGATTAGATTTCAATTTCTAGGCCCTAACGAATTCAGAGCTCAACTTCCTAAATGCAAACTATATGCAAATGAACATCATTTCAGTTCGATGAATGCTAGTTATAAGAAGGATAGAAATATTTCAAACAATAACAAACAAAGAAAGTATACGAAGAAAACTTATAATGCCTCTAATGCAATAAATTGAAAACGAAATTCCTTCTTAGATGACAAAGGCTAGTTATGCAAATGAATGTTTCAATTTCGATGCAACGAAAGAATGCAAGACATATTTTTTTTATTTTTCAATGAAGAAAACACACAGTGTACTAGTTCAAATGGAAAACAAAATAAACACTAGTTTGAGTTTTGCGAATGTAGAGATTTAGAATTTAATGACTCAACCGAAGTGAAACAAACACAAAAAATTCAAGCTAATGCAGCAAAATTTCAATCAAATAGAGAGAATTTCCCAAATCGACCCAACACAAGCAATGTAATCGATGCTTGGAGCACTAAGGGGAAAGATCAATCGATGAAACAAAAATACCATTCAACCAAAACACTCAAAAGGATCAAGGAAAACCCAGTGTAATGGCGCAAAATGAAACGAGGCTGACAACAATGAAAGAGACTTGTGTTTCAAACAGAAGGCTCAGTGTACAAGAACACTCAGAAACCTAAGGCCTTAAATTACACTGACAGGAAAATGGACAAAAAACTGAAAGAAAGAAGTCTAAAGTAGTCAACACAGTTCCAAAGGCTAAATCACACCCAAAAAATAACCCAGAAGCAAGCACAATTGACCAAAAGACTCATTAAGGAGGTCAAACTAAAACCTACAGGGGTTGGCGCAACTGTAAGGCTGTAATCCGCGCCATACAGGGGTTGGCGCAAGTGCAAATAGAGCAACCTACGCCAATCGGGGCGACTGTAAGGCTGTAATCCGCGCCATACAGGGGTTGGCGCGAGTGCAAATAGAGAAACCTACGCCAATCGGCGCGACTGTTTAGACAAAAACCGTGCCAAGCTAGATACCTATGGGAAAAAGAGAAAACCCCAAAACTTAATGAGAAGAGGCCATCCTTGACACTCTGGAGCTGAAAAAATTATATAAATTAAGCAAACGAACTAGAAAAAGACAGAGCACGAAATCAATAATCAAAATTCACCCAACAGGATGAAACGAAAAACTTGCATTGTTCCCCAGTGGAGTCGCTAATTTGTTACGTAGGTAAATCCTCTCTGCGGACAGAGAGGATCCCTCTAGCCCTAAGGTGGGTCTAGAAACAAAAGGACATGCTAAAGTGTTGCTTCCTAGTTAATGAATGAACAAGAGACCACGGTAGATCGATCTACCTGGAATCCAATGTTGTCGTCGTTGCAGAAAGAGTAGTAGCCTCTTGCTCCTACCTTGGCAAATCACAATTCATTCGTTGTTATACCCAGATACCTACACATAGAACAAGAAACAAGAACAACATACGACATCATAGTTTCACTCACAACTATTAACCAGTCAAAGAGGGCTAAAGCTATCGCATTACACAAACATCATAACACAATAGTGGAACCAAATAGTAGTCATGTATATCTAAGTAGAAGGAAGAGGTACAACCGATGCTTTGACGTTACAATCTACTCCAGTGGGGTCCAGTCGAAGCACGTCTCACTACCTGTCAAGGGATTTGGACATGATGAGGTCATGGATTCAAGCTTTCCTTAACGCAATTCCTTCTATCTATCTTCTCTAGTCATTCAACTATAGTATCAGTTGTCCAAGTTCAACTAGTTTGTACTAAGAGAGATAGCTTCTTTTATAGAGGAAAAGGAGGAGGTTGGGATCCCTACAAAGATGGGAGGGACTCCTATCCTTTAGGAGAGTTCCAAGGGAGATGGAAACTACTAACTAAAGGAGGGAGTTTGTGGTTGTTTCGGTTCAACCACTCCCAATGACTCATCCCCGAGGTGGTTGGAATAGAACCTCTGCCTCTATTTTTTAAAAACATTCCATAAACAGCTTGGCACGGGTGCTTAACTGAGACAGAGCACCAACTGGCGTGGGCTCAGTGTTAATTTTCCAGCTCGACGCGAAAGTTTAACTTGCTACTCGCACCAAGGCAAAAACAAGGGTTTTTACAGTCCTGCTTAGGGAATTGTCAACAAGAGGAATGTTACTCTCATGCAAAGGAATGCAGTGATGGTTTTTTCAAGGCATGACACTACTTATTGGTCACACAAACGACCCTCCAATAGGCGAGATGGGGATTTCAGGGACAGTGACAAAATGTTGTGTAATAGTTACTCTACATGACTCAAGTTAGACCCTCAACTCAAATTAACTGAACCAACTAAGTCCTACTAACTTATTTAACTCGTACAAGTTGTCTTGTGATGTGGAATTACAATTTTATTCTAATTTAATTCAATGGAAAATTAAATTAAAATGTTTCTTGGTGTTATTTTCAAGATTTCTTGTTGCCATTTTCAACACTCCCTCTCAACAAGAAATGGATTCAACTCTATCATTATATGGTACCTTTGGAATGTTTTTCACGCAACACTTCTCTCTTTTGATGTTGTGACTGCAACATATGCAACTGAAAAGAACCCAAAAAAACTAAATCAATTGTGATCAGTATGGTGCATCTTTCACCTGAGTCTCTGATTGCTACTAGCTACTGCATTCTCTAACGAAAACTTCGCATTGCTGCTGACTTTGCATTGTGCCATCTTCACTATTTTTAACTCTGCACTATGCTCCCCAATATCTGACTGTTGCTAGCCTCTGGATATGTCACTCTAGCATCTGACTGCATAAAATTCCATTAATCCATCCTACTACTATATATTTTTGGCCCCCATAGCAAGGTAATGATCCATGAGACAAAACATCTCAATGGACCCTACCAAAATTTCTACACTCTTGGGACTATTGCTTCACATCACCCCACCTCTCACCTGGAGTTATGGTTGCATGTGCTCCCTCTACCCATTTGGCTCAAAATTTCCCCCTACTGGAGATCTCTTCTTGAGTGGATGTCTCCACTCGGCTTCCTCTGTGCTTCTCAAATTGTATTTTCTCCACAACTTACTGAGGCTTCTTCCGAGGTTACATGTTGAGAGGTAATTCATGCTCCCTCTTAACCACCAAGTCTCTAACCTTTTCCTTTCTCCTCAAGGCTTTTCATACATGTTCTACCTGAAGTGTGTATAGGTTTTTGACTCGCACATTGATATACTTCACCTGTCCCTTGGCGATGTGTCTAAGGAAAACCATTCCTTTGCTAAATATCACAGCATAGCCACGGTCTTCCAATACCGCGACAAAAACAATATTATTCTTTATTCCTCGAAAAAAGAAAAAAAAAACACACATTTGTGAGTATGAAAGGGGAGCCAAACTCCCTATGAAAAGTAATTTCATTAATACTAGTCATGTTATACCTCCCGTCATCTCCAAAATCTATGTTCTTCTTGAGGTCTTTGTCCTCCAAGTTACTGAATATATCTCGATTCCTTGTCATATGGAATGAGGCACCACTTTCGAGATACCACATGAATCCCATTACAGTTCTTTCCATGCATTCAATTAGAGTGAAATAAATTTAGAATTTTGAAGCTAGAGCTTCACCTGTTGTTGCTACTGCATGCTCCTTCTTGCTTTCCTTCTTCTATGGACATTTCGCGGCATAGTGCCTGAACTCCTGATAGTGAAAACACTTGATGTTGTATAGGTATTTCTTCTTTCCCTCTTTTCCTTGGGACTTATTTCCCTTGACTTTCATTTCTTTTCTGATTAGTGAAAAATCCTCTTCAATTTCTTTAGATGAGGTCCCAACTCTAGTGTTCAACCGAATATCTTCTTGCACCAGGTCGGACCACAAACACTCCCCCTCGGGTAGCTTCTCACTCCCATTTACCAAATCCTGGTATTTTCAGCTCTTAGTATGGCCTAGAAGTGCTAGGATCACTAGATCGTCCTCGGAAACTATAACACCAACACTTCCAAGCTCATCCCAACATTGGGTGAACTTGGTCAATTACTTTGGTATTATGTTGCCCTTATCCATACTGATTTTTCCGAGCTTGTCCTTCAATTTCAACTTCCTGTGATCAATTTTGTTCTGAAACAAGTCTATTAAGGCCTTCCACATAACATATGGAGTGTCCTTTCCATGGCAGTTCAATACAATATGATCTCAAACACCTTCGAATATAATCCTTCTTTCCTTCGCTACATTCTTCTTTCAGGCCACCACATCTTGAGCATTTGCTTTTGTAGGCTTAGGAATATCACTGCCTATGTACTCCTTCAACACGTTGTCTTCCAACATTTCTTCCATCTTGTCTCTTCGAGCTATGTAATTTGAAATTCCCTTAAGGGCATATTAGAGTCTCAATTCAGAGAATGACATCTTGATCCTGTTGCTAGTCCTAAAGAGTAGATATGAAAATTCACAAAACAAACAGCTCGTATAATTCTCTTCTATAGTGATTCTTGCTATGATACCATGTAGAAATTCCTTGTAGATTCAAACTGATAATTGTAATAAGATAAAACTATAACTTGAATCTACTCTACCTATTGCAGAAACCAATTATGATCATGAAATCACAAAACATGAAAGAGAAAGAATGTCAATCTCACAATACACAAATATTTCTAAGGGAAAGCCTCAACTAAAAACCATGTTATTTGTATATTGCATGTGTCAAAAAATATGAGAATATTACAATGATTTTCTCTAACCAAAGAAACATGTGCACTATCTTTATCTGTCTCATTGATTCTTAGACAAGCCTAGTTCAATACTAGCCAATTTCCTGCCCTCCATGATCCCTAATTCCTTGTTTTATTTCCTTGGGTAATTAGACCCTATTAATTAGGGAAATTTCCAATCCATACTGCACAAACCATTAGGATCCTTCCTCTAACTGCATGCACCACCTATACAATTTGGATGATTATACAACTAATAATACACTTCCCTTGAACTCCAATCTCAACTTGATATTTCTCATAACTGACATGCATGAGTTATTTATGAGTGAATCATCAGTTATATGATTAATCACTATATTTGGTCCAAGTCTAAGTTCTACTCTTTGACCTCTCACTAGTTCCTCCATCAATTAGAACTAGTTAAAATTATTTTAACTCAGATAAACTAAGTTAATTAATTACAACTCAAAATAAACTCAACTGGGGATCCTATTTTGTAGGAGCCACTCTACATGACTCAAGTTAAAACCTCAACTCAAATTAACTAAACCAAGTCCTACTAATTTAGTTAACTCATACAAGTTTTTTTATGATGTGGAATTACAATTTTATTCTAATTTAATTCAAGGGAAAATTAAATTAAAATCTTTCTTAGTGTCATTTTCAATATTTCTTGTTACCAATTTCAACATATTTATTTAGAACTCTTGTTTGTTATTTACGATTTTATTTATTTATTATTATTATATTCTCTTATTTATTATTTATTTACTATTATTATATTTATTATTATTTATTATTATTATATATTCTTTATTGTTTACTATGTATTTACTATTATTGTCTTTTCTTTATTATTTTTAATTTATTTACTTATACTTTAATATTATTTTATTTTATTTATTCAGTATTATTATTATTACTATTATTATTATTATTATGGGGAATTACATACTCCCCCTCTTTAAGGAAATTCATCCTGAAATTAAGTTGAATCAATTGACATTTTAGTTTATTTAGTTATTTATTACTTCACATTTTCTCTACACCATCTGTTGAACTAATATAAACATCTAGCTTCAAAATTTTCCACAACACCCAGGAAATCCCAAGTAATCTCTATCATTTTTCCCAACTTTCAGAACCAGGCATAAGCCTCATCGGTATATACCATAGCCTATGGTTGGCCCCAAGGCTTGCACCAAGGCTTAGACCTCATCTGCCCCAAGGTAGGAATCTAGTCCCATTACTCAATGACTCCAGGCATCTTGCAAGGTTGGACCACTCCCTCCATACGCACTAAGGTGCACAACCATAGGCATCGAATTCATTACATCCCCACTAGACTTCAGCGTCCCAATCCAATATTAGGCACTTTGCCTCCTCGATATGATCCCAAATCCCCTCAAGAGCTATCCATCAAGAATTATACAAGACAAAAGAATCAGAGGCATATGTAGTGTTGATTGAGTATGTCCCCGGCCCATATGGTGTTATATATTCTCCCTCGCAAGTATGGGATCCCATGAGATCATCAAATAAACCATCCCTCTTGGCCATTTGTGGAGGTCATTTTAGTGACCACATCTCAACATGCATTCAATTCATTAGTTATAATCATAAAATCATAGAAAAAAATCCACATGCCAATTCTTACATGTCATCATGATAACATAACATCATTGTTAATCACCACATTCTAAATAGTAAAGAACTGCATACCCTTGCATGTCATAAAATCTACATGCGATTACCACATAAAATACCCTCATAAATTATAACATCAGCATATCAGCATCAAATACATATCATGGCATCACATAATAAACTAATCACATGTCAATATAACCTCCTACCATAACATCATAAATATGATAATCACTTCAATACATAACAAATATAGAGAAATAATACACTATAGTCATTCTTATCATTAATCAATTTCATTTTCTTATATAAACAATGAATACCAACTATAAAATGATATTACTCAATATCCCTCTAGGATCTAGGCTACCTCACCGATACTATTAGCGTGATTTTTTCATCAAGATACCAATTACTTTTCAATAATGGTTTCGACTTTGTTTAACTAGTAATTTGACCATTTACATGTAGCTATACTCATCTAACTACATCGTTAAATTTCACATGAGTCTCATCATCTTGAGCCTTAATATCTCATGAGATGTTCTTCCCTCCCCAAGGAAATTTGAGTGAAAGTAATTGTTAAGATGTTACCGGTTATACAATCATTCTTTAAATCATCAATATCAAATTAAAATCCCATGATCATTGTACATATTTTGCTTATCAAAATGGCACACATACACTAAGTCAACCTTATTTAAGTCTTATGTCATGCTTAATCCACCTGCATGATGGATTGTTTCTCCCTGTTGATTTATCCATCACTTGCATATTTGTCATTATTCATCCTAAAATTATTTTCTTATCTCATCAAGTTTCCACTTGATCTGTTTTATTATAGATTCACCCATCTTCAAGTTAGACTAGCGATTCTTCCACTTTAATTTTCACTCATTAAATATTTAGTTTAGAATTTGAAATGCTTGGAACCACTACCATCATTATCATCCATGAATGATTTTTTATGCCCAACGTTTGGAAATAAATTCTTTCAATACTAATGACACACACTAGTAAGTTGTTTTATATGAAGTAACAATATATCATCAATCCACTCGTGAGTGGCATTTATTCAAGTACAATTTGTGTTAGTTGATTCTCACTTCTTCTGCCAATCTATTTGTAATCCTTCTTAAATTCTCTTTATAGAATTTCCAACAATATTTCTTGCTACGCTTCATGCTTAGTGTTTTCTCATTAGTCTACATAGTGTATTTCTTTTTCCAAATAGTAAACAGTTATTATCCTTGGAACATCTTCCTAGTTTATCACTTGTCATTTCTCACCAATTACAAGTGCTTAGGACTTCCTACAATGACACTTCTAAATTTATAGTTCATCACTTTGACCCTTACCAATCATGTTGATCAATCGACTCACTATATCTTTAAGAGAAAGTTACTCTTGATAGAATCACCCCTTCACTTCCTCATACTAAATATTTGTAGATATAATTTTTTTTTTCTGCAGTAGGCTCAATTTCCTAATATTCCATGTCTAGTAGCTTCAAATATGGAAATATTATCAAATTGGCCTTGATTCATCCTATTTTATTTCCCTCCTCTCTCTTAAATGTATAAAATTATTACACTGGAAATGTTGTTACTATCCCTCCAATCACATCACTTATCTTCCTCCAATTTATCAATTTAATTATGGATTCAATTCTTTAATCCAATGTTATCATCCCCTTCAAGGCCCTTTATAATTACCTTCTTTATTATTTAACTTCGTTAGTTGATCGGAAATGTTTCTTTCATTTCTTAAGATTGTTGTCTATTTATATATGTTTTTCCATCGTCTATTCTAATAATAGGTTTATTTTTCTCCCAACGCTAGTTTCTTGTTATCTTAGGGTTATATTCAGTACTTACCCAAAATTGCGCCACTATTTTCTCACATATTCGCCAAATAGTTATTGTCTCTTTAATTTCCATATTAACTAAACTAGTTTTTCATGTATGGCACTTCATATCTAATGGCCTCTTTTCAACATCCATGTAAATATTCTAATTTTACATTATAAGCACATAATATGCATATTGATTTCTCCGTGGACTCATTAGTACATGTCTACTACCATAATTGTATTATCATCTTTATGAAAATCGTCATGTTGCAGGGAGCATATAAAGGGGTGTCATCCTCCCATTCTAAACTAATTATAAGTTGTTTCTTCTCCTTAACATATGAGAATTATTAATGCTATGAATTACTTGTTATATCTTCTTTACCTAACCACAAAGTTGCCTTCGGGCAATAGTTTATGAAATATGAAAAAAATATCAAAAGAATTAATTCCCACTTTTTATTAATGCATGGAAAAGAGATGTGACCATAATTATTAACATACACAAAATTGGATAAGAAAAATAATCTTCACTATGTCAAGATTCACATTAATTTCAAAGGTGACCTAATAGCCAACATAATTCTATGTTAAAATATGACAACAAGGAAAAAGGGAAAAATATTCTAATAAAAATAAAACGTAAAACATGGCCAATATTTCAAAATAATTACACTATGAATATTTTCTTACCTTTTTCAAAATCACACTTAATCCCATACTTTTTTCAAAATCACAATTAATCACCAAAAACAAAAAAACAAAAAAATTATTACCCATTACTATTTCATTTTCTATCATTTTCCATTTTCATTCGTAAATTTCTTTTCAATATATTAAAATGTTGCTTATATAAATTCATTAATAACTTCTATTATTTTAATATATTAATAAGTTTACATACAAATACTTGGAAAAATAAAAGTAAAACATATAAGTACAACTTTTTCACCAATTTCATTTTTCCTAATCCATAATCATCCTTCATGTTTAAATTAATTTTTTCCAATATTTATCTCCATATAAAGGCCATTTGGACTTCTATAATATTTATTAAATGTAACCACATTGGATCTTTTAATTTCAAGTGGAATTTAACAAAAATACAATAATAACGAATATCACTTTCTTTGTAAATCACTATGGAAAATAAATTGATAATTTCACAATGTAATTGATTTTAAAATAAATAAATATTTTCAAAATGTAATTGATTTTAAAATATATAATTATTAATAAAATTAAAAATAATAACAAAAGAAAATGAGATGTTTGTATGTGCGCCACTATATATAATAAATTTCAACATCTCTAAATTTTCACAATTTCTAAAATTACAATCGAAAGAAATTAAACATATTTTTTTTCTTACCATTATTATTATTATTATTTATAAAAATAATCCAATATAATTTCAAAGATTATATCTAAAATACACTCAACCATATATTCATAACCATTAAATATTATCATTGAGTTGAGTGGAGGCTCCAACGTTTCATTGAATAAACTTTTCAGCCACTTCATAATTTAAATGTTATAGTGTATAACTAATAATCTTCAAAGATGGAATTTACAATTTATTTTTATAACTTTGGTGCATTGTTGTAAGAATAATAATGATAGTACTAGTTGACCATGAATTATTACACCAACAACAACAATTAGGAAACATATATCATTAGCGTATATCATTTTTCAACAGTTAGGAAGCATATAGTATATATCATTTTTTGTTTAGATACCAAATCTAAGAGATGGTTATGCCTCCAAGAGAATCGAGCCATGGTTAAGGAAACTAATGCATTGTAAGGATACCCAGTCATGAATAAATCCATTGTACGGAATTACATATTTTACGGATTTCTCTAAGCTCCAAATATATATAAGGAAGTGTGATCTTGGTTTTGAACAAGAATCTACATTTATGCTACAAACAAAATAAGTAAATACCTTGGATATTTTTTTTTCTTTGGTCATCAAATTATTTTAATATTATTTTAATAAATCCATTAAAGGATTAATCAAATTATCGTCTAGGAGGATAAGGAGAATAATTTATTTGATGTTGAAGTGATTACATTTGATGTAATATTGGAGAATTTAACGGTAAACTAGCATAGATCCATTTTAAATATGAATTTAACATGAGCTGAGAGGGATCCAATTTCTTCTCCTGAAAATTTTTATGAGTTAATTTTATTTAAATATTTTGTATAACCTTTTTTTTAAATTTTAAAAAATGTATATTTTTGCAAATATGAGAAAAATTTCAACTTTAATGACGGACAGATATAGTTACATATCATATTGAGTTGTAAATTAAACCTTTTAGCTCAACCAAAAATATTTATTATCATAGTTGAAGATATTTCTTGAAACGCGTCGTTGATCTAATGGCTAAATCGTTAACTAACGTAGAACGCAAATCTCTTACCCTATAAGCACTCAATTTAATATTCTATTCATAATAAAGAATTTATATTCTATAAATAATAAAAGATATATTATAATTAAATAAGTTTAGATTATCTATATATATTTATTTTTTAATATTATATTGGTGATAAAATTCAAATATATAATTTAATATATAATATTGAAATATAAAATAAAGTAATATATAAAAATTGATACCATGAATTGTACATCATTAACTTCTAATAAAATAACATATAATTGTGAGAGAATTAGAATATTGAAAGTTTGATCTCCCGACTTTGTAGGAGATATTCTTACTTACTCCCAAAACAACCTTATAAATTTCTTATGATCATAAGGAATGGTGAAACACAAATCTTACTTTTATATATATGAAACGAGAATTTGGTTATAATTTTAGTTAATTAATCAAATAAAATTCTTAAAGAACTTTGACAAATAAAATTCTTAAAGAACTTTGACAAAGTTAAAATCTATTTTGCATATAGAATTTAACTAAAAGTGTATGTCAAGATTCATAGGTCTCAGGGTTGCAACTTGTCTCTGGTACCATATGTAACAACCCCAAAATTAAAACATACAACTAATTATATAAATCATGTGATTAATAATCAACACATAAATTATTCAACTAATTAGTATATAATTTTCATAAAACATGAGCAGAGACAACATACTTGTAGCAATGATATTCCTTACTTGTGATTTCGGATTTGAAAACTATTTGAATCCCACTAATCGCAACAAAGTTTTGGGGACAACTCTCCACCCAACCATAGGCTCAGCTGCACATAATCTTTCTACATCTTACCAACCCTGAGTCCTCAATCAATGTATTACTGCTAGGGAATTCTTTGTCTCACAACAATTTTCTTTCAAGAGAATGGATAAATGAATGAATGAATATCATCCTCGTCATCGTATATTAAATAGAACAAAAAATGAAAAGGGATCCACATGCACACATTCCATGTGTCAACATTCCAACTTTCATTTCTTTATTTTAGGTTTTAATTAATTTAATATTTCTCTTAATTTAACCTCTCTTTTTTTCACTTTTTATTAACTTTACTTATTCTTAATATTTTTATAATTTACTTTTATAAATATTTATTTATAAGTTTAGTATATTATTTACTATTTTATTTATTTATTATTATTATATTCTCTTATTTATTATTTATTTACTATTATTATTTTTATTTTTATTTACTATTTTTATCTTCTCTTTTTATTGTTTACGATTATTTTCTATTATCATCTTTTCTTTATTGTTTATTATTTATTTACTTATATTTTATTATTATATTATTTTATTTATCTATTTTTTATTATTATTATTAGGGAGAATTACACCAAACTTAGTTCAAAGTTCTCAGTCTAAGTCATTAGGCCTCAACTGGAAATTTCATTGGCTTAACAAGCTCGGGAATTTCTTATATTGACAAGGTCTTGTCACAACTTTCAGATTTGTGGTTCCTCCTCCAGATTGCCTAAGGTTCTTCTCTTGCCCTCTTGTATTCCTCTTTTCCTTTAAGAATTTTTATTCCCAATAAGGAGTTGGGCAAGTAACTTCCTGATCCATAACTACTCTAACTATCTGGAATGTGAACTTTCTTAGCATTGCTTATCCAAGATTATTTTATGACTAATTGCATAAACATTTATTCTTTTAATAAATAAAATAAACTATTTAGTAATTATCTCCCTTTTTTTTCTATGTTAAACTACTTCTATTATATCATATAGAACAGAAAATTACAGGTCTCTTCCTTTGGATCCGACGATTCCAATCCAGAGGGAATTTTCAACAGTTTTCCACCAAAGGTTGGACTGCCCCAGTTGGGGAAACCAGTCCTTAAAAACCAGAGAGTAACTACTGCCCAAAGTGGGAAACCAGCAGATTTAGTTACCAAAATAGAACATGAGTCACTGAGTAGACAATTCCAAAACATGACCATGCTAACGAGAATTAAAAAACTGAACCTAAGGTGAACCTGCATTCTTGTTGCTGGAGGTGGGAAATTCTTCCTCAATTCTGCACACGTAGCACCCATCATCTATCTCCTTGCTCAGCATGTGGCTAGGAGGTTGAGGACGTGGAAACGCTGGGGTGTCGAGTTTAGCCGAGGAGGCTGCACGCAGTCCAGACTGTTCCGTCTTGTTTTAGGCCTCCTGGTCTAAGTTGTTATCTTCACTATTGCCAGAGTTGTCACAGGATTCTTTGCTACCACTGGAGGCGCTTTGCACCGGGAGGGCCTTCATCTTACAAGGGATGAAAGCAGGCTCAGGAGGAATGGTAGATTTACGCAGCCTCTTCTTGCTGCGGGGGATGGAGGGAGTCGAATCAAGGATAGGGAGCTGCAAAGAGAGTTGGGCATTCAATTTGACAGGGGGGTTCCTATCATTCTCATTCTAGCCAATAAAAATGTTCAGGTCACAACCTTGAGCGAGCAAAATCGGAGGACGAGAAGGCTAGCCACACCCCCCAACTCTTCTGCACCTCATTTTTTGGCACCGAGGCATAATTTTCCAAGGAGCCAAGTCGCCGGACCAGGAGGGGGCCTTAGAAAACACAGGAGAATAACAGCTTCCAGAGGGAAGGTTGAGGCTGGTCGAAGGAGGACCTTGCACCAAAGGCGGAGGGAAATTGACAGACAAGTGCACTAAGAGCGGGTGGGAGGGCTGAAATGAGGAGGAAAGGGTCGAGGTGACGGGCTTAATGGCCATGGCAAGCGGCCTTAATGAGTTGCAGAGCTAGTACGTCGAGGAGAGGGTGGAGGAGGTTGAGTTAATGGCTCCCTCATGCTAGAATTTATTGTGGTCCTTCTTTCCATAAGCAGTCACGTGGAGCAGCTAAGTGTCTCTCCACATGGCTGCCCGGTGGCACACTAATTCACTGGCAAGCACCTGCATCCGGGGAATTATCTCCCCTTTTACATGGCACACAACATAACATAATGTCTCTTTTACCTGTAGTAATTAAATATTTACAGAGTTACCAAGGGATGTTACATCTCACCCCCCCCCCCCCCCAACCCTTGAGCGAAACACCATCTCGGTGTTTCCAGCCTTCAAAATAGGCTTGGGTGTACTTATTTCAAATTTATCATATTTCCAGGTAGCCTCTTCTGGGCTAAAGTGCATCTATTTCACTTTAACATGGGTGACAACTCACTTCCACAACATTATTTCTCTTTGATCTAGAATGCATAGGGGTTCGACCAGAAACTATTTGTCTGGTTTGACCTACATTCACAGTCATTAAGGTTATCATTAGTTTTTATGAACTGGAATTATAAAATTTTAAAATAAAAATAAAAATAAAAATAAAAATATTATAATTATTATATTGGTCACTTACCTTTATGTCCTACCAATTTATAATATGTCTAGGATCATTAATATATTTTTTTAAAAGTGAAACATGAAACACATTATGCACACGTATGTGACTAGGTAAGTCTCGTTGATAAGCTACAAATTCGATTCGAGCTAGAATTTGAAATGGACCACAAAACCGGTGAGCTAGTTTTGTACAACCTCCCCATTGCAAGGTGCTCCTTTTGAGATTAACTCGTGCATGCACGTGATCTCCAACCTAAAACTCTCGGTAACTTTGTTTGTTGTCAGCATAAGAATTTTTTCTATCTTGTGCATTTTTCAATTTCATTCTCACCTTTTTCAGAGTATGTTCCATCTCCTTAAGCATGTCAGGACCTAACATTAGCTTGTCCTAAGGACTATTCCAATTAATAGGTGTTTTACATCTTCTCCCATGTAAAATTTGAATGGACTCATTTTCAGAGAAGCATGATAACTATTATTGTACGAAAATTATACCAAATGAAGGTAGGCTTCCCATTTACCTAGTTATTACATTACATAAATTCGCAACATATCTTTTGTTACTTGATTCACTCATTCAATTTAACCATCCATTTGAGGATGGTACATGGTACTAAAATGTATCTACGTATCCAATCCTATAAAAATAGCTTTCCAAAAGGCAGATGTGAATTTCAAATCTTTGTCAGAAATTACCATTTTAGGTATCTTGTGCAATCTGAATATTTCTTTCATAAAAACATCAGCTATTTGGAGAGTTTTATAATTAGATTGCATGGGAATGAAATGTGCATATTTACTAAAATTATCCACTATGACCATAATGGAATCATTTTTCCTCCTATATTAGGTAAACCAATGATTAAATCAAGTGTAGTTATTTTCCATTTCAATTCAGGAATAGCTAGAGGATGGAGCAATCCTATTGAATGTTGATGCTCAATATTCACATGTTGGAATTCCAAAAACTTTGTTAAGTACTTTTTTGTCTCTTTCTTCATACCAGGCTAGAAATAGTCTTTTCAGAAGGTTTTAATTAGCTTTTGATATCCATGGTGAGCAGCATAGGGGATTTTATGATACTCATCCAGAATTAATTGTTTAAGACTTTGTTGATTGGGAGCATAAATTTTGCTTCTATAAATCAGCATGCTTTCCCCAATTAGGTCATATCCCAATTGTATTTCACTATTGTTCTATTGTATTTCTTGCTGACACAAAAACTGGTATTCTTGTTTTTTTTTAACAGGATCCTTAATATGTTCCATAAATTCAGCTTTGACCTGACTAAATGAAATTTCATACACAAAATTTAGTTCCATGCTTAATCCATCTGCCACTCGATTCTCCCTTCCTTTAAAATGTTTAGTATAGAAATAAAATTCAATTAAAAAGATATCCCATCGTGCTTTCCATTCATTTAAAGTGGGATATTTAAAATAATAGGTTAAATACTTCTATGATCAGTCATTAAGAAACATCTCTTTCCAAGCAGATATTGTCGTCATATCTTCAGAGCATGCACAAATGTTGTTATTTTGAAATCATAGATTGTATATTTATGTTCATGTTCCTTAAGTTTATGAGATTCATTGGCCACTTCTTACTCTTCCTGCATAAGCACTCCACATACACCTTCCTTACAAGCATTAGTGCAGACCACAAATTCTATTTCTGAATCTACAATAATTAGAATGGGGGTTATAGCTAATAAATGGTTCAGCTATTCAAAGTTATTTTGGCATTCATCTGACCGCCGAAAAATGTTCCCTTTATTTTGTAAATAGGTAATGGGATAAGCCACTTTTTAGAAACCTTCAATGAAACGAAAATAGTACCCATCCAATCCCATAAATATATAATGTGTTACACATTTTTAGGAAATGACCATTCCATTATGGTCTTAATATTTTCGAGATCTATAGTTATTCCATCCTCAGTAATGACATGTTCTAAATATTGAATTTGGGCCTTGAAAAACTCACACTTGCTATACTTAGCATATAGTTGATGTTCTCTTAGGGTCTGAAGAAAAATTGCATATGCTTCTTTTGCTCCTCCATATTCCTTGAATAAATAATAATACCATCAATAAAAATAAGTACAAACTTATCAAGGTATTGATGGAAGATATTTTTCATGTGATATATGAAGTTTTTTGGGGCATTAGTAATCCCAAATGGAAAAACAACAAATTCGCAGTGCCCATAGAATGTTCTAAAACCAGTTTTACATGTCTCTTATTCCTTAATTCGAAACTGATGATACCATAAACGTAATTCAATCTTAGAGAAGACAGAAGCCCCTTTTACTTGATCAAATAGGTCATCTATCCTTGGGAGGGGGTACTTATTTTTAATATTCAATTTATTTAATTGTCGGTAGTCAATACAGAGTTGCAATGTACCATCTTTCTTTCTAACAAAAAGGACAGGGGCTCCCCAAGGGGACATACTTAAGAGGATGTACTTCTTGTCCAACAACTCTTGTAGTTGCATTTTTAATTCAGTCAGCTATAGTATACTCATATAGTAAGGTGCTCTAGATTCTGGAGCAGCTCCAGAAATTGATTCAATCATAAAATATATGTCCCACTTAGGAGATAATCTTGGAATTTATTCAAGCAACATGTTAGAAAAATATTGTAAAATAGGTAGATTTTGTAAGGTTGCATTCTTATATTTGGAATTATTATATCCCACTTTCACAGCATAAATTTGACATCCTTTCTGAATGCATTTTCCTAGGTGTGAGGTTTTGATTGGTCTCAATTTAATAATTCTTCTAATTCCTTGTATGTCTTGCCTAATTCCTTCTTCTTTGATAAAGCTAATAATTTTCTCCTTACAATTTATAAGAGACCAATGTTGTTCAAGCTAGTCCATACCTATTAAAATATCATAGGACCCCAAAGGTAGGACATTTAGATTTTCCCTTACATAGGATGACCTACCAACTCAACAAAGCAATTATCCACCTTAGCCAACACTCTCTTTTTAGCCCCAGCGGCTAATCGTACCAGCCAAGGATTCTTAAATTTAATGGTTTTCAAATGACAGGATTCCACTACCTTGGGACTTATGTAACTTATACTAGCATCTTGATCTATTAAAAAAGATACAGGATGATTAAAAATCTTACCTTAAAATTCCACCATTGTTGATTGGTATTTTTCCTAATGATCTTCCAATGCAACATTAATATTAGCCTATATTCCTTAAAATAGCCCCTACAGTTGATGCTTCTTAGATGTATGTTTCTTCTTTTTTCTTCTTACGGTGGGGAGAATTCTTTTCATAGTGAAGTTCCCCACATACCCAACACTGCAGTGGGGTTTTAGCTGACTACTTAAACTATGATTTTTTGATTGCTCTACTAGTTTGAATTTAGTTAACTTAGATCTTTGTTGAAATCTGCCTAAAATTCTACCTTGCTCGATTTTAAATGAACTCTTGGAATTTACAAATTTCGTACCTTGAACACCTTGGGCATTTTTTTGCCCCTTTTTCTTCGGCCAAATTTTTGTATTATCCCCCTTTTGCTTCATTTGTTAATAGAAAATTCGAGCTTTACATATTTCCTCTTCCATAGTTTTATGATTATCGAATTCCAGTCGCTCTTTCATAAACATAGGAAAACTACTTAAAAATATTTGTACCTTGGCATTTTCCTCATGTATGTAAGGAACATATCTCAATAGGGAAGTAAAATTTCTCATGTATCCATCCATGATAATTGTCCTAATCAAATATGATGGAATTTTTTTTCTTTTTTGTCATAGAATTTTTCAGTCAGGTACTTATTCTTGAAATATAGCTAAAACTTTTCCCAACTAATTCCATGCTCATCAAAACTTTGAACTGCTTTGACTCCTCCCACCATAGGGTCTATTTTCCTTGTAATTGATAAATTTCCAAATGTGCCTTTAAATTTTCATCATATTCATAAATTTGAAAATACTTATTGATGTTTACTAACTGGACCTCGACGGTCTCTTCTGCATGTCATCGAAATTTGTTGCAATTCTGACTTCTACATTTTTACTCTCTTTTTCTCCTTTTCACAAGAAGTATCTCCAGATCCTTCTTCCTTTGTTTCTCTTCCACCATCAAACTCTCATGTATCACTCCTCTCAAGAGGATTGTTTTCTCTTTGTCTATGAGATTCAGCCTTGTTTCCATTATCAACATTTGGGGTTGAATTTGTCTGGTTTTGTTTGTTGGTTAAACTTTTAATGATTATTTCTTGGTACCGCATTAATTGTTCGTTGCCAGCTCTCATATTTTCCATTTATGTTATTATTTATTTCATTGTTTAATTTATCATAGCAGCAGTGGTTTGGGACTCATCCCTCAACTGAACCCACATCTCTGGGTTGGTTTTTGGAAATAATGATGGACCAGATCTTGCTACTGGTCTAAATGGTGGCGCATTCATGGCTCCACTTTCTCTCCTCATTTCCTCTCTCTCTCCCTCTTTCTGCAAAAGAAAACATAATATTATTATTAAAAATTTTACCCAAATTAGGCCACAGTGCAGTTACCATGGCTCTGATACCACCTGTAACATACTCAAAAAAAAAAATAAGAGTTACATCCACTGAACTATATATATATACATATTCATCATAATTTTTTTTCTCTTTTTATTTAACCTTGAATGCCACTTCACTTTTTATCAAAACACTTTTATCAATATTTATATGTAACCATTGTTATTATTTCCCTCGTGGCTTAATGTGACTTACGAGATAAATATGAAAATGGTTTTGGAATATGTTTGGTGGTAGTTATTATATATTTTTCTCATTATATATTTATTGAATTTTGGTTTAATATACTCATTATAAGGTTCTTAACTCACATGGTATATGTGTCTTTAGGCTATTTGGTATTAAAGTGTTGAAACGATGAAATTTTTTCATTACACCTTATTTTGGTATGGTTTTTCATCGTATTAATGTTCATCGCTCTGTAAAGTTATAAGAGTTGTGTGGCTTATTAAACCACTTGTAATTTGGCTTCAATCCCTTCATTAGATCTTTATGGTTTGACTGGACGGTAATGGTTGATTGGCACCATTTTTAGGTAACTACCCTACCCTCCTCCATGCTCACTATATGCATTTGAAATGCCTCCGGCGATGAGAGGGAGCTCTGCTCTGGCTCAAACCCTAACCCATCCATTCTCATTACTTATGTTTGATTTGCGGGTTTTGTATCTATCCTTCAGGATTCCTCCCTTTTCGTTTTTATCTTGAGGTTCTCCAGACCAGTGTATAGCAGAGAAAACTTGAATAGGTTGCATTCCTTCGCTCGAAAGTTGGGTTTCTTCTTGTGTGGCTTGGTCCAAATTGCCTAGGTTAGTTCTATCCACTATGATATCTTTGGTTATTGTTTTGTATCATTACTAGCTTCAAAAACTAACTTTGTCATTTACTTTGCAGGTGACGAGGCTTACCTCCAACCCAAAAAAGCTATAGGTATGCCCATTTCCAATTTTGGTTTGTTTGTAAAAAAAAAAATATTTCTCAATTCAAATAGTAATTTGGACGCCAATTTCGTCTATGTGGGTATGACCTACCGACTATGTTTTCTCTATATTACATAGTTCTCAATTCGTTCATCATTGCATGAATTTCGTTTCTCTCATAGTTCATGTTCTCAATTCATTCATCATTGCATGAATTTCATTTTTCTCATAGTTCATGTTCTCATTTCGACATTCCCCTCTTGTGTAGGGTTTTGTTATTACCTATTTGTTTTCTAGGATAAACATTGTTGGCTCTGATATTCTAATTTATTAAAATTACGAGTTGTACTTAGGGTTTTCAATACTTATGTATTTTAATAGTTCTCCAGGGATTCTCTAGCGGAAACCCCAATTGGTCTTAAATTTTGGTAACCCTCCATTAGTCAAAATGATCCACAAGACTAGTTATTTTAATTTTGTATTGGTAATATTATGTGTAGATGGTTTTGTCTATGTCAATAAGCCTTTCAGCTACAAGATAAACTATTAACTTTTTTGTAAACAAAATCTGAGATAGATACATCTCGAGAAAGGGCATTAGCCCCAATGTTTCTACATTATTTATATATTGTGCTCTGTGTTTACAGCAAGAGTCTTTTGACAGTTAGAATTTCATACATGGAAATGGTAATTATATGTATATATATGTCCTTCTTTCAACCCACCATTATTGTTTCTAGTATTTTGTATTCTTGTTGATGTTGAAACCCCTTTAGGTTCTCGGCAATTGATTTTGGTTTTTTTTTTTAGATTTAAGAGTTATCTTATGGGTATTTGTATAATGGTTTACTGCTATTTATTTCCAAGAACGTTTATAAAAACTATATGTATGGTTACTTTATTTTGAAACCAATTAGTTCATTTTACATTTTCTATTGTCTAAATAGATTTATTTTTTTTATATTGTACTATTTTATTTTCTAGTAGCAACACTCCATGTGGATGAGGGACTAAGCCTGGGCTACTGGAAGGCTCGACTTGGCCCAGACTATAACCCAACTCGTACAGGGATTAACCTGGTTCACTTTATCACTAACCCTTACTCATTTTCTTTAACATATAAACCTCATCGGTTTCATAAATAATGCACAATAATTATCATCCCTACACAATCCAATCCAGTTTTAATTTATAACTCATTATACAATTACCAATGTAATGTATCATTCAAGGTATGAAACCTAAGATACACAGATCTGTCTTTCTCAGGAACTGTCCTTGTATATTTACCCAAAACAATATGAGAACTATTACAAAATCGAAAACTTGTGGTTGTCGGTATGAAATTAACCTTTGTTATACTACACAAATTACTTATCACCACAAACTCAAAATGATTCATTTATTGTCATTCATTCATAAGAACAGTATAACATTTGCATTTATTCTATTTTTAGAATTGTGACAGAAACATCAAAGTGGAATACTTATCTATTCCCTTATCCAAGTTAGCCACAAAACACCGAGGTAAGGAATGCTCCTCCCAAGCTGTGAGACCAGTCACACATTGTGTCTCCCCCTAGCGAATTCCACATTCAAAGAAGTTTAGAGTGGAACCAAAGACTATCTAGTCCCAACCATACTTAGTCAAGGTTTCTCAATCTGAGCCAATAGGCCTCAACTAGAAATTCCATTGGCGTAACCATCGTAGGAATTTCTTATATTGAAAATGTCTTATCAAAACTTTTAGATTTTCATTCCCTTCTCCAAGTTGCTCCAGGTTCTTCTCTTACCCTCTTGGCTTCCTCTTTTCCTTTGAGAAGTTTTATTCCCAAGGAGGAGTTGGGAAAGTAAACCCATAACTTCTCTAACTACCTGGAATGCGAACTTTCTCAACAATGCTTATTCAAGGTTCTTTTATGACTAACTGTATAAACATTTATTCTCTTAATAAATAAAATAAACTATTTAGTAATTATTCACCCTTTTAAATGGCACACAACATAACATAATCTCTTTTAACTACATTAATTAAATATTTACAGAGTTAGCAAAGGATGTTAAAAAAAACTATTTAAACACGGTTATGGATATAATTTTTTGAAAAAAAAAACCAGATTTTAATAAATAAAAAAAGAGAAAGAGAAAGAAAGAAAAAGAAAAGAGAAAGAAATTAAAAACAAAAAAACAAACTTGTAAAAATTGTAGCCTTGGTATACAATGCCTCTCAAATGCCATTGCAATGAGTATTCAAGTTTTGTGTGATACACCAAGATAGCTCATACATTAAAAATCTCTTTATAGTGGCAAAATGATTGATGTCCATCCTCGGAGATTGTAGCTGGCCTACTTCATCCATCACATAAAAACTTAAAACTAAAGTGAACTTGGTAAAAAAAATATTTTTTCTAAATTTTATGTGAATAATCAAATCAATGCTCCAAAGTGAATCATATATATTATTGGAAATAATATAACAATAAAACTAATATCAAACTAAAAACAACTTAAATAATAATAATACTAATACATATAGCCACACACTTTACATTTATATATTTCTCAACTTTTATATATATATATATATATATATATATATAATATTATTTTATTTTATTTTATTGAAATTAATTTCAAATTTAACTGAGATATCGTTTAGTCTGAGCAATCATGAATGGAAAATGGCATTGTGTAAGTATTATATGTTTTTTTGAGGTTATATATCCTATACTAATTCTAACGGACAAAAATTTCCTAAAAATATAACTAGTAAATGAAATACGGCTATGACGAGTATATGCTTTGATGACATGTGGATGACGGAAGCTCATGCTGATACAATGGATGTACAAGTGCCACGATATAAAAACAAAAATTTATTCTACTGGGGTTGGTGTCAGTGATTTCAGTGGAAAAAATTTTGAATTAACGAAGAAAACAGAAAGATTGGCATGCATTATTCACATATCGAGAATATTTTCATTGTCGAGTGCTTTGGGATATTTAGAAATAATGGTTACCATTATTGACAGGTTGCATATGTGAACGGCCTGCATTCTTTATATCTGTAATTTCTACTGCAGCTTTATAATTTCTTTGTTTCATGGAATTTTCTCCCTTTCTATTGTGTAGGTGTTTTTTTATAGTATGTATTGAATTTAAGTAATTGTAGATTTTCACTGTTAATCATGTTATTAAAAAAATTCAGGGAAAATTGTGTAAAAAATGTTAATTGTCTAAAAATTTTCATGGACACTCCACCATCATTAAAAAAAAAACCGAAAAAACTCTATTGAATTTTCTTTACGAATCTTTTTCATCCTTTTGAGTGGCTACAGTGACTCCATTTGTGAAGTTTACAGAGCAAGGTTGTATGATTTTATATCAGAATAATACAGTGTATTTTAAAATTCAATTATAAATTGAATCCATGGATACTAAGGTACTATAACTACTGTTCCAGATGGGATCATCGTCTGCTTCAAAAAATTGGAAGAGATCAAGTAGATGTCAAATGCCAGCACAGGGCATTAGAGATCACTAAAGATGATTTAGAGCAAAAAAAAATTGGATAGAATTCAATATATGAACCCTAATCACATGAAATTGATTATTGCAGAGGATATGGAATCCATGAGAGAAAATGCAGATGTCAATATCATTAATTGTATATCTGCCTGTAAACCCTGTTTCGGGTGCGAAGACTTTTATGTATTGGCAACTTCTAGGAATATTCCCAGCGAAAATCACAACATTCAAATAGATAAGTCATCGAATGCTTTTTATATGAATATAATGGCACCATCATATACAGGGTTTTTGAATTGATATTTCATAAGGATTTCTAAATGAAGAAATGTGTTGTTTTATACATCCACAAACCCTACAAACCACTGGAGGCATTCATAAGTGAGCAATATTTAGTGTACGCATAGTTCTATTGTTTCAAATATTTGATAGTGAATTTTTCCATGCAAATCGTTTACATTATAAAATGGCTCAAAAATCTTTGACTCGTTGGATCATTTAATTTGCTTCATATTTTTCGTATTATGTAAGAATAAGAAATACCAATCCAGTATAGCGGGTCTAAATTTTCATAATTGGATGAATCCACATACTGTATGGATCTATGTTATCAATTTTTTTTACATAACTTATACATGATATGTTCCACTTTTGTTTTGGGAGCATTACATAAGGCTAGAGATGAGTGCCATTAATATAGTCTATTATTAAATTTATTTTTAAAATCATTAAAAAAATAAAATATAATATTACATAATTTTTTATTATATCTCTTAATAAAATTATTAAATTTTAATAATTTTATAGATAATATTTTAAATTTTTAACATATATCTTAAAAATATATATAGAGAGTATATGCTAGGGTTTCAGAAATTTGCGACAGGGTACATGGATAAACAACAGGTATGCCACGCTTCAAAGGACACCAAAAATCATGATGCGCACTAACAAAAACAATGAGTACATCAGCAAGGAGGGGAGAGATCCCCTGCTATCAAAGTGTTATGGTCGGTGATGCAAGCAACGAAGAAACCTAGCTTTGTTATTCCAGCCAAAAAACTAGATAACTACTGAACTTATATGAAGGATCATACACTGATATGTAAGTTCATAGGCATTTGGCCTGTGGAAAAGGATCTTTTCAAATGGAATCAACTGAAATGGAAACCCAAAGGACACATTGACCTCAAACTAGGAACAAGAGAGTTTTTTACAGTCATCTTCGCCAGTCTGGAAGATAAAGAGAGGATCTTTGAAAATGGACCTTACTTCTACTATGACGTTGGACTTTTCGTGAGATTATGGGAAGAATGTTATAATCCTGATTAGGAACAGTTTATGGCAACCCCTGTATGGGTCTGTCTCTTTGCCCTCCCCATGGATTTCTGGGATCCTCAAATTATGGAGGGCATAAGCAATTCTATTGGAAAATTTGTTAAGGAAATTGATGCCACAAGGAGAGGAAGATACAAATCATATGTCGGATATGTGTATACATGAATATCACATAACCGCTACTGGAAACAGTGGAACTGGAATATCAAGGAGCAGTATGGCAACAACCACTTGATTATGAGCATATCCCATTTCAGTACAGAAGGTGACATGAATTTGGTCACATGTACAAGGAATGCCCTCTTAATTAGGAGGAGACCAAAGGACCAGTGGGCTCGAAGGGCGCAGTTCAGGCCCAAGAGGATAACGAAAGATTCCAGGAAGTTTCTCACAAGAATAAGGCCAACATACCCCAACCAAAAACTTCAGAAAGTCAAAAATGGAAATCTCATACCAACAAGAATAGGTTCGTGCTTATACAGGAAATGGGGGAAGCCTCGCATGAAAATGAGAAGGGAAAGGAAATAAAGCCAAGAAACAATCTAAAGACTAACCCAAAGCAGTAGCGAATCAAATTAGTATGGAGATTAATTGAACAAAGGAAGACCTCGACATCGAAGAAAAATCCCTCAAGAGACTTCTTAATGAATGGAAAAACTTAGATGAGACATTTTTATCGGAGGAACAAAAGAAACTATACTGGGAAACCTTTCAATAGTACCAGGCTAAACAAGCCCAAAAACCTCCAGATCCACCAGATCCCTTGGATCCAAAATAGGGGGTACCCAATGATGCAAACTAGCTGCAAAAATATTAGAATATGCGCGGAAACTCTAGAGTTTACACTCTACACAACCTTATTACTCGCAGCTGATTTGTTTTAAACTTTGAAGCTCGTTAAACATACATACATATGGTGTGATCAACATCAAAACTTAGACAACGCATATAACCCAAAACAATTCATATGTGTGGAATTCCTTACCGAAGGGTACCACGATGAGTCTGACCAATCATCGGCAATCACAAATCACATAGTTTGCAATTAACTTTAACCCTTAAACTTTAATCCTTGCCAAGTGAGAAACTATGCTGAGCCAACACATATCCTCCCCTTTTCTCATTTCAAACAAATTTGTTTACTTTGCGATGCCTTAACGCTTATCTTCTAGACTTTTCGAATTGCGAAGTTTCTCCCCAGCGCTACAATATCCACCGTTGGTTCAGTCCTGGATCCAACGATCCACGTTGTCCCTCCTACTCTTCACTTCACCCGCAGGTCAAACAATTTAATTCACGACTCTTTAAGTTAAACCTAATTCTGTGCGATGTGC
The DNA here is from genome assembly GCA_034641835.2 of Pinus albicaulis. Taxonomy (NCBI): domain Eukaryota; kingdom Viridiplantae; phylum Streptophyta; class Pinopsida; order Pinales; family Pinaceae; genus Pinus; species Pinus albicaulis. The sequence goes on along the minus strand of CM076570.1, from coordinate 1,102,497,548 downwards.
GCTAGATTTACATTGTGCTGAGATCTCTCCCGTTGATCGGGTTAAGATCTACGCCTCGTTGCGCCTATAATCCGATTGTATTTTTGTTGTGTAACTTAATATATATGAAATTAAACAGAGTTTGAACAAAGAGCCCGATCAAAACAAAACACTTGAAAATTAATAATAAAGGAATTTACAGAGCCAAGCCCTTGATCGACTAGTTATTACAATTGTTTATGCTCTCTCTTCCCTCGCCTCTCGCACACCTATTTCACATTGTCACACTTTGCCCTCCTTCTCACACTTATCTCATATATATATATATATATATATATATCTGAAGCGGTCCTTCTCGCCTAAAGTAGATTTTCATTGAACCACTCGAACAAACAAATGCTACCTTATTTCTAAGCTCTTATCCTACTTGGCTTAATCTCCTCGCAGTGAGAAACCAATTTCTATTTTACTTCCTAATTAAATTAGAAAACCCAAACAAACTAACTTCTCTCATTTAAAACTAAGTAAAATATTAATGGCAAATGTTTATCCACCTCATGTTAGCCCCAACATGTGAACATACAATCACATTGTTGGCTAAGTCTGGATGCTACTCCATCAGACTCCAGGGAAAGAAAAGATTGATCCATCAATGCTTCAGGATTTGTACTAAACTTTTGTAACTCTGTTGCTGTCATCCGACTGGCATCTTCCACAGGGTGTCCTTTCCATTTGACTAGATATTGATAGCAAGTTTTTACTTTGGTCTTCTTTGCTGCTCTTTTCTCCAAAATGGCCTCCACTTCTTTCTTTTTTGTCTTTGGCATATGTTCCTTCCAATTCAAAGTTTGGTCTTCCTCTTCTGTAGAGTCTTCTTGTATCTCTTCCTCTGTTCCTTTGTATAGGTACAAATTTGGAATTATTTTTCTTTCCTCTTCATATCAACTCTCTGTTTGTATTTTCCATTGCTTTCCTGCAATCTATATTTTACATCTTCCTGTAGTTTCTGAATCTATTCTGCAAACTCTTCAGCATTTTCACTCCTTATCTATTGTTTTCCTAAATTTCTGAGCTCATACACACTTCTTGGATTCTTTCCAAAAACAATCTGGAATGGACTCATCCCAGTCCTTCGATTGGGAGTATCATTATAAGAAAACTCACCCTGAGCAAGTGCTAAATCCCACTACTTAGGATTTTTATACACTAAGCTCCTCAATATATTTCCCAAGCTTCTATTCACTACCTCGGTCTATCCATTCTTTTGAGGGTGATAAGTTGAACTGAAACTAAGGTTGGTACCTAGTTTCTTCCATAGAGTTCTCCAGAAATTTCCAACAAACTTGGTATCCCTATCAGACACAATACTCACAGGCAATCCATGTAACCTTACAACTTCTGAAGAAAATAGATTAGCAATATGTGTTGCATCATTAGTTTTCTAGCATGCAATGAAATGAGCCATTTTAGAAAACATGTCCACCACAACATAAATGGATTCATTGCCTCTTTGATTTTTTGGCAAACCCTAAACAAAATCCATACTAACTGCATCCCATGGTCGGTTTGGTATTGGTAATGGCTGATACAATTCTGTATTATGACTTCTCCCCTTAGCATGCTGACAAATGCTGCATTTTTCAATGAATATCATAACATCAGTTTGCATTTTTTTCCAGTAGTAAAAAGAATTTACCTGAGAAAGTGTCTTGTCTTGTCCAAAGTGTCCATATAAGCCTCCAGTGTGTTTCTCCTTAATTATGTTTTCCCTCATAGAACATTTGGGAATACACAGTTTATTAATTTTGAATAGCAAACCTCCTTGGATAAGATAATCTAACCACTGACTTCTATTATGAACTGTTGGGTTTTTCACAGCTGCATAAATTTCCTTAAATTATGCATCTTCTTTATACATGTCAACCATTTCTTCGAATCCTACAACACCAACTTGTAATTCTTGCATGATTAAATTTACTCTGCTCAAAGCATTAGCAACTTTGTTCAACTTACCGCTTGTATGCTTAATCACAAAAGTAAAGCTCTGCAAAAATTCTACCCATTTGGCATGTTTCTGGTTCAATTTTGGGGTTTTTTATAAACTGTAACGCATGGTTATCATAATATAATACAAACTCTTTTGGTAACAAATAATGTCTCCATTTTTCAAGGCTTGCACAACAGCATAAAACTCTGTCATAAGATGAGTATTTCTTCTTAGCTTCATTTAGTTTCTCACTGAAGTATGCTATTGGCCTCTATTCTTGACTTAAAACTGCTCCAATTGCAACTCCACTAGCATCAGTTTCAACTTCGAAAAAAATTTCAAAATCTGGCAAAGCTAAAACTGGTTTTTTTGTAATTTTATTCTTCAGCAACTTAAAGTTTCGGTCTTCTGCTTCTGTCCACTTGAATGGTTGATTAGTTTCCTTGATTGTTTCAATAATGGGTGCACAAATCTGACTAAAGCTTCTGATAAATTTTCTATAGAAACTTGCATGATTGTGAAAGCTTCTTACCTCGAATATGTTTCTTGGAGTTGACCAATTCAAAATTGCTTGGACTTTTCCCAAATCCATTTTCAAGCCTTCCTTAGAAACTACTGTATAATTTTTCAATCCGAGCTCATAAACACGAGCTGCATTGCACTTCTTGATTCAGTTTCTAGGTCATGGTTTTAATGATTCCTTATGATAATTAATTAAGAATTAAGACACAAATTCTCATCAACATGCAAATTGCAGAAAAGAGATCAGTTCATCATTCCAAACAGGATCAATAATTGAATTTGACTTGAGCACTGAACCCTTTACTTAATTCATTTCGTGATTGAACTAAAATCAAAACATAATTACTCTAAAGAAAATACCTAGTTTTCAACAAACTTTGATTTAACAATTCAATATTTCTTTCAAAAATTCAAAAACCCTAATTCTAGCATTCAAAGGCCACACTTGGAGGAAACTAATTAATCTAAATGCACCTATCAATTGATCTTATGCTTGCATAATGAATTCTACATTCACTAATGGCTTCGTTACTCAAACCCTAAGATAAGACACTTTATACCAATTTCACAACTTAACATCAAACAAGAGATTGTAAAAACTGCTTGAAATGTTTGCTTCACACACCTATCAACCACAGCGGAAAACTCAGTCTTTCATGCTTGATCTATGATCTACTCTATGGAAATTCCATTCAGCAAACCCTAGTTCCACTTTTAAAACCAACTGAGATGAACCTGCACTATTGAAGCATGCAACTGTACTCAAGAAATTGGATTGTAATTACAGTTTACATCAGTCAAATCATTAAACCGAACTCTGGAAAATTTACTCAAAAACCCTTCAACAATCAACACTCTGCTTTCCTAGTCAACAAGATGAGGTATACTAATCGAAGAAAGTGCACACATTGTTCTAGATATCGTAATGGGAACTAATTCAACCTGAAAACTAAGATTTTGATTAACATCCCAATAAAAATCACAATTGGCACTCATCTACCTATCAATTTGCAATGTAACTAATTTATGCAATGCTCCGGAGTCTTAAACCAACAATCACTGCTAAACTAAGTTGTAAAGGCTCAGATCACTCATCACACTTCATTCCTATGAGCTAAAAATTCCCAAATTTCATTGACAATAACAAAACCCTAATATGTCTTACAACTCATAAAATACCTTAAAACCTACTTTGCACACAGCACAACAATTTCACATTCAAGTTGAATCCCTAACCTAATATTCCTATCGACTCAATACTTTTACTCGCAACAGAAATGAACACTAGCACTTGAGAAATAATTGAAAGACCTGGACTTAGTTAACTCACTAGAAACACGCTCTAGAAATCCTTCTACAAGCTTACTGTGGGAAACTAATGAGGTCATACTGCTAGACTTAAGTGACAGAAGGCAGATCCCATTTGACTCTACCTTGCATTCCACACAGCAAATTATGAAGACTATGTTTTTTTTTATAACAAGTGTAGAGACCTTTCAATCCTTCAGTTCACACTCTGTTTTTTTTTAAATAATTTGAATTCCAATCTAATTGAAGAAATCAGCAACCAATTCCGAGATCAAGTTTGAATAATAGATATGGAGTTTCGATCTAATCTTATAACTATGCCTATGGTCTGATTGGCATGCTTACCTCTGATGATATTTTAGGAAATGATATTACAAGACCAAAACACACTTCTCAGCATCAATTCATCATGGCGAAATTGCATTGTGTGAAGGGGATTCAAATTCGGATGTTAAAAAGATGGAGTTATTAGTCTATCGTTGAATTGCTTCCAACCTTTTCCAATTAATCAATGAAAATTTGAAACCTGATGCATTCCACCACACTCTGCCAACTTGATCAATCTCAAAGGTTTATTCTCATTCAATTCATTTTCTAGGAGACATGCAAGACTAATTCAAATAACAAGATCAGCAAACGCAATTCCTGTCTAGAAAACAATACTGGAAAAGTTTCAATGTAATTCTTAGTAGCAACACTTAGAAAAAATAATTAATGCACACCTACAGCACTAATTTCAGAATCCTTCACTATGCAATTCCTCAACGCACACACTCAATCTATCCAGCTAAGAGCCAACACATGAAATCATTCATAAAAATGAAATCCAATCATCAGCACATGAAGTTAAATTGATTTTATAAGCACAACTGTAAAAATTTGGGAAATTAATCAAATGCACAGACATATTACCTCTATCTATGCTTACAGGAGCTAATCTGATTGTGGTGGGCCCTTGCCACACTCGAAGAAGCTTAGGACTTACAGAGGCAGACTCACGACGGACTATGCTTTAGCAAATCGACTTCAAGAACTCACAAAATTGACAACACTTCCGAAATCAAATTAACAACACAGCATGGCAATTACAGCTTCGGCTTTCATTAATGGAGGATTAAATCACAGTCTTCAGCCTTGATTACAAAAATCGAATTGCAATATCCACATCGGATGTCTTTATGTTTTAATATGTCTTTGTTGCAGGCTTTATAATCATAGCCTTGGAATTACAAATAGAAAGTGATCTATGCAGGTCAGATCAAAAGATCACTATGCTACAACTCATCTAAATATAATTACATTGTCCATTCCAAGATTTGTTGCTCAACAACGCTCCATTAATAGCCATGGAGATAAGATGAAATTGATTCTAAAATCTGTGATGTGCTGATCTGCAGTAGTTTCAACTGCCTTTGACCAAAAATCCAAACAGGGTTGTTTTCGGAAATTTTAACAATTTTGGAAATTACGAATTTTACATAAATTAGCCTCAATCCCTTCTGAATATCTCCACAATTGTATGGTATTTTACAAATATGGTATATGGTTAGTAAATTGGCTATACTAGGATCAAAACCCATGTGCCAAAATTTCTTCTTTCGCCTTCCTATGCATGGAAATCGAGGTGGAAGTTGGCAGTTTAGAATTTTTTACAAATTTGGACAAATTGGGTAATTTCCTTCTAGAGACTCATATGAGTGAGTTGGGTGCAATCCAACTTATGGATAGGTATCATAGTATCATTTTTTATAATAACCTCTCCCGGATTCTCCGGAAGCGCGCCAAAAATGCCAAAGCCCCCAAATTAGGCATTCCCATATTTAACTGGCTTATGAGGGATTTCAGCGATGGAATCCTGTGATAAATATACTTCAACAAAACTGTCATCAGTAGAACATGATGTAATCATATTTAATCATAGAGAAGTGAATAAAACTGATGATAATCAACCATAGAGAGTATTTTGTGGCAAGTGACGGAATTAGGGTATAGAACGGGCTAAAAACCTAAGGTTTTAGGGTATAAACAGTGAGGTTTAATGATGAAAACATAGGCATATACGAATCCCAAAAACTAAAAATCCCAAATAGACTAGCTCTTCCTTCATAAAACTTCATTTCTTCAAATTTATTAGCAAATTCTCTTTCTGCAAAGTTTTTAGAACCAATTTTAGGTGCTCCGGATGCTCTTCTTTACTTCGACTAAAAATTAGAATATCATCAAGATAAAAAATTACAAACTTGCCTGCATATTCTTTCAAGACTTCATTCATTAATCTCATGAATGTGTTGGGTTCATTAGTGAGCCCAAAAGGTATCACTAACCATTCATATAAACCACTATTTGTTTTGAAGGCAGTCTTCCACTCATCCGCGTATCTAATCCTTATCTAATGATAACCGCTCTTCAAATCTATCTTAGTAAAATATTTTGATCCACTCAATCAATCCATTAAATCATCCATTCGTGGTAAAGGAAAACGATACCTGATGGTGCTTTTATTTATGGCTCTGGAATCTGTGCACATGCGCCATTCACCTCCTTTCTTTGGACTGAGCATTGTTGGTACAGCACATGGACTAAGGCTCTCTCTTATCAACCCCTTATCCATCAACTCCTGCACTTGTCTTCCAACTTATGAATTTTCTTGAGGAGTTAACCTGTACATTGCTTTATTCGAAAAACTTGCTCCAGGTATTAGATCAATATGATGACTAATACTCTTGATTGGTGGCAATGCATTTGGAAACTCATGCACAATAATATCTGAAAAATCATTCAACATATTTCGAATTTATTCATGTATATATTCTAAATTTGTGGAAAGTATAATCACCTTGGGTCTTCCTATAACAGCAAAATGCATCTCCTCATCCTTCTAGACTTCTTGCAACAATTCTTTCCCACTCATCAGCATAACATTGTTTCCAGGTGTTTCTTTGTCAGTTGCATCCTTCAATGGAAGTAGTGTGTGTTTGTTTCCATCCTTCTTCAGAGTATAAGTGTTTATTTTTCCATCATGTATGGCATTCCGATCAATCTTCCAAGGTCTTCCCAGCAATATGTAACATACATCCATCGTCATTGCATCACATAATATAACATCCTTGTAAGTACCAATATGGATCTCTACCTTACATTGTTTTGTCACAATAATCTTATGTCCTTTTTGTAGCCATTATACCTTATAAGGATTAGGGTGTATTATTTTTACCAATCCCAACTTGTCCACCATATCTGTAGAAACAAGGTTATCAGTGCTTCCACTGTCAATTACCACTTTGCAACATTTTCCTTTGGACTTGCATATAGTTTTGAATAGATTATTCCTTTGAGCTAGCTCTCCTGCTTCTTTTTCTGCTTTAAGCAATACCCTTTTCAATAACAAGGATTCTCCTGCTTCGGGTGGTTCCTCTTTACCTACAATCTGAGGAATTTCTTCCTTTGTTTCAGCAACATTCACATTTCTCTGGGTTGTTGACTTATTCTGAGGACAGTCCCATGACCCATGTCCCCACTCACCACATGTAAAGCACCAAATATCTCTTCCTCGGCCTCTACCTTTGGGTACAAACCTTCCTCGACCAGAGTCTCCTCTCTTTGGTGATCTATTACACTATCCTCCTGCTTCATTCTAGGAATGCTGAAAACTGGGTTTGAATATTCCTCTTCCTCTTGTTGAACTCTTTCCTCGATTCCTTTGACTTTTCTTTCTCTGTATCTTCTCTTCTACTTTCAAGGTTGCTTGGTAAGAATCTTCAATTGTCTTCAGATTTAATAGACTAGTCTCATCCTGGATATCATACCTCAAGCCATTTATATACCTGGCTACTTTCTCAACATCATCCTCTACATGTCCATCTCTAATATTCAGTGTATAAAACTCCTCTGTATATTCTTTCACTATCATTCCTTTTTGTTTCAAATTTTTTAATTGCTTAAAAATATTTAATTGATAATCCTTAGGTAGGAACTTAATTTTTAATTTTCTTACCATTTTGTCCCATCGCTTGATTTTGGGCTTTCCTTTTCTCTATCTAGATACTTGTAACTCCTCCCACCAGATAGTTGCATGACCCTTTAGTCTGGTAGCTGCAAACTTCACTTTCCTTTTGTATTCAACTTCTTAAAATTCAAAGTACTTGTCTAATGAACTGATCTAGTCCATTAACTCCTCCATATTGATATTTCCCTCATACAAAGGTACATCCACCTTTGGTCTTCCAGTTTCTTTAATCAACATTTTTAGCATTTTAGCTATGTCATCTTCTGCTTCTTCTTCTTCCTCAGAAGTTTCCTCTACTGCGCTGACATCTCCTTCTTCAAGTGCTCTCCTCTAAGCAACCTCTACTGTCTCCATCCTTGTATGAAGATGTTAAATTTCATTCAGAAGAATTGAATTAGCTTCTAGTCTTCCACAACCTATGCCAACTCCTCTCCCAGGTGGCATTTTTCTCCAACTTTCAAGAACAGACTCAAGTATGCTTTGATACCAAATGATGCAGACTAGCTGCAAAAATATCAGAGTATGTGCGGAAACTCTAGAGTTTATACTCTACACAACCTTATTACTCACAGCTGATTTGTTTTAAAATTTGAAGCTCGTTAAACATACATACATATGGGGCGATCAAAAGCAAAAATTAAACAACGCATATAACCCAAAAAAATTCATATGTGCGGAATTCCTTACCGGAGCGTCCCACGATGAGTCTAACCAATCACCGGCGATCGCAAATCGCACAGTTTGCAATTAACTTTAACCCTTAAAATGTAATCCTTGCGAAGTGTGAAACTACACTGAGCCAACACATGTCCTCCCCTTTTCGCATTACAAACAAATTTGTTTACTTTGTGATTCCTTAACGCTTATCTTCTAAACTTTGTGAATTGCGAAGTTGCTCCCCGGCGCTACGATCTCCACCATTGGTTCAGTCCTGGATCCAATGATCCATGTTTTCCTCTTACTCTTCACTTCGCCCACAGGTCAAACAATTTAACTCACGAATCTTTACGTTAACCTGCTTCTGTGCAATGTGCGCTAGATTTACACTGTGTTGAGATCTCCCCCATTGATCGAGTTCATATCTACGCCTCGTCGCGCCTGCAATCTGATTGTATTTTTTATGTATAACTTAATATATATGTGATTCAACAAAGTTTAAACAAATAGTTTGAATAGAGAACCATATCAATACAAAACACTTGAAAATTAAGAATAAAGGAATTTACAGAGACAAGCCCTTGATCGGTTGGTTATTAAAATTTTTTATGCTCTCTCTGCCCTCACCTCTCGCACACCTATTTCACACTGTCACACTTTTTCCTCACAATTTTCCCTCTTTCTCACACTTATCTCATAAATATATATATATATATATATATATATGAAGCGGTCCTTCTCGCCTAAAGTATATTTTCATTGAAACGCTCCAACAAACAAATGCTACCCTATTTTTAAGCCCTTATCCTACTTGGCTCAATCTCCTCACAGAGAGAAACCAATTTCTATTTTATTTCCTAATTAAATTAGAAAACCCAAACAAACTAGCTTCTCTCATTTAAAACTAAGTAAAATATTAATGGTCAATGTTTATCCACCTCATGTTAGCCACAACATGTGAACATTGCTGGCTAAGTCGGGGTGCTCCTGCATCACCCAAGACAGTGGCGGACCCATCAAAGGTGGGAAAAAATGAGGCATAAAGAACTTGCAATAGTCGATTCAAATGGTGGGAGAGATATTTGTGAATTTAGGAAGGGTGATACTACTTTCGGTGGTGTTTCACCAAATAAATAAACCCTCCCAATGATAGTGATCTTATGGAACATAATATGCCTCAACAATTGAGGAAAACAACATAATCTGAAGGAAATAATAAAGAAGGAAAAACCTAGCATAATGATACTCCAGGAGACCAAGGTGTCAGAGGACAAACTCAAAGAAATAATCTGATCCATGTTAATAGGATACGAAGTGGTAGCAGAAAACGCCCGAGGGAGTGCTAGAGGTCTAACGATCCTATGGAACCCAAAGGAAATCCTTATGGATAACTGGATAAGTATGTAAAGACTTTTTTCTGGCCACTTTTTTCACATAGGAACAAGATATTGGGCGATGACAACAAATTTATATGGGCCACACATCCCAAATGAGAAGAGAACCTTCATGCAGAACATAGGAAAGCTCGGGAGTATATGCCTGGATGAGTTATGGATCATTGGAGGAGACCTTAACTTAATCACATCCCTGGAGGGAAAAAAAGGAGGCATCAGACAACAAGACCAAGAGATGGAGGACTTTAGGGAAATGATATCTGACCTAAAACTTGTGGATATCCCCACTAACAATGGCATATTCACCTGAAACAACCGTCATAAGGGACAAAACCAGGTAGAATCGAGACTGGACCGATTTTTAGTATTAGAATTTCTAATCAGTCGGGACATATTCTTTGAAGCCTCAATCCTCCCTTGTATGGGATCTGATCACTGGCCAATCTGAATGGAAATAGACCTCAATCTAGCACCCAGAAACCATCCCTATCAGTTTGAGGACTTCTGCCTCTGGGACCCTTCCTTACTAGGTAAATTAGCAAGCTAGTGGAGATTGTGCTCGGTGCAGTGGCAGAACCGCATGCACACTTTCCAACTGCGCCTAAAATAATTGAAAAAGAAGATAAAAGAATTGAAGACCATCATATGGCTCTAATGCAAACCATCATCATGGAAGAATTTAAAGAAGTGATCAAGGGGATGGCCCGTAACAAAGCACCGAGACCAGACAGATTCACAGCGGAGTTCTTCCAAGAAACATGGAAATTCATGGGCCCTAACATTCTCAAAGTGTGGAGGATTCCAGGAGATATCAATAGGTAAAAACGACCCTAAAATCTACTTTTATCACTTTAATCCCAAAGTCTGCTCAATCGGAATAACCCCAAGAGTTTCGACTGATTTCTCTTTATAATGTAATTTAAAAAATAATATCAACTATCATGGTAAAGATACTGAAAAATCTGCTTCCAACTTTGATATCTCTGGAACAAATGGGTTTTTTTCAAGGGCGACAAATTTTGGATGGGATTATCACATCCCAGGAAGTAGTCCACTCCTTAAAAATGTTAAAAATAAAGGAATGATCATTAAACTGGACCTCTCCAAAGCCTATAACTATCTTAGCTGGACCTATCTCTTAAGTGTTCTGAAATATTTTGGGTTTGACTCACGATGGATGGCATGGGTTTCCTCCCTTGTATCCACCCCTGTCTTATCCATTATCATCAATGGTTCCCCCTCTCGACCCTTTAATCCCTCTAGAGGCCTCAAACAAGGAGATCCCCTCTCACCCTTTTTCTTCATCCTTGTAGCAGAACGTCTGGGGCAATACATTCATTATGTAGTGTAGACTGGAAATCTCAGAGGAATATTCCTATGTGGTAATGACCTTCAGCTAACACACCAGCAATTTGTGGAAGATATTATGATTTTCTGCCATGTGTCTCTCCGGGAAGCTAAAAAAATTAAGGACGTATTTTCTGAATTCATGCAAGCATCTGGTACAACGATCAATAATGACAAATCTAGAATTTTTTTTCTTCAATAATCTCGCACCTACTCAATCCTTTCTTGCCAAAATTCTCTGATTCATAATAGACTCTCTTCTAAATAAATACCTAGGCATCCCCTTGGTGAAAAACTCCCTTCGTACCTCATGCTAGAAATACCTCTTGATAAAATCCAATCATGTCTAATATCCTAGTCCTTTCATGCCCTGAATATTGTTGGCGCAGTGGTCCTATTAAAGGTCGTGCTCTAGTCCATACTGATCTATCATTTGTCAGGTCTGGCTACTCCAAAGTCACCATGTGTCGATATGGTGAACATCATTATATCTTTCTTGTAGAGAGGGGCATAAGATGAAAATAAATGGGCACTGGTCTCCTTGGAAAATCTTGTACAACCAAAACTTGCAAGTGTTCTTGGACTCAGGGACCCTTATGTATTAAACTAATTCATGGGAGAGAAGATATGGTGGAGATGGTTATGTTGGGTGTGGAGCCTAATTTTTATCCTAATTCAGAGGTCTTTGTTTCAGCCGGATGTATACCCTAGGAAGACTGTACACCCCTCCACGCGGGGGGGTGCGGGGGGGACTTGTCCCCCCCCTGGTGGGGGTCCGGGGGGCAATCCCCCTTGGTTGGGGGGGTCCGGGGGCTAGCAGTCCCCCGACGGGGGTTTGGGGGGAAGCGCCCCCGAAGCTAAAAATAGATGTAAAATTTCCTTGTAAAATATTGTAATTTCGTAGTCAATCTAGGTCGTTCATTAGGCGAATTATCTGACGGTATAATTTATGTTTAATGTAGGGTTTTTTTCCCTAGAAGGAAACCCCTCGTTTTGTATGAGGGTGTTGTATTGTGGTTGTGTATTGTATGTGTATTAGGAGTGAGAAACAGAAAGGGAGACTGTGAAAGAGAGTAGAGGATATTACAGTGGATCTGTTGTAGGTTGTGTCTCTTCATCTTGCTGGATAATATAAAGGAAGGACTGGTTATTCGGGGTGGACGTAGCCCAAATTGGGTGAACCATGTATATCTGTGTCTCTCTTGTTTTATACGTTTTCTATGTTTTTTTCCGCATATTTTATGTGTTCCATTGCTCTGTAATATATAATTTTCTAACAAGTTACAAAGGGGGCAAGACATATAGAAAATTATTTGGACAAGAAAATATCAAATGCCCACATTGAAAGAAGCAGAGAACTCAAAGTAGGAAAAGAGGCTCATCAATTTGGAATCTAGCTTCATCAAACTAGCACCTTATCTGCTCTCACATTTTCTTGGAGATTCATGATGGGAAACGGGCCTTGTTTGGCAGGAATCTTGGCAGCAGTGACCCAAACTCTTCAGTCAAAAGGACATAGCGGACCTCTTTCTGTACACAAACCGTTAGCACTATACAACTATGGAGAAATACTAGAAAATGTCAACAGAGGGTTCTTGGAGACAATGGAGGGAAAAACGGGACTGGCCTAACCCATCAGAGATAGAAAAATAGACAACGCTGGAATGAGAATTACAATCTCAAAAGATAAATAAGAAGGAAGGCTCGGATATTTTAATATGTGGCTACTTAACTAAAGGGATTTTTACTAGAAAGTAAGCATACAGATTAGCCAGCAGAGAAGCTTAGGGACATGGATACCCAATATGGAAGAAAATATGGCATGGACATCTATGGCCCAAGGCTGCACATTTTTTATGGATGGTGTGTCGCAAACGGATATTGACTTAGGACCAGATTCAGAGAAGGGGGTTGCATGGACCCTCCTTATGTGTGATGTGAAAAGAGAATGCAGAGAATGAGGAACAACTCCCCAACGTTTGCCCCTTCACAGATAAAATGTGGCACAATATTAGGCAGTTTTTTGGACATCTAGACCAGGATATTACCAGCATTCAAACCACACTGGAAATCTAGAGAAACAGGATATTCTCTAGCCCTATATTAAACAGAGCCTGGATCCTAGGATTGGGTTTCCTCCTATGGACAATATGTAAGGAGAAAAATCGATGTATTTTCATGAACACAAGCCTACCCCAAATGGAATTATGGACATGTATTATCCAAAGCATTCGCGAAACAATTCTAGCAGAAAAATGGCACCCGGATGATTGGGAAGTAACACCTCATGAAACTTGAATCTTGAAGGATTTAAACCTAAATCCTAAAATTTTGGCTCCTTCATCCTGGAAGTTATGGGTTTTCCCCCAAAAATCCCCTAACAAATTACAAACCCCCCCTTCGGGCTTCCCCAAACTAAACTTTGACGGGGCGTCCAAGGGAAACTTGGGGGATGTTGCCTTCGAAGTTTATTCAAGAACTTTAATGGCCATATGCAGTATGTGTATGCATCAAACTGTGTATATGCCAGTAATAATGAAGCGTAACTCAATGCAGTAAATCAAGGGTTGACAATTTCCAAAGGGAGAGGATTCAAAAATCTAGTTGTGGAAGGAGACTCCAAGTTAATCATCGAGGCCCTTAAAAAGATGAAGCAAGGCACAAAATGGGAGAAATTGAGCCAAAGCTAGAGAACGACACACCTAATGTATGAGATAAGAAATCTCCTCCCAAGTTTTGAGCACATTATCCCCACTCACATGCTCTGAAATGGAAACAGGGTGGCTGATTTCCTAGCAAATTTGGGATGCACCAACATGGGCTCCACCCTAGATTCCCCCTGGATTGATGTGTTGAGATTCAACAAGATGATGAGCTTAGTGAAAAGAGTCGCCTTCACTAAGTGGGCCTGCAGGCTATTTTTGACGCAAGTCTATTTTTAGACTATGTCTATTTTTAGACATGGTGATCATATTTCAGAAGTTGCAGGATGCTATTTGTGGATGGTTGATCAAGTTGGAAAAATAGATGAAATTCTATTTTTAGAATATTGGGTGAAGTCTATTTATAGATCGCTGATCTAAAAATAGATGCATGTCGATTATTATTAGCTCTTAATAATAATCAGACACTAAACAGCAACTTATTCTCTTGAAGCACTTTGTTTCAGTGCACAGATGTGGCACATCAATGGACTGAGGTAATTACGCAATTCCCAAGGGTTTACTGGAGCTAATGCATGGAGGACTCAGTTAGAACTCAAGTGGCAGAGTTATGACACAGTTGGAAGGAGTAGTTATGGAGTTGTATTCAGTTTAACTCAGTTAGACTCAGTTGAGCTAGTTGTATCTAGTCTAAATGAATGATACACTAGTGAGAGTGGAGTGAATTAATTAGTTAATTAATTCACAAATAATAACTCATTAATCAACTAAAAAATACAGTAGCTAACTATAGTGCATGGCAGTTTCAGTGGAGACCCAGTGGAGAGATAGGTGAAAGGGAAAGATAGACTATTTGTTGTGACTATAGTGATGTGTTGATTGCATCACACACACATTGGAGTTGCCAATGAGGATTGCGCAGTCAAGGCAAGGGTAATTCAAATTCATTCAGAGCTATTATTCAGCAAGGATTGCGCAGTGGAGGCAGGCTAGCAGGAGGTAAAGATCGGTGCATGGATTTTCAAGGTTGTTCTTGATTAGTGTATGATGATTGTACTGTACTGAGAGCTTGATAAGCTTTGTATGAAGATTGTCATATGATTCCATGATACATAATATATAGTTGGGGTTTTCAGCTTCAGGCTTTCCCGGTTAAAAACAATTGTGTTATGTGCGATTATTTTTATTTATGCTTTACATGTGTGTGCAATTAATTTTCCGCAAAATATTAACAAGTGGAATGATTCAATATCTTGCATAAAGTTAAATAGTGTGAGATCATGTGGATCTAGGACATATGCATGCTTAGTGCATATAATTTCTACATGATGATAATCCAGAGGACTTGGAACCATTGGCATGTATACTAACCCAAGATAGACAACAGGAGAAAGACTATACAGAAAACAATAACCAAGACCCATGATTGGGGTGTGTGTGGAGTAACTGCCCCACTTGGGGCTTACGACAGATATGATATGACATGCATTCATGAGGGAGGGAGGTCACGGTGAGGAAACAACAAGGTTGATAGGGGTAACGTGAGGCAAAGGGACATGGGATAGGGTGAGGTTGGTGGCCACGCATGCCACCATTTAATTAGACAAGTGGTGAATGCCATCAGTTGTTGGTTGCATGATAGTTTGATGCACATTGTGAAGACTGAGGAAGGAGGAGGGCAGGCTTCAAGCTCCTCTATAGCATCAAAGGTTGATGCGAGCCTCTGGTGGAGAATGTGTAGTGGAGCAAACTCTTAGACATTGGTAAATAGGTATGTTTTATTTTCCTCCCACACATGTAGCATGGAATCATTTGAAGTTAGGAATGTTTCTCAAAGAACCTTTACAATCCCTTGTAAATGGTTGGTGTTAATAATAGAGGAAATTTACTTGTTAAAAGGAAATTGGACCGACCCAGTCAGCTCCAAATCTCTCTTTATTATATTTGGTATTTTATTGTTCATAATGGGTATGATACGAACAATAAGGTTTTATTATGTGTATTGGAAATTTCTGCGCCATGCATGACATGTCTGGTATATCAGGTCATGAATATGGTTTATGTGGCCCTTATATAGTACATGTAGGGTGTCAGTATGGATCGACTGGTATATGAAATTCAAAGAGGAGGGTTGGCCTGTGAAACAGGCAGACAACTCCTTCCATAGATGGACACAGACCCAACATGGGTGGTCTTACCTCTCCGTGATTATTAACCTGGATTTAATTTTGGCGGAAAGAAGGAACCACGGGCATATGGAAGCCCGACTGTATTGCGTGTTTTTTAGATTAGATATTAACTATATTTTCCACAATGATCTTTTCTGTTTTATTTCTCCAAGAGATATCAAGTGGAGGCAACGTCCATCTAGGAAGAAATCATTCAATGGAGGTTCGAGGGTTCAGTGAAGCACAGTGAGGATGGCGTGCTCTACAGGGGTAAATAATAAAGTGAGGTTGGGGAGAGTGGCCGCAAGCGTAAATCCACTCCTCGGAGAGGGAGAGGAGGATCAACCTTGCAAACTCTAAAAAGGGATGGCAAGAAATCCCACAACCAACATATTAAAACATCAGCATAAGCATACATGACAGATACCCCTTCCTAGGTTCACCAATTGATAGTTGGATGGGATTCTAACCTGACCCAGCATGCATAGAAAGATATACAAGATGATGAGTGGAATTTAATGGTTCCAGACCCCGGAAATACTAGAGGCAAACACTCGCAGTATCAACAAATGGTTCACCTATATTGGATGATGAGAAACATCATGGCCAAGGCAATTGTGCACTCAATTAGGATTTTTAGAACAGACCTGGGTCTTAAGAAAATCCAGAAAGATTTCCAACTGGTCCAATTTCAAATTCAGCAGCAGAATGTCAGATTAGGGTGCATTGAAAAGCAAATCAGATGCCCACCTCAGTCAAAAAAATTTGTCTCTAGTGCTAAGTAACTGACTCAATAGAGTCCTCGGAGGATTATATTTGATGAGTGTTTTCAGTTTCGTCGTTTTTATTGTTTTGGTTAAATTTTGATTATGTATATGTCAATAAGCAAAATGTTTATAAATAGCATAATTGTTCAGTCTCTAGAATTCTCAAACAGTAAAGCCTCTAAGGCTAAGTTAGATAGACTTATAATATTCAAATTTTGGATGGCATATAACTCTTATAGATGGCCCACAGACCTGGTTTTCCAAATGGGCAAGTTGAGGCCACGACATGCTTATTTTGGTTGTAACATGTTATCTATAAATGAATGAAAAAGGAGGTAATACTAAGCTTACAAATATATATATTTATATATATATTATTTTTTATTATTTTATTAACATTTCAAACTTAAATTTTATAATCATAGTCTCTCACTTCTCCAATAAATCATTAATGTTTAAACTATCAGCGAAGTTTTTATATATTTTTTTAGTATTCATTTTCCTCCTTGTCCCAAAGTGATACAGGAAATTTTTGTTTTGCTATAGGATTCCCAAAATACACACTGGTGGAAATTATTTTTCCCCACTATTACAACAATAATGTTGCAACTCCTAATGCTATCAACTTAAATTATCAACCCGGGGTTCGTACAAGCTTAAGAGGGGTCAGCATTGTATGTGCAGCATACACCTTGATCTTCCTAGTCTAACTCCCTTTTATGCAAGTGAAAGAAGACAATGAAACAACTTCAAATGAGAAAAGATCCAGGTAAGCTGCTAATCTGAAGTTTCAAAAGGTAAATAACAATAAGGAAACCTATTCTAATTTTGTTGGAAATTAAATGACATAAATAAAATCTATTTTATTTGCAAAAATGTAAATAACAATGGAAACCAAGAAAATATAATCTATCTTGCTAGAAAATAAATGGCATTAAAGTAAGTATATTCTATTTTGTAGTAAAGAAAAGTCCTAGATTAATTTTACAAGAAGGAAAGAACATTTTGCTTAAAGTAAATTTCGAAAAATAAATCTAGACTGATTGCAAAAATCAACATTCAAGAAGCAAGCAATGTAAGAGCTAAATGGTGATATAATCAAGCCTCACCTCAACCAAAGTGGTCTCAGATCATTCATAGGCTATAAATCTACTTCTACCATGAATTTGGAGTGAATTTGGGTAAGGAAGATCTCGAAAACAAATTGCTACAGGATTGTTATGGATTGTTATTTCTTGAGTTAACTTGTCGAATGCTCAAGTAAATCAAATGAAAATGAGAGGGGAAATATTTTATTATTATTTAGGATTTCCTAAGAAACCAATGCAAGTGGAATCACTCATGAATACCTATGTTAACATGTGCTAAAAAATAACAGAAAATTACTACACTAAAAATTGGAAATTTAAGAATTAAATGAGCTAGTTAACCTTTCAAATGCCTAATCTGATCAAGTGAAAATTCTATGGAGAAAAAAAATATTAAGTATAATGTTTTCAGGGCTCAATACAAGTGGAATCAACTCAAAATATCCTTGTTAACATGTGATAAAAAAATAGCAAAAATTACTACTAGAAACCACAAATTTCATAGCAATGAACTAGTAAGCTAATCTAAGTGCCCAAAAGTCTAGGCTAATTAAGTGAAAAAATTGTGGAGTGAATTTTATTATTAATATGGATTTTTTTCAACTCCAATACAAGTGGAAACAACTTGAAATAATCTCATTAACACATGCTAAAAAATAGCATAAAATTACTACTATTTTGCTACAAGATACTTCTAGAGTTTCCAAAATTGTGAACTAGTAAACCAATCCTAAGT
Source organism: Pinus albicaulis (assembly GCA_034641835.2). Classification (NCBI taxonomy): domain Eukaryota; kingdom Viridiplantae; phylum Streptophyta; class Pinopsida; order Pinales; family Pinaceae; genus Pinus; species Pinus albicaulis. The sequence continues at coordinate 1,102,478,926 of CM076570.1, read as the reverse complement.
AGATAAATCATGGATATGACTTTTAAAGGTTGTTATAAATATTCATAATGTTTGTGAACTCATAAATAACCTTCAAAGAAACTCACTTCAATCATTTAACCAATATAACCTAGAGTAAATGAAACATGAATACTAAATGCAGAAACAAGAATAGAAGATGCAAGTGAAAACATTCAAAGAAGATAAAGAAATTGTGAAACACAGCTTTGAGGCTCCTGGGATGGCCAAGCCCAAAAATACTTAGATTCCTATGAAGGAAACCAATTAGAAGCTAAAAATAACACCAAACCTCATTATTTGAATCGATCCAAGTACAAACACGGTTACCGATGAAATAGGTAACCGCACTGTTACCTACTTTTTTTTGGTAGCATAAAAAGCACCCAATTTTGAAAAGTGGTGATGCAGAATCACCGCTTTTTTTTTGTGCACATTTTTTACACTCTAATATTTTTATTCATGAAGTATGAATATTTGTTTTAAAATGTTAGTGATTTTCATCCTAATTTTGAAACCTATTGATGCAGCGTCAACTTTTTTTTTTAGAGCGGTGATTTTCATGCTAATTTTGAAACGTATTGATGCAGCATCAACCTTTTTTTTAGAGTGGTGATTTTCATGTTGGTAATAAAACACAAAACTTAGATTATATATATATATATATATATATATATATATATATATATATAAACAAAAAAAACGAATAAAAATGTAAAAAATAAAAAAACAAAATTAACTCATAAAAATAAATTAAAAAAATAAAAAAATTTAAACAAAAATATTCGAAAATTATATCAAAAGAAATAAAAAAATTTGATTAAAAAAAATAATAATAAAACAAAATAAATAAATAAATTGTTACTAAAAAAAATAAAATTAAATAAATAAATAAATAATTTAAAATACAAAATTAAAATTTAGATTAAAAAATATATATAATACAAAAAAAGAAAAAATTTAAATTAAAAAAATAATAATAATAAGAAGAAAAAAATACAAATTTTAAAATTAACCAAAAAAAAGACAAAACAAAACAAAACAAAAAATAATAGTAATAATAATAAATAAAAATAAAATAAATAAAAAAATAAAATATAAAATTGAAAAAGAAAATTAAAATAAAATAATTAAAATTAAAAAAAACTATCATTAAAAAACAAAAAAACAAAAATGAAAAAAACGACGTGCAAATAATTAAAAAACAAATATCCATAAATTTACTGTTTTTTTTTTTAAATGAAACAATTTATAAAATTTAAAAATGAAAAACTAAATAAACTAAAAGATTAAAAAATAATAACAAATAAAATTAAAATTTAATAAATTTAATAAATAAATTTTAAATTTTAAAAAATAATTAATCTAAAATATTAAATTTCAAAAAAAAAAAAAAAAAAAGAAGAAGAGGAAAGAGATTGTGTTGGCGCCGCCAATCGGCCTCCCGCCCAGGTGGCGATGGAGGCCGGTCGCTTGGCGAGCGGGGAAGCTACATGCAACCCCTCGCCCGCCCAGCGGCTGGCCTCCGCCGCCACCTGGGCGGGAGGCCGATTTCGGGAATGCAGCGGGAGGCCGATTCCCGGAATCAGCCTCCCGTGGCACACCACGATCAAAAAATTCTTCTTTTTTTTTAATTCTTTTTTAATTTTTAATAATTTTTTTTAATTTGATTTTTTTTTCTAAATTTTGTTAATAATTTTTATTAAATTTTGAATTTTTTTTTTATTTAATTGATTTTTTTTAATTTTTTTCATAATTTTTTTTTTATTATTAAATTTTATGTTTAGTTTTTGCATTTAATTTTTTAAAATTTAATAAATTTTGTATTTTTTTTTAATTTTTTTGAATTTAATTTTTTTTTTTTTAATTATTTTTTTAATTACATAAAATTTTTATTTTTTTTTATTTCAATTAAAATTGTTTATTTAAAATTAGATTTTTTTTTTTTTAATTAAACTTAATATTTTCAAATTAATTTGTTTTTTATTTATTTTTTATTTAATATTTTTTTTAATTTATTTTTTTCAATTTTTCATTTTCAATTGATTTTTAAAGTTTTTTAACTTTTTTTTTTAACAATGTTTTTTTTTTTTTTTTCTTTATATTTAAAATTTATTTTTTATTTCAAAATTTATTTGTTTATTCATTTATTTATTAAAATTTAATATTTTTCTTTTTAAATTTAATTTGTTATTTTAATATTAACAATTTTTTTAAATTTAATGAAATCTAATATATATATTTTTAATTTATGTTCATATATATATATATATATATATATATATATATATATATATATATATATATATATATATATATATATATATTTAATTTAAATTTAATTTATTTTTAAAAATTTATTTGTTTTTTTAATATATATTCTTTTAAATTTAATATTTTTATTGTATTTTATTTTTCATTTTTTATTTTTAATTATTTTTTCATTTTTTTAATGTATTTTTATTTAGAGATTTAAATTTATTAAAATTTTAATATTTTATTTAAATTTAATTTTTTGACTTTTTACAAAATTAAATTTGTTTTTAATTGTGTTTTTTTCTTTTTCTTTTTTTTAAATTTAATTTCTATATTTTGTTTTTTATAATTTCTTTTTTTTTTTAACTTGTTTTTTTTTAATTTAATATTTTTATTTTGTTTTTTTTTTTTTAATTTCTATATATTTTGAATTTTTTATTTTTTATTTTTTTTATTTTATTTTTCTTAAATTTTAGGTTTTTTTTTAATGTTTGAATTAAAATTTTTATTTTGTTTTTATTTTTATTTTTTTATTCCTATATATTTTAAAATTTTAAGCTTTAAAATGTTTTTATTTTTTAAAAAAAAAAATTTTCTTAAATTTTAGGTTTTTTTTTAATGTTTGAATTTTAAAAATTAAAAAATGTTATTTCTATTTTTAAAAATGTCAAAAATATAACTTTATTTATTTTTGTTATTCCGACGTCCTTTATTATTTTTTGAGGGTGTTTTTTCAATTTTTTTCCAAGAAACAATTTTGTTTTTAGCATAATTTTATAAAATGTTGAAATTTGACCTTTAAAAAAAACCAAGTGCGTTCTGGAATACACTTTTTTTTTTTTGGGGTGTTTTTTCATGGTTTTTGAGTCTTTTTGGGATAGAGTTCCCGTTTTGAGGTCACGGTACCTATTTCATCTGTAACACTGTTTACATCCCTGCTAGAAATGAAAGTTGAGTTGCTAAATAACATTTTGTATCCATAATAAGAGTAATAAATGCATGCCCCTTTGGTTCATATACAAATAGATGGGGAAGCATCCTCCTTGAAAGGAGGCATCTTTCCCCTCCAAAAACCCTCAAAACGTGGAACTAGTTCGCAACACTAGGAATCTTCATTAAATGATAGGGAACACATTCATAATATTCTCAATTACTGGAGATCCAGAATATGTTCAATAATTTCATCATATCATGTTCATTTATTATCCAATATTGGCCCATCCTATAGCAGGGAGAAAGTCCCTAGTTTATCTCAACCTCCAAATCTTCATAATTTGCCCAACATTCTCACAATATTCTACAAAAATAAAAAAATATTAGGCACATGGTATGCATTTATATCTATACCTTCCTAATGAACATATAAAATAAAAAAATATTTCATATAATGCAAAAAGAGAGGTTTAATGTGTTGAAGGATGGTCATATGGCCCTTAAATTATAGCTAATTTGGAGGCTCGTCATACCCCCTGTTGAAAGTGTTGCTCATACTCTGAGCAACTTAGTGACCTAGTTGTACCTCATTCATGGCCCTGGTGGCCTCTCTCTTGTACATTTCTCACTCCTTTATCTTAATAAGATTGGTTGTGGGTTCTGCAAGGACAAGCATAAAAATATAGTTGTTATTTTCATGCATTTGTTTAACATTATTTTCAAGCACAAAAACTTAACTTTTTCTATTTTTTGGCTTGTATGGAAAAGCGGAATCATATCCATTTCATTCACACCATCTCCCTTGACACCTTCATTCCATTTTCACTCATTTTTCCAAAACTATTTGTGCACAGAAAAATCATGTTTTTTCTAGATACCATTAGTCTTCATTTTTCCCCTTGTGAAGGATGGGTTCTTGAATATTTATAGGTTTGGGAAGGTGTTCCACATCCTTTTCCAATCTCCCACTACCTTTTTCCACTATTTATCCACTTTTGTAACCCTCAAAATTCCCTTGGATGCAATCTTGTAGCAGTACAGAGCATTTTCTATCATCTTCTAGCATCTTGTAGAAGACCTGTAACATCCTGCAGCAAACTTGTAACATCTTGTAGCACCTCACAAAATCTATAAAAACTTGACTATAATTTCCCCTCGGGCCTAATGTTTTCCTCTTGCCTTTCTACAACATCTTTTAGGCTCTACACATAAGTTGGAAGATATCAGAGACCCCTTGGAAAAACTCTTTTCATCACTATAGTTTGATTTTTGCAATTATGGTTTGCTATTTTGATGGTGAATTCCAAATTTCCTTATTCTCCCTTCTTCATCTTGGATGTGGCCACTCTATGGTCAAATTCATGCCCCGTAGTCTTCAATACAAGTTTTCAATGTTGGAAAGAGAATTCTCCCTTTCTGCTACAAGTTTTAGAGATTATTGTGCAATGATCATTTTTTAGATAGAGGGGAAAAGAAAAATTTACTTTTTTCTTGGAAGAGGGCATATTTCACGCTCAACTCAAAACAATTAAAATTTCCCTTCTTATAATGTTCAATTCAAATGAAACATCCATACTTCATCTTCTTTTCATTCTCAAACTTCTATCAAAAATTGCTATAGGATGTACTATTGAAAAACTGAAATATTTTACAAGATTTTTGTCCAAACGGGGAAAGAAAAAATGTGTACTTACTTCCGTTTTGATTCTCCTCATTTTATTTACATGGCTTTTGTGAAAAAGTTTGTCAAAATCAGGATTTTTGCAACTCTCTGGACTTTTATGCAGCACCTTGTCTTATCTTGTTGTAGACTGTCTCAATCATGTAGAAAATTTTTTTGATCCTGTAGTATTATATTCTAATATTGTAGCAGCGATTTGCATGTCATGTATCCCCTCTACAATGGTCTATGAAAGAAATAAATCGGGTGGTTTTTCCTCCAATACCAGTGGTAGGCATCCTAGCTTAAAATACATTGTTTTTATGTGCCACATGAGGCTCTAACCTGCTTAACTTATTGGTGGTTTGGTGGGAGAGGGATAAAAAATTGCATGCTAATCTCAAGGCAATTTCATATTCCTATTATAATGCTCATCTTTACAAGAGAAAAATTTCACGCTCTAGTTTATTTTGTTTTCGGGGTTCTCTTATAAGATATGCAATGAAGGATTTTTGCAAGAATTCACAGATTTTTTACTTTGCAAGAGGTGAGGAGAATCAAGTACTTACCCCTTCCTTTCATACTCCTTAAAAATTATAGGTTTTTGAGTCCATTATTACTCAGATTAGGCTCCTTTACACCTCTTGAGACAATGCTATAGCACACAATCTCTATCCTGTCGCATACAATTTGAATCATGTAGCAGCTATGTACAATCATCTTGCACTAAATTCTAATCCTGTAGCATCTAGTGTTCAGCCTTAGAGATATTTTGTAGTAGTCTATGGGACCCCTGGTGGTAGCTACCTCAACTCGTGATGATGTATTTGGCATCCCTTACCATTTTTGGAATGAAATTTTGGTGCAAAGGGAGTTGGGGCCCGCTTTTATTCCCTTTTTTTGTTTGGTGGTGAGCTCAGTGAGTTCTACTAGTTGGCTCCTACCTACCACATCTGAATTTATATTATATTCTTAATGGCATACCCTTGTATTCATCGCCCACTTTGGTTTTGTAGTTTTCTCCATGTATGACAAAAGAGCGGCAGTTAACTTCACTTAATTTTTTGAGGGTGGCTGATATTGTTGGCCACCTTCATCCTACAAAACCTTCTCTGTTATGTATTGAAAACAATTTTTTAGCCATAATAGTCTCAAAAGGAGAGGTGAAGAACAATTCTTACATATTCCTACCTAATGGTCTCTAGCTTCCTTGATGTCTGCATGCTATTGATTCTACCATTTGATGCTTGCATGAGGTTGTTGGAATATGGATGAGATTGCATGATTCCCCTCTGAGGTTTAATTTTTTGTCCTCGTTGATCAATTATTTGACTTTGTTGATCATAAAAAATGTGCCTTCATTTATCATATGTTGTTGTGTTTGAGGTTGATGATCCTGTAGCAGCCTATAAGGGATCTTGTAGTTGCTCATGACTAGTGTCGGTGCCTGCTGAACTTCATAATCACTCAAAGATCTCAGCCTGATGCTTCATATGTGATCTTGTAGCTTCCTATAGAGTACCCCATAGGTGCACAAAACTTCTTCCTATAAGGTATCATAATGATGGAGACTCACATAAATGGGGTAGCAGTTACTACAAAGACAACATGATAGTTGTTATAGGACTATTTGGAACCACTTTTATATTTTTTTTTATTATATTGAAGAGAGGATAACCTTACTCTTTGATATTGGTGAGTGAATGACATGATGGAAGAAAAAAAAAGTGAAATGATGATAGGTATGGCGATGTCAGGAAAACAAATGATATTTTACACTAACTGGTGGCTTCCTACTGTGGTCTTGTGGGGTCTATTCAGACTGTTATAGGATTGTGCGTCTTCCTGTAGCAGTCATACAGACCCTTCTAATATCACATTATCCTTCACATAAATCCTCCAACAACTCTAATAATTCATGATCAATCTAAGGATAAGGGTTGGAAGCCTCAGTTGTGGTGAAAATGGGTATTTTTCATGGACGTAGATGAATTTTTGGATGGAGAAGCAGCTAAGTGGTGTGGAGGATGGATGATGGTGGTATGGTGGACTTATTTTTTCATTCCCCTAAGGAAAAACATAATATATGACCCTTCTCTCAATGTCAATCACAATCTTGTAGCAAATCTGGAACAATCTAATAGCACTTTGTGTCAATCCTTTAGCACTTAGTGGCAGTCCTATAGAAACCTTGTTTAACCCATATCTCTCAAACAATAGATTGCATTGACCTGAAAAAAATTTATCTTGTTACCATTATCTTTATACATCTCCCCATAAAAAATCATGGCCAAATAATGCATGAATATCGATCAAATGGAAAATGCATGTAGGTGATGGAGACCAATTTATCGAAACGTATGCACTGGAATTTGCTGAAATTTCTTAAGCATGTTACCATCATCCTTCTACATCACACCATGAAACATCTCAGAAAACTATGCATGTTTTTTGAGATATCGTCAAAACAATTTTTTCCTCATGTATTTTGGAAATCTTGTAGCAAAACATAACTTTTTTGTAGCACTTTAGGACAGCGAGGAAAATGAATGGGAAAGGCATGGGAATGATGGGTCAATGTTGGAAATGGATGATGGTGATGGATTGACATGACCTTGGTACTATTGGAGCATATGGGAAAGGAGGTGAAAGCTTAAGTTTGACTTCCCTTGACTAGATTTGTTATCATTTTTTTCTTATGGTGCTAACTTGTTCTCGTTGCTTGCAAAAGTTGGAGAGAACCTGTGTACACCAAAGAGGTATACCTATAGCAAAGAATTATTTTTCCTTTTCATTTTTTTAGTTTTTCTCTCATTTTTTTTGTATGCTTATTAGTTTCCTTAATGAGGTCTTCAACTAGTAGGTCTGCGTAAGCACCTCAAAGGACGTTTTCACCTAGGATCTTTTTCCTTTTTTTCTCTTTTTTTCTTTCCAACCCATTAGCCACCTTAAGGACGTTTTAAATCAGTGAGCCAATATTAGGCACCTCAAAGGAGGTTGTCACTTGAGATTTTATTTTTTTCTCTTATTTTATTTTCCTCTTTTTCCTTTTCTTTCTTTTATTCCTCTATCCTACCCTACTTGAAAAAAATAAAATATCTTTCAAGAATGGGAATGCTTCTAAAGGATCCATGTACATAACAAGATGACAAATAAAATCATGTGTAGGCTTGAAACATATGCTTTGACATGTACCTGAATATGGGAGACCGGTTGCTTTGATGATGTCAAGAACTATTGAAGAAGGGAGTGGTGCTCCTACTTAGTGATTGTCAGGAACCAAAGTTCAATATAGTTGGGATGCCCTTAGTTCACTTGTTCATATAGATAATTTTGTATGCCTTCTTCTTCCATGCAATTCAAATGTTATACGTTTTTATGATTAGTCCCTTGAACACATAAAGGACCTGATGATAAACATAGTAGAAATTCTTCAATTTCAGGCTCCAATGGTTGCTCTCCATCAAAGGTGTTCCATGACCCTTTATTCTCCTCTAGATATTATTCTTCTTGATCTCGTTCTTTAATGATAACAGACGTGAAAGCCCCACCCAAGGTTCTAGTCTGAGCCATGTTGTAAAAAATATGTAAATATTTAAATATTTTTTAATATTTGAAATAACATAAAAAGAAAGGGGAGTGAGTCATGGGACACTAATTCCAAAGTTGGGGATGGAAAATTGTTGCTAGGGATGTTATGGTTTCTTGTGCAAAGAAGAAACTTGAACTTTAGGACAGCCATTAAAGGTTGGTTGTTGCATGAGGGACTGGTTCCTGAAATTAAATGGGCTGGCAAAAAGTACTCAGTCCCATTTTTTCTTGAGGAAATGATAGAAAGCAAAAGAGGACAGAATTTATGAAGGGTTGCAGCAACAAGGATGTAGTAGTAATGGAGGGGAAGGAAGTTTGACCTAAAAGAAAAGAGAGTAATTCAGAGAAGGGAGGGCATAGAAAAAGAGGGAGAGAAAAATCATGTGGGGAATAAAGAGATAATTCTCAGCAAGGAAGAGTATAACAAAGTGGAAAAAGAAGAGTTTGTTATGGATTCGGTAATCAGATCGAGGAAGGACGAGAAGTGAACCTGTGACAACAAATTCAAGCAAGCAACGATGAAGATAAGAGAAGAGAAAAGAATGGGATCAATTCTCTATCCCTGGAGGTTATGGGTTGAGTGCTAGTCTATGGAGCCCTATAATAGCTTAGGTTCCCTGGAGGTTGTGGGTTAAGATAGGATTCCTAGATTCACCCTGTAATAGCTTGGGTCCCTAGAGGTTGTGGGTTGAGATGAGAGGTATTTGGAGCCCGATAACATCTTGGGTCCCTGGAAGTTGTGAGTGGAATGAAATCTATGGATCCTTGTAACATCTTGGGATTCCCTAGAGGCTATGGGTTGAGCTAACTACTCTAGAGCCTTGTAAAATCTTAGGAGGAGACCATCCTAAATCCAAGACAAAGACAAGTTCGATCACATTTTTTGGTTATTGCCCTGACTACTACAAGGGTTTCTAGACTCCCTGGGAGGGGGTGAAACATTGTAGGTGCACAAGGGGATGAGGTTGGGCACCTCTCAAATCCCTATGCAAGCAACAAAGAGATGAACAGTTGTGGGGATTGAGGCAGGAGGTCCTCTAGAATCTCTAGTAGAATTGGCAACTTGGGTGTGGCCCCAACAGCAAAAATCCCCCCATAATCTGGGATTTAGCTTGGTGGTGACAGCGGCAAGTAACAGTGGTTGCAGCAGTCTATGGTTGGGTGGAGAGTCGTAGTCCTAGAATCAATTTCCCTGCATACGAAAAGATAAGTATTGTTTATTGTTTGCAATTAATTGGTTATGTTTCATTGTAATTTGTAATAGATATGGATAAACAAGAACTGCAATATGTAATGTCGTGTATATACCTGTGATGCAATTGTGAAGAGATATTTCCCTGGTTTGTATGTTGATTATGGTTATGAATATTCATGGGTACATGTGTGTTATGCTTACATGTAAAAGTAAAAAATTTAGCATCCTAAACAATGGTAATCGCAGAATGTCTAAAGTTCAGAATGGAAAAGAGTCTCATAACAGTGTCGCCTAAGCTATAGAGTAGAGGTGGACTTGCTTTACTCAGTCAGAAATAATTCAATCACTGAAGTTAACAAGCTCAACGATCTATTTCAAGCCCAAAACATGAATAATTAAAAGAAGTGGGTTCTAATACCCTTTTGTATTAATGTAAAATTTATAAGAAAGACCCTCTGTTGGTCAAAGTCGGTCAATGTATACATCGAGGTATTTGTTTGCAAATTGTTGTGCTGACATGCGAGTAGTATGAGAAAGATAAAGGGAGTGTCCCGGGGTCAGTCATGCCTTGTTGTCGTACTTCCATAGGCATTATCCTTTCTTGTGCATATTCCTCCATTCCTGCCATAGGGATTTTGGTGATAGGGACTACGGGTCTTTTCCAATAACCGAATGCTCTGACTACCCATGACCAGACTCGAGGAGATCTTGAGAGAGTATGTGAGGACTCTAGGCCAATTGGCATGTAACAGGACAGGTGGAATCCTCCCATGAGCTTGTGCCAGGCTTCTGATAGATAATAGATACAGGAGCGCCTACATCGTCATGCGAGGAATTCCCTACTCGAAGGCAGTGAAGGCCCACAGCGTAGGAACCCTTCAATGTAGCTATCACCCAAGCTCATAAGGGGTAACGCCATGGAACTTATTAGTATGAATTTGATGGATTGGTGAGTTCTTGATGTAGATCTAGAAGCCGAATGGACCTTTGAGACCAAGCCACAGTTGAAAGGACTAGCTCGAGGAAGTTCGCACGGTAGTAGATCTGGTCTCTCGGGAGAACGCAAATATCTCCATTGAAGGATTTGCATGGTGCATCGAATGATACGAAAAGGGAATTCATTATGGCACAAGGGGACAAAACCTCTAGCTTGAGGGAAGGATCAGATAAGGCTTATCCTCTTGCAGTTTGGAACCCCAGGTAGGAAATCTCCCGATTGGAGCAACTAAATTCTCCTCTTGCGCGATTGGACATATGACGTGGATTATCATTAGGGGAATTTTGAGGTCTAAAATGGGCCTCCTAAGGAAAATGTACAATCAAAATTCACTTTATGAAAACCAATCACATTTTAGGGGATGAAATCATCCCTAATGGTTGAGGTGGCATTACTTGAGTTAAAAGTACTTAGTTGTCACATTCTCAATGGTGGATAAAAACTCACGGTTAACCATGGTAGTGCTCTAAGTACTTTTAAAGTCAAATTAAAGTACTCATAATAAATGTCATTTCACACTTTTTGAATAAAATATATTATTGTCATTTCATATTTATTGAAAGAAACAATGCATATCCCTATAAATTTATTATATTATATTATATTATTTTTATATATTATATTAATTAAATGTTATTATACAATTTAAATAATATGAATTTTAATTAATAGCATATAATATAATTAAGAATTTATAAATTTATATTTATATTTTATTTTAAGTTATTTAAGTACAAAGGACAAATGAATTAATTGTTCATTCTTATTTCTAGTCACATCAATACAAATTTTTTATTAATTTTATTTTGGTACAACTTTTGAATTGAATTTAACTATGGTTACATGGATTGTGATTCAAAAAGTGAATTGAAAATTTATAAATATTATTTTATTGGTTTAGCTATTATTTTATTATTTCCCTAGGAGGCCCATTTTAGACCTCAAAATTCCCCTAATGCTATGGGTAACCCATAGGTCAAAGGACGAACCAATGTTTGTATAATAGCATATGTAAAGCAGGGCCAACCCTGGCTTAGTCAGAGGTCGAGAGGTCGAGTCATGACAAAAGGATGTGCGGATGACATGTTGAACCGACTGGGTTGAAAATCGACAGTCGGACAGTGGGAGGGAGGAAAAATTAAGAGCTCTAGGATGAGCCGGCCCTAACTAGGTCAGAGGTCAGGAGGTCGGGTTGTATGCTAGCAGACGAATGTGCAGTTGTCATGTCGACCCTCAATAGGTCGGATGTCATGACGTTGGGTCATTTGTTGGTGGACAAGTGTGTAATTGTCATGTCGACCTCGACTAGGTTAGAGGTCAGGAAGTTAGGAGTCGATATGTGAGGCGGCGCCATGGTGTGGAGAGATGCTCACAACCCGACCATATGCTCATCCTCATCATACCATTAGCATGATCGTCCACTTCCATAGCGAAAACCACCCATCCTCACTCAAAAACTCCAAAAGGAAAAACTCTTACTCAAACTTGATGTCAAATTTGAGCTTTCAATGTATGATGGCAAAGTGAATGCAGAGAGGTTGGATAATTGGATTCGTCAATTGGAGGTTTATTGCAAAATTCAAAACCTTCAAGAAAAGAACATAAAGATTCAATTGGCTTCTTTGAGGATGCAGGGATCAGCACTTGTATGGAGGGAAGCAAGGACTCAAGAAGAGATTAAAAACCACGGTAAGATCTCAATGTCTTGGTCAAATTTTATTGTTGCCATTAAAATGCAATTCTATCCTCTAGATTACATGCAAAAAGCCATTATGGACTGGAATAATTTTAGACAATTGAAAGGGCAAAGTGTGCAAGATTATACTCATGAATTTAGGAGAAGAGTTCTTATTATGGGTATTAATTTGTATTTTCAAGAAACTTTGTTAAAGTAATATTGGGGGTTTTCACAGTTACTGTTAAACAATGGCATGGTGAACACACACAAGGAGAAAGATAAGCATGAGATTGGGAAAGACATACATGAGTTAAATTATAATTCATAAAGTTGCATATATATAATAGAGTAGGTGACCCTTGGTTTCCCATTCCAAGTGATCTATTAGACTCCATTTGTCCATTCGCCTTCCACACCTACTCATTGAGGATTATGTGTCCAACACCCCCCCCCCCCCCTAATCCGAAGGGGTATGTGTGAGTCCAAGAAGAGAGTTGTAATACAAAAATGGCAAAGTATGCATGGAAAGACTTACGCTGAATGAGCTCTCTGAAATGTTGGCATAAAGAGGTGGTTTAAGGATGACCACGAACACTGAAACACTTAGTGCAGTTCCTAGAACTCTTCCAAATCTGGCAAGAAGCTAAGGTATTCTACTAGAGGAAGTGTCCCTCATATTTTGAAGAGGGAGACCTTCAACCTAGAAGAAGGGAGGTCTACAACTTGCGATAGTTTAAGGATGACCACCAACTCTGGAATGTTTGATGCATTTCTAAGAACTCTACCAAAACTGGCAAGAAGTTGAAGTCTTCTGCTAGAGCAAGTGTCTTGAATTCTTTGAAGTGGGAAAATTTCAACCTCGCATAGACGATTTAAGGTTGGCCACCAACCAAAGGCATGCTCATGGGCATTTGTGTCTCAGGCTACAACTCTGAATCTGGAATGGCAGGTTGTGGCTCAGGCTCGCTTGATGTGACTTCGAAGCTTGTAGATGACCGCCATTTTCCCCCTAGTCGGTTACAAGGTGAGATGATGGTGAAAACTCAACTGCAAGATTGTTCAATATTCTAGAACAAGTTCTGACATATGACTTAAACATCTTCTTGGTTGTTGATGCCCATTGCCAAGAAGTGATCCATCCAAGATGAATTTTTGTTCTTGCAGGAGGCTTGTTTTTGAAGCATCTGTCTGAAGAATGAGTGTGCCAACCACAGTGTTTGCATGGGTGAAGATCGAAACAGTGATCTTTCATATGGCCAACCCGATCACAGTGTTGGCATTTTACAATTTGTTGTTGTCGTTGTGGAAAAGGAGCAAGATTTGGAACAGCTAAAGGTGAACTGTCATAAAAAAATCCGGCGTTCTGAAATTTGATGGGCTTGGAGTAGTCTGAAATATGAAAGGACAACTTCTTGTCATATCCAAGCCATGTTCTGTGGTTGTTATGGACAAGCTCTTCCCAAGGTCTGATGATGGGCTTGGGAGGTGCATGTTGCATTTCTACATCTTTTTGCACATCTGCTCCTAAAATGGGTACTGCCTTTGCAATTTCTTGTTGTTGATGTGAGTTTATCTCAATGTTCTGAACAAAAACAGGTTCAAAATAACAACTCCTCTGTTTTAATTCCTCTTGCTGTAGCTCTGACTCAAGCTACAAAAATTAAATCTTCTCATGTGCATTTTGCAGACAGGACTTAATGTCAAAAAGAGAGGCTTTGTTGATTTTAACCATCCCATCAACAGTGGAATGTATCAAAGTATTCAGTGACTCTAATGCTTCATGAAATTTGGCCATTTTCTGATCACAAATATGATGAAGATGCAACACTCACTCCAGTTCAATGTCACTGCAATATTCTTGTAAATGTGCAACAAACAACTAGTGTGCAATAGCCCTAATGATTTCTCTCCTCCTCAAAAGATTGTTTTAATATCAAGTGCAGAGAATACACTAACAACAAATCTGTGCAACCATATATCATGAACCATATATGTGCATGACCCTCAATCTATAGCATTCATCAATGATACCAACATTTAATATATAAAGAGCCAATAAACCTTATGGAGAGTACCATGGACAAACTTCAACATAGTTCAAATTACATGATTTCGTATATAAAAACAATGTCATCAATGCCAAAGTAGTATATATACCTCAATCAATGCCCATGAGCAATTTTTATTTTTATTTTAAGTTGCTCATACATGTTTTGCTCCTCACAATAAAGTTGAATGGCACCAACATCATCTCTCACAGTCAGAAAGGCAAGCGTGCCAAAGGACCTTCATGCTATAATCCTACCAACAACTGAAACTGGGTCCTCTTCATTGTCGGCTACTTCTCCACTTTCCAAATTTGCATACAATCTCTGCAACCTATAAAACTAAAGGCATATAATTCAATGCTCACCAATACTCATATATATATATATATATATATATATATATATATATATCATTCAACGTATACATATAGTGCTCCGTTATTACTTAAGGTGTACATGGCCTTGTCCACAGCACTCGCTCTTCTTTTGATTTTGTGTGCTTCACGTTTCATAATAAAATTTCACAAGAAGCCACCAAATCGCTATTGTCTGTGCCCAAATAATGTACAAAAATTCATAGCAGTATTCACTCTTTCTTTTAAAATTAGTCAATTGGAACAGACGCTTGGTCTCGTTGATGGAACAAAGATTAGACATATTATTCTCATGTTTAATCCCACAAACTTACATGAGGTTTGTGTTCAAGCCACACATTTAGAAGCAAGAGGGAAATTGAGTGTAAATGAGAAAAGTGATAGTTTCCTTGAGTATGAGGGTTAAAAAAAAGGGCAAGTTTAATGGAAGAAGAAAAAGAAATAACTCTATCAAAAAAGAGAAAGAGAAACTCACATGTAAACATTGTTCGAAAAATGGCCATGATGAAGACCATTGTTGGCAACTTCATCCAGAGTTGAAGCCAAACAAAATGAAAGCCAAAGAGAAGAGAAAAATTGTTGCAATCATTGGACATAACTCGAGGTCGGATTCAAGAGATGAAACCAAGGTTACAACCATGGGTTTGAAAGCTAGGCACATAGAAAACACTAGTTCTTCAAGTTGTTCCAATGTAACTCAAGATGAAGATACAAGAATTGAACTCTTTCATATTAGAATTGTTTCTAAACATACCAAGATAGACACTATTTGATAGTGGTTCTCAAGCTAGTTTGATTTCTGAAGACTTGGTTAAGGAGCTAAACTTTGAAACTATTATACATCCAAGACTTTATCCTTTAGGGTGGATATGCAATAATGCAAATTTGCAAGTAACAAGGAAGTGCATTCTAAAGTTTGCCATCAATTCAAACTTTCTTGATGAAGTTGAACTTGATGTAGTGCCGCTTGAGATATCAGGTATTGTTTTAGGAAGTCCATATCTTTAAGATAGGAAAGCAATATTTCATCGCCATGAGAATAAGTATCACTTGTTTAATGATGAAATTGAGTAAATAGTTAGAGCACATGAGAAGAAAAAAAAATTGTCTCTTATACATGCAGAAGAAATGAAGAGAATAGTGAATGCAAGTCAAAATTTGACTTTGTTAATGATCAAGCAGAGATGTTTTGAATGAAACCTTTCAAAAAGATGCATCAAATGAACAAGTTGATTTTATTAAAGTTGTTTATGCTTGTAATGAGATGTTTAGGGACTCTAACAAGTTGCCTTTAAAAGAAGGTGAAAAAAATGTGAAAGAATTGCAGCAGTCAACATCAATGTTGAGCAGTGTAGAAAACAAGATGTCGGTGCAAGAGAAAGCGAAGATCAAAGAGAAAGCGTCAAAGCAATTTGACAAAGAAGGCATAGGTGCCACAAGTGGTTGTTTTTTGTTTCCAAAGGGTACATGGCAATGGCGAAAATAGTTGGTCGAAAGTCGACGCAAGTACAAAGCAAGATCAGCTAAGAATTGCCATGGCAACAGTGTTCGAGGTGAGAGAATTTTTAAATTTCCTTTGATTAATGACCGAGGTGGGAACAAGTTTGTTTCTGCAAGGACAGCTTGTTGCTTTGCAAATTCAAGGAAATTGCAGCATGATGGTGTCTACAACAGCAGGAGAGGGTCTCAAGAGTCGAAGAAAAAGCTTAGTTTTTGTAAAAAGCTCAAGTTGATGAAAATGGAAAAATTTCGATGGATTAAGACTGGAAAGGTGAGGGAACTATACCCTCATCCACATGCTCAGTGATCAAAGAGCTTTTGGGGTCCAAAATGCTTCTAGTGGAGAAGAATGATCAAGTGCTCAGTGTTAAGCTCAAAAATGAAAGTGCTCAGAATCGATCTGAACCTGAACGACTGTGAAGAGCTCGTCACCAAGAATCTGGCGCAATTCATTTCATCGAAAACCGACTCCGTATGAGAAAGATAGAGCCTGTTGTTCGTTTTCCTAAACAACTAAAAAAATTGCAGAAATGACAGAATGGTGACATGGCAGCCTAGTCAGCAAAAAAAAGAACATTTTGAGAATATTCCTTCATTTCGCCGCATGATACTATGCCAAGTGTCGCTTTGTGGATGGTTTCTAAGTGGGTGGTTTGTCACGTTTTTATTGGATGTGGGAGGAGCCAATGGGAAGAGGACACTTGGCAAGCCCGAAGGCTGCGATGTGCACCGCCCCACCTCCCGCCCCCCTTTCCAAGACCAAAATTATGGTTGTTCTAAGGTAGAATTTCAACATATATCAAAGGTCGGTTAATATACATTATATGTGGCAAAATTTATTGGCGAAAGGGAGGAGGTCAGTGTCAAACCCACGACCTTCCCTGCACTAACGCAAAGACTTACCAAAATGTCGCGTAACAATTCTTAACATATATATCCGATAGTATATATTTATTGCAATATTGTTAAACCAACGGGAGTAAAGAGGGGGCTAGCCCCCTCACCATATAACCACATGCAAAGACCGATGGCGGAGCGCTCCACTAAGCACGGAGTTAAATGTGCTTAATAAGCACTAAACCAAATTTAAAATGCGCTTATCCGAAGTATGTGGATTGGACATAAAATGCACCATTAGCGCTAAAAAAGAGCTTATCCAATAATTAGGCATTTGCGACGGGGCTCCAAAATTAGCGGGAGTTAACTAGAGTTATCTCCATATTTAGTGGAGTTTCCTAGGTTAGAATTGATTAGGCCATAACTTTTGCACAATTCAACCAAATTGGACTCAAAAAGAGTCTATCTTAGATGATTTGGACATTCTGAGCATGTTGGAGCAACTTTCAGGAGCAGTAGAAGATTGTAAACAGCACTTTTTTTCCATTTTGAGCTAATACACAAGCCCAAGCCATGGAAGCTGGACCAAAGATATGTAGCCCAGGAGGGATGAACTCATTCATCAAAAAAATGTGTTAATGGAGTATTTGATGGTTTGTTGTACATTTTATTGTTGTGGTTCAGCGTTATGTTTTAAAGTTATTATGCTCATGAATTTAACATAAAACTCAATACATTTACCTGTTTAACACTCACAAACACCTCAAGAAACCTATGCACATGAAGCAAAAGATCAGCAACTTATTTATAATTCTGAAGATGAAATTAACACAGCAAAACTAACATTCAAATTCAGATCAAGAGACAATCAAGGGAATGGAAGATTTTGTAATAATGCTAATCCTACACCAGGTTCAAAATACATGTGGGGGTGCTCCGGCCATGGGCTTATGGAAACACAGGTGACTATGTTGGACACAGAGGCCCGGAGAGTGGGCATAACTCACTATAGGAGTTCAATTTGATAATGGCCAGATATATGGAAACATTGCTGGTTATGCAAGTGGCTCCAGAAGCACTGAAATTGATTATGCTTCAAGCATATCTGTATATAAGCACAAAACAAAGGATATGGAATGGGGGTCATACCATAGCTCAGCAAGTGGGGAATATGAAGATGCATACAGCAGCCCGTATGGCATATCTGGCAATGGAGACTCATCTTGGTATACAAAACAGAGACTTGAAGCTTAATCAGGAGGTTATGGACTTGACAGTGCCATTGCAGATGGGTCACGCAGTTGATATGGCAACTTCTATTTTCAATTAACGAAAGCATATTACCATAGACTAAAGGTGATGTAATTTAGCAGTTGTTAAGCGTTCCTAAATCTGCAGAGATGACTAACTAGTCCAATCCCACACACCCATTCCCAGTCACTGAAGGCCTGAACCAATCTGTTGGGTAAAGGAAAACTGGTGAAAATCCAGCAGAACCAACAAATAACTGGGTAGAATATAATTTGGCTGGGCAAATGATAACGAGGTAGAATCTAATATCTGAAGCTGCAGTTAAGCTGTTATTCAAAACTAATTTTGTCCTCTGCATGGCTGCAGTGGTATATCTGGTAACCGGTCGGTGGTTGCTTGAGAGCATAACTGATATATACAACACAAATCTTCATCTGAGTGGCAGTCCATGGGTTTTTCCACCGGATCAACTGATATAATGTATCTGCGGTATGGGATTAATCCACCCCAATAAAATTTTGGGAAACCTCAACCCCTCCGTTGGGCTGTTCAGTGTTAACTGAGATTCCCTGTTAGGAGACCCGGCCCCTATACTGGCATGGATTCATGCATAAGCTATGACAGACAAAGATAAACATCCTCATTTCTTAATGAATTATAATGACAGACCTATAGGCTATGAACCTTCCATAAAACATGAAATTAGCAACAAACACAATTGTGGAATTATAATGACAGACCTAAGATCCTTCCCATAAAACATGAAATTGGCATCAAACAAAATTGTGTAAACAGCATCATGTACATTGGTTTGGGAATAATATGTGATGGGGCTATATCACATAGAATATGATCCAAACAACCCATAAGGTATAGACTAGTTGGTTTGTGTGGAGTTTAGTCCCCATGAGGTCTCAGGTTCAAACCTCACGAGGAGGGGTTGAAGATGGAAGCCACCTTTTGGGGAATTAAACTACCACAAGGGGCATCCAATCTCGACCAAGCTTTGCACAATCTAGGTGATAGAATCCCACTGGTGAGCAGATCGTTCATCCATCCAACATTGGGGCTGGCCCCGGCCTTAGCCTCAACCTAGTTGTGAAAAAACAAAGACAAAAAAAAAATCCAAACAACTCAAATCACCTTTTGCAATAAGTCAAAATTACAGCATCATGAACTAGAATTAAATATGACTTTAATTGATTGGCAAGATAAACATCCTCATTTCTTAATTATCATAATGACTTAACTATCACAAATTTCCAGTAAAACATGAAATTAACGTCAAACAAAATTGTGTAAAACAGTCATGTATCAGATTTAGAATAAGATAGGTAGTTCGAAACTATATCAAATAGAATACAATCCAAACTCAGATCACCCTATGCAATGAGTCAAAATTGCAGCATCATGAACCAAAGTTCACTTTATTTCAATAACATTTCAGGATGTCGACAAAAAGAATGTGTTGCCTTACAAATAATTACTGCCCCGTTTACCCCACCTTTGCAGATGGGCCATTATCTGTTCATTCACTAAACCGTTAACATTAGACTTCAGAACCTAATAAAATTCAGCCTAGAAATAAATGTATTAAAGAGGAAATTTGTATAACGTTCAAGCCAAGCATTTAACCTGTGTAATGCAATCATTTAAGAAGGTAGCAGCCAAGAGTAAAAGTAAGAACTAATGAATTCTATATATGATCAGTCATGATGCCATCTGCATCTGAATCAAATCACTGTATCGGTGAAAATTAAAGTACACCGTAATAGGTATACTCAAAGTATCAAATTAAAATGGATTAGCTCTAGGCATCACCAAAATCATGATGATGCGTTGCTTTGCACTGGAACAACTGAATTATAATGTTCCCCCAGTCCATATGCATGTTTGTGATAAGAAACCATTATGCTTGGATTATTAGATAACCCCTCTTCCTTTTCAGACTTGTACTCCTTCCCCATTTCAATATCTGGATAATTTCCAGAAATTATAATCATGTGTTTTTTTAACGAATGACTAAGTGCTTCTAGTTCAAGCTGACCTCCCCAGGCTGCAGTCGATTCGATTTCCCTGCAATATTTTTCAAATCTTTCCCGCAAACTCTCATCTGATTTTGTATCATTGTCAGACTCAGATAAAAAGAATGGTAAGAAATCTTCGGCATGACTTCGCATATATGCAGCAGCCATTTCTCGAAGTTGCTGATATGAAAACTTGCATGAAAGCCCTGGATGTAGTGATAGTTGATTCTCTATAGCCCGATAGAGGCAGTGACCATCTGCCTTGATTTCATTTAATGATAACCCAAGTGGCTGCAGTTTCTGCCGCAACTGCTGATCTTCAAGCACACGGTCACTGATTGTGTTGTCCTGTTCTTCTTGAATTCTTTGTTCACGCTCTGCCTCTTGTTGTGCTCTCTTTGCACGCCGCTGTACACCCTTACTTGGCTTGCTGGACTGACTAGTACTTGTCACAGATATACCTGCTATGGCCTTGACCAAGCTGTCAAGACCATCAGAGTCCCGGCCATCCTCACTTCTATAGCCTAATGATGCAAGCTCTTTTGCATGTCTAGCTCTCATTTTTGCATCCAAATTGGCAATCTCTTCCTCGGCTTGTTTTTTCTTAGCCTTTTGCTCTGCCTTGCTACCTTTGGCAGCTGCTTTCTTTAAACTCAACTCCTTATTTTGAAGCTCTCTGATTTCATGCCTGCAGTCATAACCTAGCATTATTAGATCTCATCCATTGCACATTACATACCACAGTAAAAGCAGTAGACCCACGCTCTGATATGAAATTAAATAGAAATTTAAATGAAGAAACATAATATTTATATGGAAAGAAAGAGGACCATCGGACTGTTGTCTATTAGCAAATTGGAGCGGTTGTTGCCAGAATGACCCAAGTTTAAATTCTGGCAGGCATGCTGCTACCAGCCTGATGTATTGCCGTCTATGACTTGTTAATAGTGTGTAGATTGCCAGTAATGAGTCAACAAGGCACCCACACCCTCTTTCTTGTATTAAGTTTTCAGAAAGAATGATTTATTTCTGGGTTCAGTACATTAGGCTGCTTCCCACTTCTAAAAAGAAAATGAGGTGAATCAAGCCTTCTACTCTCTTTCCATGAAGACAATTAGAATATGTAACTAACAAGAAGATGTCAAAACACCAATTAAGGATTCAACAAATAAAGAAATACCATTACCATTTGCCATTTCATATATATATAATGGCAGAGAAAAAGCGAGAGAGAGAGAGAGAGATGAACACTTGGACTGATACATAAGGCTGCTCATCACCATTATCTCTGACCTAAAAGCCAGGAAGTGTTGTGATTAAGTGCATACATGACTTAATAGCAGCTAGACCAATGGAAAAGCAAATTTAATTACAGCTTTCAAGTACAGCAGAAGAGGCAGATGCATCTCACAGTATTGGAAGCATATACTGCAAAGAATCATTCAAATTTCAAACAATATTCTTTTTTAGTTCCGTAAAATATTTGCAAGCTAATCAATACATTAATTCCAGCCAACCACTTCAACCAGGATATATATATATCTGTGTGTGTGTGTGTGTGTGGATATATGGCAGAGAGAGAGAGAGAGAGAGAGAGAGATGAACACTTGGACTGATACATAAGGCTGCTCAT
The DNA here is from genome assembly GCA_034641835.2 of Pinus albicaulis. NCBI lineage: Eukaryota > Viridiplantae > Streptophyta > Pinopsida > Pinales > Pinaceae > Pinus > Pinus albicaulis. The sequence continues at coordinate 1,102,456,949 of CM076570.1, read as the reverse complement.
CACCATTATCTCTGACCTAAAAGCCAAGAAGTGTTGTAATTAAGTGCATACATGACTTAATAGCAGCTAGACCAATGAAAAAGCAAATTTAATTACAGCTTTCAAGTACAGCACAAGAGGCAGATGCATCTCACAGTATTGGAAGCATATACTGCAAAGAATCATTCAAACAATATTCTTTTTTAGTTCCGTAAACTATTTGCAAGCTACTCAATACATTAATTCCAGCCAACCACTTCAACCAGGAAATATAGATAAAAATACAATAATTTTATAGTAATATTTAGATAAAAATACTCTTTGAAAAATAAATGGAAATAGAAAATAATTTTATTGATGAACTGTTATAGGCTGAACCATGCACAGTTTCTGATGCTATATAGACGAACCTTCTAGTTCTAGAGCAATTAATGCAACTTACTAAATTTCACCACAATATTAAAGGTTCTCAGATTCAGTCTCTGTGAATTTCTGCCTTGGAGCTGATTTGAAATATTAATGCAACTTAAGAAATTTCACCACAATATTAAAGGTTCTCAGATTCAGTCCCTGTGAATTTCTGCCTTGGGGCTGATTTGAAATATATAATAAAACAGCAGCAAACAGTGAACTATATTTCACTTCTAATCAACACCAATTCACTAGTCAATTCAGGAGAAAATATACCAAAACTTATGCCACAAATTTCAGCCTTCTAGCGCAATCTTCTCATGCATAAATCAGATCCAATAATCACGTTATGATATCAATAATTACAAAAGTAAATTCTGCCCTATTGTCTTCAATACCAATGTTAAACCCTTAAAAATTTCAGCTGAAATTTATGCCAAATCAGTAAGACACGAGTGTTGGAAATTACCAAACAATGAAGACACTGATAGCTGAAAATCTAATATGCAATAAGGAGATTTTGGCTTGTTGAAAAAATCATATATATATATATATATAAGAGATGAAGTATGGGGTACTGTTGACAAGGCTAAATGCACCACTTACAGTCTTAAGGGGGCCTCTACTGTATGATGCCCAAATTAGACTTCACACCGTTTGGGATGATAATCCCATCCGGAATGTTGTCCCAGCTGCCATCTTATGTTTACTGAAGATTAGATTTTGGACAGATGAGACAAGAAAAGGGAAATCCAAATAAGGCCCATGATGAACTCTTATAGGCTGAACCATACACAGTTTCTGCTGCTATATAGACGAACCTTCTAGTTCTAGAGCAATTAATGCAACTAAAGAAATTTCACAGTATTAAAGGTTCTCAGATTCAGTCCCTGTGATTTTCTGCCTTGGGGCTGAATGAAATACTAATGCAACTTAAGAAATTTCACCACAATATTAAAGGTTCTCAGATTCAGTCTTTGTGAATTTCTGCCTTGGGGCTGTTTTGAAATATATAATAAAACAGCAGCAAACAGTGAACTATGTTTCACTTCTAAATTCTAATCAACACCAATTCACTAGTCCATTCAGGAAAAGAGATAACAAAACTTATACCACAAATTTCAGCCTTCTAGTGCAATCTTCTCATGCATACATCAGATCCAATAATCACGTTATGATAACAATAATTACAGCAGTAAATTCTGCCCTATTGTCTTCAATGCCAATGTTAATTTATGCCAAATCAGTAAGACATATGAGTGTTGGAAATTACTAAACAATGAAGACACTGATAGCTGAAAATCAAATATGCAATAAGGAGATTTTGGTTTGTTGAAAAAATCATATATATAAGAGATGAAGTATGGGGTACTGTTGACAAGGCTAAATGCGCCACTTACAGTCTTAAGTGGGCCCCTCCTGTATGATGCCCATATTAGATTTCACACCGTTCGGGATGAGAATCCCATCCGGAATGTTGTCCCAGCTGCCATCTTATGTTTACTGAAGATTAGATTTTGGACAGATGAGACAAGAAAAGGGAAATCCAAATAAGGCCCTTGATGGGATACACCTTAAGTGAATCCTTAAGTGAATATTACCTTATGGAAACACCTTAAGTGAATATTACAGAGAATATTACAGCAGATTTGTAAATGAACATGAACCTTAAAGAAAGAATGATTGCAGTCTTTAATTAAGATACATGAAGACAGAAGTAATTTGCAACCAATAACCAGATACTAGATATTAATTGTAAAATAGTTTGCAACCATAACCGGCATGATAACATATAGAAATCAGCAAGTAGTTCCTAAAAAAAATATAAGTTTCCAGTTAACAAAATAGTTCATTAAGCTTCAGCCCACGAGGGCCAGCTCAATTGCAGATGGCGATGTCACGAAGTATTATGTAAACCACGATATTCAATGTTCAAATCCCCTGTGGGTCAAATCAACAACAACCAAAAATAGTTCATTAACCTTCAACAAGTGACAGCAATCATATACTATCAAATAACAATAAAGAACAGTCTTACAGCATTCGATTACATATGAGAGAAAATGCTTACCGTGGCCCAAAAGGCTTCTAAATTGATACTGAAATATTCCATGCAAAGTCACACAATATCTCCAAGAAACCAAATAGTGGGAATGCAAAAGCCGGAACTTGATCTTCAAGGTAATTACAAGCTTTTCCTCTTCAGGAGTGCTTGAAGAGTCCAAAAGCTAAAAGTCCTTTATCTCTAGCCTATAGAGTATATTTATACAAAATGAGGTGACTTGATCTTCAAGGTAATTACAAGCTTTTCCTCTTCAAGAGTGCTTGAAGAGACCAAAAGCTAAAAGTCCTTTATCTCTAGCCTACAGAGTATATTTATACAAAATGAGGTGACTTTTCACCTTCCATGACTCTTCACCTACTCTCGTGTCTAATTTCTAATTTACTTTATTTCTAATTCTATTTTCTTTTACATAATTACATTGAAAATTAAAATGAATAAAAATAAACATCTTTAATGAAACTAACTCCCAAATAGACAAGGATTGGACTTGAACTTGTAACCCTTGGATCACATGGGTGTACCAATCCTTGTAATTAGCTGCAATAGACAAAACCTTCTTTGATATTAGCCTCTTGTTGTTAGCTTCATACTCGTAGGTGTTAGGTACCACTATCTTCAGATCAGCCTGGATTCTGTGAAAAAATGATAGAAGCATGGTGTGCAATTTGGTGGGCTCCACCAGGTGCTATTCCAATGTTTCCTTAATCAGTTTCATGTCCTTTTCTGTGATAGCCAATCTTTGTGCTTGCATCATCTCCTGTATCTTGCGTTCCATTTCCTGTTCTAGCCTCACCTCTCCCTGTGCTCCGACGGAGACTAATCTGTGGGCTTTGATCAACCGCTCCATCATACTATGGTGTTGCTGATAGCTTGATATGTCCACAGAGTTTTCACCACATCCCTTTTGAGCTTCTCCTGAGCTCCGTTGTCAAGCCTAACTTCTACTTTATCTCTTTCTCTACCCGGCTCATCTTACCTCGGCAATATCCCCAGTGAAGCCGAGTATGTTGTACTCCAATCATGCATTAAATCCACGGTTCTTAAAGTTTCCTTTAATTGCACGTCTTTTGTCTAAATTGCCTCTTGGACTAATATAAGTACGATTTGGAGTGTTTTAAGCTCTTGGTAAAGTTGCTTTGCAATGTCTTCTAATGATCTATTTGCTTTCAGCGCTATATCACGGTAATTCTTGTCACAAGAGTCTGAGGCTAATAAGATTTTATTTTCTTTGCGAAGCCTTTGATTTTCCTGATGTGCATTCTTTAGGCTCTTTTCCAGTTCTTTTTCCATTAGATGTTCAATGTTCCTTTCTATGGGTGAAGAAAAAGTTATTCCTATCAAGGCTATGACTGGTGGGTCCAGGGTGTTGGAAACTATGTTACTCTCTAAAGTTACCGAGATAGGCTTTGTTGGCTCTTAGGCCAGATATCTTTGTCTTCTCTCAGACAATCCAGTTTGTATTTCAATCAAATCGAAAGCTCACTAGGTTCATGACTTGATTTTCCTCATCAATAGTAATGCCCATTTCTCCGATTGGCAGATGACAATCCCATAAGTGGCATTGAGACCGAGGTTGATGGATCGAAATCCATATTGGGCAAGATGTCATGCACTACATCTTGAGCCTCCTTTTCATGCTGCTCCTTTTGTCGTGCCTCTTCTTGAGCTTGTTTTTTTTCTCTTTCGTCAGTCGCTCTTCTTCCTATCTCTTTTTCTCTTCTTCTTCCCTTTGTGCCCATTCTCTTCCTAATTTCGCTTTTTTCTATGCTTCTGCCTTTTCTATCTTCTCTCTTTCCTTTTCCAATCCTACATCTTCCTTTAATTTCTTTTCCTTTTCCCTTCTGGCTGCATCCTTCTCTCTCTCTTTTCTAGGCAGCCTTTTTATCTTTAGCTTCTTTCCCTTTTGAAGATTCTCCAGTGGGTGGGTTAAGCGCCATTCATAGTTGAGATCCATTGGTGCTCTTCAGAGCATCCACAGCATTATAGCAATTCTTGACCTTCTCCTTGTCCTCCCCAGTTTGCAATGAGCTGCAACTACAACTCTTGGGTCGTATTTGTGAAACTCGAGTTCTCAAAATTTAAAGCATTCTAAGTTGAGCTTCTTTGTAATTCTTTATGCAATACATGCCAACACAAAAAGGATATGTGGGCCATGGTGCTTTCTTTACCCGTTCTGGCATACCTCCAATTCCCATGGTTACCTGATAGCGACCTCTTGTACAATAACCTTGTTGGTGAAAAATAATGGGAGTTCATGTGGAGGTTTACATGCTCCAAACACTTTGATGTATGTCGATTCAAGGGGAGAGAACCAATCAGCTACCTCTTGCAATGTTGCCTTGGCGCGGCCTGACATGCAAGGCAAGTCATAGTTGAATAGGATGCAGTATTGTGGCAAAATGAAACCTTCAACTATTCTTTTGTATGATGCTTTGTGTTGATTTTCCCACAACTCTTTGCAGTAGATGTGGACTAGTTGAGTATCCGTGGAGAAATTCCACTTCCATCCCAATACTTCGATTCACACTTCATGCATACACAATCTAGTAAATATGAGGCCATGCAAAAAGCTGATTGCTTTCCTTCTCCGGGATTTTGGGCCTCTTTTACCCTGGCCTGGATAGATGCTGCTAACGTCTCAACCAATTGAATATGGATCCTTCGCGGGTGCATGTACATCAGCAGCACCCAACTCTCTTCGAAGAGTTCTACATTGTCTTTACCATAAAGTCTGCAACACATGGCTGCAACTAGCTGATAGGCTTTCCTCTGTAACTTTGTTTGGTAGACTCTGTCTCTGTCAGCCTTATTCCTGAATTTGTTGGGATCCTGCCACCAACCCTTATTCCTGAATTTGTTGGGATCCTGCCACCAACTCTTAAGAATATCTTTACTGCATAAGTTGAATTTGTGATACCAGCGTTTTGTGAGAGCCACTTGATGTCTGGGCAGTTTATAATATTTTGTGATATGAGGGTATGTTAGTGCAGCAATATCTTGGCCAAGGCTATCCCTGATGGTCATGTCCCTACTGTTAATAAATTTCACCGCAAGGAAAGACTGTTGGATAGGATGCAATCTTGCATAGCCAAGACCTTCTGACATTTTGATAAACCTCAGTCCCTTATTCTTCAACGGGGATTTCCTTCTAGGCAAATAAATGATATATCTCTGACCAAGTGAATGATATAGATTTGCTAATGAAACATGTTATGCCAGCATATGTGGGAACCGAAGCAGTAGGACTTTCCATTGATCCTTTTGTAATCTCTTTCCCAGGTCTTCACTTTGGTGGAGCCATGTCTTGTAATGATGATGATATGCTATAGCACTATAGATATATTGAACCTGACATATCAAATAGATTCATCATGATAACTAAATTCGAAAACAACTAAAAAACTTAATGCACAGCGCGAGGAGTTAGTGTAGTCTTTGTGAATACAGAGTGTTGTGGCACAAAGAAGGCAATCAGTCTAGGGTACAGGATTGCAATGCGTGGAGAAAAGTATGGTGATATGATCATATGGCATATCGCGCCATCACATTGCAAACCGAGAAGGGGACATGTGTTGCAGTGCAAGGTTAGAAATCAAACTGTAAACCAAAAGTGCATTGAGATAAAAAAATGATTTGTGATGTGGTGCATTGCATTATACCAGCGTCAGCTGTGTAGGACAAATGTGCCATAGCGCGAGGCCAAGGGATAGGCTGTGAAGTAGAAATGTGATGTGATGTGAGTTGAGGTATGGTGCATCAAAAGCTTCTACTACATGAAGCACAAGGAAGTTGTATCGTTGTGCAATTCAGAGCAATAGACTAACATGGGGAGGTGCAATGCGGTGAAAGGTTAAGGAAATGGTAGGGGCAGAAAATGGCTAAGTGTTTGAAGATCAAAGTTATATGTATAGCAAAGGGGAAGAGTTAGGTAAATGAAAAGACATGTAGAAAAAGGCATAACGCTAATGAATTACTGACAGAAATGACTGCAAAGGCAGAGTGCACACGGCTTACTACACATGGCAGAACTCTTACGAGGGTTGGTGATGTGACACAGATACGAAAGAGAGAGAAACACTATCGAAGTGCATAGCGCAAGGAGGCAGAGAAAGATGCAACAAACTTCAATGGTGAAAATGAATTTGGGCGGGTAGGTTGATACGGTTTTTTCATGCGTGTGAGCACATTAAGTGCACATTCAATGCCCTATCGCAAAAGGATTTGTGACGAGAGGTTATACTGCAAAGTAGTGACGCAATGCGCTAGACTTAAATGGTTGCATTGTGTTATACTATGAAGGTTCAGTGTGCCATCCAATTTCCCAAAAAATCTTTAGTTAAAATTACCCTTCCCTCCTTGACATAGGGGTATGAAGAATAACTTCAAGGGTTTGACCACATAGATATTTGTGATTTGAATGAAGGGGACCCTAAAATTTAGCTCTTGCTGAAAAATTTTAGGGTTGTTGTAGCTGCTACAACAGGCACATACTCTCAGCTTAATAAGAGTTGGTACAACATTCAAAGCTCTCCAAAACCCTAGCTAGGTAAAACCAAGAAAAACCCTAAGTCCACTAGAGATACTCCAAGCTAGAGCCACACTAGCAGTCCTCCTTGGACTCATGCAAGGCGTATCCACTCTTCTCCTTCTCAAAAAGTACAACTTAAGGATTTATCAACAAACCCTAACTCCAAAAAAACCTGAGCCCCTGAAGATGAGAGATAAAGTACAAAGAAGATCGAATAATAGAGAGAGAGCCTAGTGCTCCTCCCACATCACTAAACCCAATAAATATAAGACATAATCTCTCCAAGCATTCATGATAATACTATCATCTCTAATGTCCTCTAGGTGCAACTTAGTTGGCGATCATCGTGATATGAAGTATTGTGTAAACTAAGAGATCCAAGGTTCAAATCCACCAAAAGTAACCCAATGTATGAAGAGGACAAGTCATTAGCCCTAAAGATATAGTGGTAGCGATATGAATCAACCCTGTGTCACGAGAGTACGAGCCTAACCAAGCTGCCAATTCCTCTGGTTACAACCAAGAAAAAAAACTATTGTCTCCAATGTCTTGTTCCCAAGATCCAACCCTAGTATCTCACAAAAGCTCTCCCAACAAAAACATCCTCTTTCCTCTTCATAACTTCTCCCAAGATTTCGTCATGAACCCTAGCATCTTACTCCTATAAACAAGTATAAAGAAAAGAGTGTGATGACGATGATAAGAATGTCTATCTTTCCTCTATTTATATGAGAAAAGTAGGGGTGTACAACAATAAGAGGACCTAATCCACTAAAAGCAACCTACAAAAAAAAATGTAGATCCACAATGTCAAGCACTCCCCCTACAAGTGGGACATGTCATGCTCCAAGGTGATGATCCTGTTCGAGCTCCAAGACAAAGGGTGCCCCATTTCAAAGGGTAACTTACTCATGAGGTTCCAGTACATATCTGAACCCTTGGAAACAATTGCCATAAAGATGGTTGTGATGATGATAAGAATGACTATATTTCCTCTATTTATATGAGAAAAGGGGGGGGTACAACAATAAGAGGACCTAATCCACTAAAAGTAACCTACAAAAAAATGTAGGTCCATAGTGTGGAGCAGTCCCTCTACAAGTGGGACATGTCATGCTCCAAGGAGATGATGATCCATAAGCAAGGCTCCAAGACAAGGGTGCACCCCATCCAAGGCCCAACGCTCCTCCAAGGTCTCCAATGCACACCACTCCCAGCCATGTGCTCCCTAAGTCCACTCCACCTACATGATCACTATCACAATCAATGCATTCCCAGGTCAACTCCAAGCTTCCAAGCAACCCAATGTTGTTTGTGGCTACCAAATCTTGCTTGTGACTCAATACCTTCCTTCAAAATGCTAAACGCCCCTTCTCCATTGTAGGGTGTTCTCCAAGCAAGCAACCTTCTCCATGTGGTCAGCATGTAGATTGTCACCAAGTTGTATGAAGATCTCCAATGCTCCAAGGAAGAATGTTAATCAATCATCCATATGATGTTTCGCAAACAATTAGTAAGTTGCCCTAAATGTGTAAGTCGATCACATATCAACCAAGGGCTAACCATACACCATGCACCCCACATCTCATGAAGCAACCACAAAAATGGTGTATACACTTTTGAAGTAACGCTCCCTCGCCAAGTGACACATGTCATGCTCAAGGTGATGATGATCCATAGGCAAGGCTCCAAGACAAGGGTGCACCACATCCAAGGTCCAACACTCCAAGGGCTCCAATGCACATGTCTCCTAGGCCATGTGCTCCCTAATTCCACTCACCTACATGATTATTTTCACAACCCACACATCCCTAACTCAACTCCAAGCCTCCATGCAAGCATCCAAGCAAACCTAATGTTATCTATGGTTGAACACCCTCCTCCAAAATGCCAAATGTTCCTCCTACAACACATGGCATTCTCTAAGCAAGCAGCCTTCTCCAAGTGGCCAACATGTAGATTGTCACCAAGTTGTATCAAGATCTTCAACTGTCGAAGAAAGAATGTCAATCGAGCTTCCATATGAGGTCTACCAACCAATGTGTAAGCCACCCCCAATGTGCAAGTTCATCACAAATCAATCAAGAGCTAACCATACAACATGCACCCCACATCTCATGAAGCAACCCCAAACATGGTGTACACTGTAAACACTTTCCAAGTAACCCCAAAAGCTAACACTTACTCTTTATGAGGAAAGAGTGTTTAACAACACCAATCAACTCTCTCTACAACTCAACAAAACCTGCCATCTGCAAATCTAAACCTATGACAGTCTCAAAATCAACGATTTTCTTCTAAAAAAAAGAACAATCGCCCATCCATCACATTCCTCCACTAAGGCATCACACCAAACCTCGTCAAAACAACCAATAGGCACACAAGTGGAAGAAGCCAATGCAACATGGCTATAATCTCTTCTAGTAGGTATAGTTGCCCTCACTGAAGATTTAGGTGCTCCAACCTGCTCTTGTGCCTCCTATGATGTCAAGGTAATCAATCTCAAATTTCTACGAGCTAGAATAGAAAGTGAGAGCACATCCATCACCAATCTCACCTAATCCACTCTTAAATCTAACCTGTCTTGAATCTCTAAATATGTGTCTAGAATCGTAGCCTGCAGTCGCCTCACATCTTACCAGTGGATGCCCTGGTCAGACTCCTTAGCTCAGCTGCCAAGAAAGCCAGGTCAACAAGCAATCAAGGAGGCAGCACGTTGAGATACCCACGAATTGCTGAAGATGCAATTTAATTTGATTCGTATATTGTTTAAAAATTAAAAGTCCAAAGTAAAGATAAGTGAGTGGGAGTAGACCCCACCTCACTCCCCTTGTCATACGTAGCCAAAGGGAAATATGCACTGCCAAATTTGAGCTTCCATGCAGAAACTACAGGAAGTCCACACGGCCAGCATCACCACGGATTTGAGGGATAGTCAAGAGTTGATCACTTAAGTTTGTGGTGTAGTTTGTCTCCACGTTTCTCCACCTGTTATGCTGCTAGCCTCCACACATTACATTCAGTTCTATAGACCCTATGCTGGCAGTCATCCATAGTGAGTACGCAGGCAGATTATAACTCACACGCAAAGGTCAGTTGTCACTTCAGTCGTGTTGACAGATTACAGAGGATCAGTTCAGATTTTGTGGGAGTTTGTTTCCCATTCAACTCCAATGAACTTACACTTATGCTACACCTATTGCCAACAAGCTACACACAGCTCCAATTTAGACAGTATGTAGGCCTATGGAAGGATAGGTTGGTCAGTTGAAGTGCCAGCTACAGCCAGTTGAGAAACACTTGGAAGAAATCAGTAGCCACTTAGCAATTCGAATTTCCCTTGGGATTGTCATCAGCATGCCACTTGGATGACCATCTCACGTTGGGATTCTCTCAAATTTGTGTATAAATAAGCCCATTGCGCTCACTCTTGCACATGGTTGGAAGCTTATTGCTTGACTAAGTATGCTAAATTGTTCTCTCATTGGTGATCAATAAAAACAAGACTTTGGAGGTCACTTGCATTGGGTTTTGGATTTATTCTTGGCATTTGGGAGGTAACTTCTTGTGTTTTTCCAATGGTTTCTATATGCTTGTGTCCATGATATTGGTATTTGCTTCCATCTAGATTTTGGTATCATAGCCCAAAGGGGCACTGTTGTCTAGGGGGGTGGAGCTCAATTATTTGTGGTCTCCTCTTAGACATTGCTCACATCCTAGGCTTCGCTGTGATTTGTGTGTTCTTGGTTGAACAAGTCCAACGCTCCCATCAAATGAGCAAGGTCTCGAAGGGTACTAATTGTTGTGTTGCAAGTTTTGGGTTTAGCATGTGCAGGTTGCCTAACAAGCTTGGTGATTGGTGAAGTTGTTGGCGGAACTAGCCATCTCCAAGAGAGCTAAAAAGCCTCAAACTCAAGTTGACAAAGGCCATCCAAGGACTTCAAAAGATCAACTAAAGAAGCTTTAAAAAGGGCCCAATTCCTTCTTCCTTCCATCTCCTCAAATTATTATTGTTTCGGTGACTCTATTATGTGCATAGAAGCTAAATCTGGGCACCTAGGCTCAATATCATACAATTGTTCCAACAGTAGTCTATTTGCCCAAGGGAAGCCAAGTTCCCCTAAAGCAAATTAGAGTAGGATCATCTCCCTAATTTTTTTATTAATTAGATATAAGTTTTGGGGCTACTTTTCAAGCTCTCATTTAGCTATTTACTACCGTATTCTTTCTTTGTATTTTGGCAGATATTTCATGGCATTAGGACCACCTTTGAGGGTTGATCATTGAGGCAGCCCATTGATTTTGTTGACAGTTCTTTTGCAGACTTTGTGTGCAGCAATACACAGTCCTTGTGACACCTTCATGTAGACCTTTACTGCCTTTTTTCCCATTGATTCTTTGGCACAGATTTCAAAGAAGGCAGGCAGTGCTTGGACTTGATTTCTTGTGCAACTAAACAAGTAATCTAAGAGGCCACCAAACCTCCACTATTGTTTTAGTTTTTGTAGCATCAGACAGGTGTTCTAGTCTCAATTTTTGTCTAAGAGACTAAGAAACACGAGATCCCAAAAACCCAGAAAAATTTTCGCGAAATAAGTTTGTGAAACACCTTAATTAAATTAATTAACTAGTAATTAAAAAATCCCTATGTCTAACTTAGGAAAATTGGTTAATTAAAGCCAATTAATTAAGGAAATAGACTCGTGCTTCCACAACTGATTTCGATCAATGATCTTAGCCGTTGATAGGGATCTAATCATGGTCATTGAAACTCCAGCGAGAGATTATAAGAGCAAGTTGATGGGATGGAGATAGATACAAGAGAGGGAGCGATTTATACAGGCAGTGAGAATTTCCCAATGCACAGCGATTCAGTGGGGGAAGAATTCGAGCCAGTGGAGGAGCATCAGTAAGAGGGAGGAGGAGAATTCCAGAGAGTTTTTCAGTGTCTCTCCAGTGCCAATTTGGCAAGAGATAGGAGGTCGAATACTTCTGCAGAGAGGATCATACAGCCAGTGTGAGCAACCAGAAACCCCAATGCAAGTTGTCAGAGAGAGGTTGTTTTAGTTGCCGAAGACCGAAAAGATCGTCTAGGAGGCAGAGCGAATTTTTTCAGAGGCAGTGGGAGGCAAGATGTCTCACCAAGAGCCAGCTAGCAGGCAGTGCAAGTTATCTCAGGCCAGCAGTGCGCATTCCAGCCAGCAGTGTGCATTCCAGCCAACGAGGGGTGTGAGCAGGGCCATAGGGGCCGAATAGATTTGTAGAGGGAGAAGATCTCTCCCAAATATTTTTCCAGTATATTTCCCACGGATAGCCAGTTGGGCATCCAGTTGTAATAATTGTATAGTTGCTGCATAATAAAATAAACCCTCATCTGCTGCACCGGCTTTCCCTTCAGGGTTTTTCCGGGGACATTAATCCAAAATTATTGTTTCAATTTTATTGTGTGCATCTATTTCTCAATTCCAGTATTTATTTTTTGGGAAGATTGCAGTAGTTAGCTATTCGGTATTTGTCATTAACTGATTAACAGAAGACAAATAAACTGCATCAGTTAGAAGAATAGTTCCAGTTTATTGCAATGAAGGAATTCCCACATGGAACCAAAGAGGTGTTGATCAAATTTGAAGCTCAGAGGTGAAAGGAGAAGAGATTGTGCAATTTTAGAGAGGGCTTTGAAGCACTCTCTCCAGATCTGCGCAAGCCAGCCAGGTAGTGCATATAGCAAGAGGCAAAATTCGATATCCAGATTGGTGGAAAAGTGTGAATTGACTCAGATCTGCTGCAGCAGGCAGTGGGAATTTGCCAAAGAAAGTTCCATTGAGGTTATCAGTGATTTGTACAGCAAATCTATCAGATCCACAGAGATTTGCAGTAGGTGTTGCAATTGCAGATCTGCGCAAGGTAGGAAGAGAAAAGCACACAGTGAGGAAATTTCCAGAATTCTCAGAGGGTTTCCAGATTTCCAGTGCAGGAAAGGAAATTATGCCTTCAAGCAGAAAAAGGTCGTATAGACTAGCCAGTCCAGCCAGTGCGAGTTTCAGGGTCAGCAGTGTGAGTTGGCCACTGAGATTACAGACAGTGCAAATCCTAGGAAGGATTCTGGAGGCTAGTGCAGGATCTCGTTAGCAAGTGCAGGAACAGATTTTTCAATGCTGGATCATATCTGCGCATTTCGGTAGGAGTGCGAGTAGTAGAAGAGGCCGAATTCAGTTGCCAAAAAGAGAAAGGGAGTTTCAGGTTATTGACCTCCAGCTTCTCTGAGTTTCGCAGAGATGGCCACAGCAGGGCTCAAGGATCGAGACAGACTTGACAAAGCCTCTAACTTAGGCATATGGAAGGCTAGAATGTCATTCCTATTGGATGAGTATGGATTGAAGGAGTATGCAGAAAACATTATTGTCGTACCAACAGATCCACAAATACTGGCAACGTACAAGAAAGAGATGTCCAAGGCTAAGAGGATGATCCAAGACGGGGTTCGGGATCACATCATTACGCATATTGCTACATTGAACACAACAAAGGAAATGTGGGATGCCATAATAAAGTTGTATGAGAATCCATCATAGAATCAGAAGATAATTCTCAAGGAGAAGTTACAGCCCACCAGGGTGCAGAAGGGAGAAGGTGTTACACCCTACCTCACCAAGATTCAAAATGTCAGAGATGAGCTAGCAACCATCGGAGAAAAACCATCAGATAGTAAGCTAGTACGGACAGCTCTCAACAGTTTCACCGAGTGGCATACTTTCATCCAAGTTATTTCTGGGCGAGATACGCTACCTGGATGGGATCGTCTATGGAGTGACTTCACACAAGAGGAGTTGAGACTCAGCCTTGCAAATGGTACTGCCAGCAACAGCAGCAGCAAAGGACAGAAACAGGAGAAAGAGGATGAGGATAACGTAGCCCTTACAACCAAGGGAAAGGCAAAGAAAGATCCCATTCAGGGACAAGGCTCAATCGGAGGGGAGAGAAAGAATAAATATCTATCCAAGATCAAGTGCTTCAGTTGTAGTGAGTATGGTCACTACGTCACCCAATGTCCTCTGAAGAAGAAGGAAAAGAAGCAGGAGCAAACAATGTTTTAAAAAACCGAATCGGTCAGCTACCAAGCCGAGGTAATGACTCGATAATGACTCCGAATCGGTAATGACTCGGTCGACTCGGTTTCAATGACTCGGTTTTTGTAAAAAATACATTAAATATTAATTTTTTTGTACAAAAACATAAATTTAAAGATTTTTATTCATGTTTCCAAACACAAAGCATTACAATATAGATAAGTCACAAAAGACAACATATGATCCAAGTAGGCTCATGAATATATCCATTATATCAAAATTGCACCTAGTGCACTGTCCAATACAGGATGATGATATAGAGATCAAAACAAAAAACATAACCAATGTCACAGGTGACTCCTTTCGACAAGACATCAACCCTCTAGAAGGCTTGTGGTAATTCAAAGCATATAAAGAACCGTGGATTAAACCTACAGTGTTAAGTTCTGTGACCTGATTGAAGAGGGTTTCATTGTGTTTTTCTTCAAATAAGAAAGCATTTGCAATTGAGCCACAATAGCCTTCAGACCAAGTTATTAAGTTCCCTATCTACGTTGAGAATTTAACGTGGATCAATTCACATCTTTGTACATTACTTTGAAGGCTTGATTCTAAGTATAAACAAGGTATTTCTGCCCCTCGTTTGAAGCAATTATGGAGGACTTCTTTGCTCAAGTAGAATTGAAGGGTATTTTTCTTTTGTTTCTCTTGACAGTGCATCCTTGTTATGAATTTGTTATTCTCATTGTTCCGAAGAAAGTTAAATCCCCTAATCTAAAGAAAAATTCGGCATTTGACATTGTGGTCACTGGACTATGAGGACTTAAAAGGTGACTTCATTTACAACTAGAAGGGTGGTATCCTATCAATGATCGTGAGGAGGAATTGTCCTAGAATTAGAGGCACATCATTATAAAGGACAGTTCTAAGGCCCTCCATAATTTAAGGAAGCCAAGATCTTGTATACATACGTTTGCAAGGTATGAATTGTAGCCTTAAAAAGACAATTAGCGGGCATCCTTTGTGATCTATATCAGTAAAATCAAGGAACCCTATTTTGTGTATAGAAGAAGAGGTTGAGTCCTTATCACTATTACAATCTCTCACACACACACACACACAAGTATTATAAGCTAGTTCCATCAAAGCCGACTTGTAAATCAATAATTAATATATATTCATGTCTTTGAAGCATTCATAAAAGGTGCCTTGAAGTCAATGAAAATACAAAATGCGGTTATGAGAAGGGATGGTCTCTTTAGACATCAATTTGAAAATGATTTTTGAAGAATAGTAAAAGCCCTCCATGATGTCATATTGTTGACTAAGCTGCTCATTATCTAGCAGTTGATGTGATTTTAAGAAGGTTTAGTGGCAACCCTTCATGTGATTCTATTTTTGTCTAGCAGCTGAAGCAAAGGAAGTTCATCTAAGAAAAGTATGTAGCTCCTCTATGTTGGCACCTTTGGATAAAGATGATAGTGCCCTTGAAAGTCTGACAAACAGAAGAAGTGCAAAGCACTTTGAAGCAAATCCCTGTAGCAACTTGTATGAACGTAAAATCAGAGGTATGGTCTCTCTCATAGTATGTGTAATGCATTTATTTATTTTTATTTGTTTTAAGGCTCTTTTGATGGAGGGTTTAATTTGAATAAGAACCCTAGATGGCTCACGGAAAACCCTAGCTCACATATGAAACCCTAATTTTTAGGGTTTGTGGATTCTAGGGTATTTAGATGAGGATGATGTTTTGAATTCCATCCTCCATTAGTGTATTAAAACCCTATATTGTATCTCATGCTTTTATGATCACATATTGTTCTTGGTCATTGTCACTAACATCATGTCATCAAGGTACATAGAGGGATTGGTGCTCTTGATTAAATACGAGTTCCATACCCTAATACATGACAAAATTCGATGGAAACATTGCAATAACCCAATCCTGAAAAACTGATAAGTCTGCTAGATTTTGAATGAGATCTAAAAGTCTACTTTCTCCATATGAAATCCAATGAGGTTGGAACCACTCTCAAACATCCCGAGTCATTTCATGGTAATGTTAAAAATTTAAGTAAAAGTGACATCATCCTTTTACTTTAAGAATTTAACATTACCATGAAGCTGCTCCAAAAACCAACTCCGCAACTCTTCAAAAAACCTCACACAAACCTAATAGCAGAATAAAATCCGGTTTCAAGTCCACAAAATCTGATTTTTTGGGCCCACCGGCCGGCAAAAAACCTCAAACAAACCTAACAGCGGAATAAAATCCGGTTTCAAGTCCACAAAATCCGATTTTTTGGGCCCACCGGCCAACAGATTTGGCTCGGCCGAGTTAACTCGGGCCAGGCCTGGTCGGCCGGTCAACTTAGAGAAGTGGAGGAAGTCAATCAGACATCAGCAGTGTAGGTTTGTTCAAATGCAGAAGGGTATAGTGGAGAAAACCCTTTCTCGCTAAGAGGGAATGTTAGTTTTTGTAGCATCGGATAGGTGTTTTAGTCTAGATTTGTGTATAAGAGACTATGGAACAAGAGATCTCCAAATACAGAAAAGGTTTCACGAGATAAGCTTGTGACACGCCTTAATTAAATTAATTAGCCAGTAATTAAAAATTCCCTAATTCTAACTTAGGAAAACTAGTTAATTAAAGCTAATTAATTAAGGAAATCGACTTATGCTCTAGAGACTTCCAAAAGTGACTTGGATCGAGTCTAAGATGATCTTAGTCCTGATGATGAACCACAATTGCTGGTTCGAAACGTGTCGACAAAATCTGTTGGAATGTGATTTTCACCGAAAGATTTTATACACAATTTTATGGATCACAGAAACCAAATTCCTAACATGATCTTAGTCGTTGATGTGGATCTAATCATGGTTACAGAAGCTCCAGCAAGAGATTATAAGAGCAGATCGATGCGATGGAGATAGATACAACAGGGAGAAAAATTTATCCAGGCAATGTGAACTTCCCAGTGAACAATGATTCAATGAGGGAAGAAATTATAATTCGAGCCAGTGGAGGAGCATCAGTAAGAGGGAACAGTGGAAGGAGAATTCCAAAGAGTTTTCTAGTGTCTCTCTAGTGCCAGTTTGGTAGGAGAGAGAACGTCGAATATTTCAATAGAGAGTCGTACAGCCAATGCGAGCAACTAAAAACCCTAGTACGAGTTACCGGAGATAAGTTGTTTTAATTGCCTGAGGTCCGAAAGATCATCCAAGAGGCAAAGCAAATTTTTCCATAGGCAGCGGGAGGCAGGACAGCTCACCAAGAGCCTGCTAGCAAGCAATGCGAGTTATCCAAGGCCAACAGTGGGCATTCCAACCAGTAGTGCGAGTTATCCCAGGCCAATAGTGCGCATTCTAGCCAACAATGTGAGCAGCCTGAGAGGGGTGTCAGCAGCCAAAGAGGGGTGCGAGCAGGGCCAGCAAGGCCAAATAGATTTGCGAAGGGAGAAGATCTCTCCCAAATATTTTTCCAATATATTTTTGGAGGATAGCCAGTTGGGCATCCATTTGTAATAATTTTCCAGTTGCTGCATAATAAAATAAACCCTCGTCTGTTGCATCAGTTTTCCCTTTGGAGTTTTTAAGTGGACATTAGTCCATATTTATTGTGTCGATTTTATTGTGTGTGCATCTATTTCTCAGTTCCAGTAAAAAATATTGGTGAAGATTGCAATAGTGAGTTATTTGGTACTTGCCATTAACTAATTAACATAAGGCAAATAAATTGCATCAGTTAGTTAATAAAATAAACCCTCATCTGCTGCACCAGTTTTCCCTTAAAGGTTTTTCTAGGGACGGTAGTTCAAAATTACTGTGTCGATTTTATTGTGTGTGCATCGATTTCTCAATTCTAGTATTTAATTTTTGTGAAGATTGTTGTAGTGAGCTATTTGGTATTTGTCAGTAACTAATTAACAGAAGGCAAATATATTGCACCAATTAGAAGAATAGTTTCCATTTTATTCCAATCAAATAATTTTCACAGTGTGACTTTTTTCATCGAAATTTCCTTTTCATTTGGAATCCTTCAAGGAACCTTCCCTCTTTGTAACACCTTCGTAATAGGCTCTTGTTTGATTATAGGGGAGCCCTGATCTTTTACTGATTGATTTTAAACATTTGCTCAAATTCCATTGTAACTTTGGGCTAAGAGTTTCTCACTTGTAACAGAATTTGGAAAGAGTAACATTCCCCTTTGAGGGAAGTGCTTGTAAACTCTTTCCAAAGACCCTCTTTATCCCTCATCTCATAAGAGGGATCAAATCTTAATAAAAGGATCATTTTCTTCTTGGGAGCTTGGGGATTTTTCCCCTTTGCATCCCTCTTCCCCATTTGGGGATAGTGTCTTTTATGGTTGCTTGAGTGGTTCAATTTCTTTACTTGACATGCAACATATCTAGTCATGCAATCTAAGTTAATGTGTTGAATAAGTTTTGTTTGGTAGCTTAGTTTGCTAATTCCATTTACACTTATCTTTGTCCATCCAATTATCTCTTTCTTGCAATTTGTAGATTTACCTGCTCCTACAATACTCTTGCAATCTCATCGATTTGATTTGTTATAATTTCATTAGCTTGCTTTACTTAAAGTATCATCTACTTTGCAAAGCATTTTTTAATAAACAAACTGGCAATTGTGGCACTAACAATTTACCTCCAACATGAGTTGTTTGAAGTAGCAACTTTAGGGACCCTCCTCACTTTGAGATCTGGGCCTGGGTGTTGAAGAATGTAACTAGGTTCAGTCCTCATAATTGTATTTGAGTCATAATGAAATATATTTATCAAAAGAAAGAAAAAGAAATTTTATTATTAATTAAATTGACTTATTAAAGCATGGGTTTCATGCTTGGGTCAATTATTTTTAGGTCATTATCTCCATTGTAGACCTTTAGGGTTTATGTCAAGTGTCCTTGTCCATGTCATATTGTAAGCAAACCTTCTTGGGAATTATTTGTCAAAGAAGAAAATTACTTTATTGAAAAATAAGTCATTTAGGCCTCCTCCACCAAGTCGGCCTCAAACAAGGTAATTCGACCTCACCAGAAGCCTATATAATGGAGCAACTCAACCTCATTTGTCACACTCTCTCAACAAGCTCGATCTGCAGTAAAAGTGCAGTAAAAAGTGTGAAGTTGTTGGAGAAGGAGGAGAGAAGTTGAAAGGAGGAAATCGAGTTTTTGGGTTACCTTTCCCTCACACGTGCGGAGTTATTGAGCTAAAGTTGGGACTGAAATTCTATCTCTGCCACTGAATCGAAGTTCTGAAGTTGGGGGTTGAAAATCTGTAGTTGTTGGGAGATCGAAATTTCTACAATAGTTGCAGTAACTGGGATCAAAGTTTCTGGGATGTTGAGTTGAAGCTGCTGAACAAGAAGATAAGATTGAAGGTTGTTGCAACATAGAAGGCTAACTTGGTGGAGGAGGAAGGTTTGTTGGTCTAGCGTCTTGGTTGTCTCACTATCATATGAATCTACTGAAGGAAGAGTTGTTGACTGGGTTTTCCCCTATATACCGGTTTTGCCCTGGCTGTCCACCTATATCTGGTGTCCCTGATCTTCATGTTTTGTATTTGATAATTGCTTGATGAAACAAAGATAAAAGAAGCACATAGAAAGTTAATAAGAACACATGAATATCACAGGTAATTATCATCATAAGAAAATATTTTTGCCTTTATGATTTTCCAACATGGTATCAGAGCTAAAGTGAAGAAGGAAAAAGGCAGCCTGAAGATCTACTATAAGGAGAATAAGGAGTCTTAAGAAGTTGAATAAGGACGATCATTAAAAGGAGCATATAAGAGAAAAAAACAAACTAGAAGGAGCCTTCAACTACAAGGCATGGAAAAAGGGGATAGATCTCATCCTCGAGAAGAATAGAGTTTTGGATCTATTCGAAGGAAAAGTAAAGCAACCTACAGATGAATCAAGTGAAGCAAAGAAAGCAAAGTTCAAAGAAACGGAAATATTGGCGATGAGCCTAATATTGGATGGAATAAAGGACAACCTCATTCCATATATATCCAACATAGATTCCGCTCAAGAAATGTACGAGGCCCTTTCCAAATTATTCACAAACGAGAACATGGTCAAATTGCAAGCCTTAAAAATGAACTAAGACTTATGAAGATGACGAAAGATGATATTGTGGCATCCTTCTTTGTAAAGATAGTTAGAATCACAAATGAACTCCAGACGACAGATGAAATAGTACCTGAAAAGAAGCTCGTGATTACTGCTCTTCTAGGATTATCAATGCCTTGGAGTGCCTTTGCATCAGGGATCAACAACTGGAAGGATACTCCTACATTTGAACAATTATGGAATGCATGTAGTCAAGAAGTCGGAATAGCATTAGTAAGCAACAGAGAATGAAGAGGAGAACATTTCAAATGCATGTTCCACTCATCACAAGAATAAAGGAACCTTCAAGAAGTTCAAAGCTAAGTTGCATGAAACGGGGAAACAGAAACGAGTTTCCGAAATAGGCACGGGTCGCATTTACTCATGAATATATATATGAATATATAGAGAGAGAGAGAGAGAATTTTGGGCATTTAAGAAATGTTATGTACAATCATAAATCATAGATGATAAATTATAATTTCTTACATTTAAAGTTTAAACATTATGATTAAATTGTCCAATGTCAATGCATAAACTGTAAGTATCTAAATTTACATCACATTTACTCATGAATGATCACAGACACAATGTAAAAAGCAATATCGGATTATCCAAAACCAACCTTTTTCATATATCCAAATCTCAAAATCAACCTTTATTATATATATGAGGCTGCAAGTACAATAAAGATTATGAGCATGTCAAGTCAAGATTTTGTTTGAGTGATGGGTCCATTTTTAGTAGGGTCATGATAGAGGAGTTTGAGAACCAATGTCACTAACATCAAGGTACATAGAGGGATTGGTGCTCTTAATTAAAAACGAGTTCCATATCCTAATACATGACAAAATCCAATGGAAACATTGCAATCCCCCAATCCTGAAATCTTGAAAAACTGATAAGTGTACTAGATTTTGAATGAGATCTAAAATTCTACTTTCTCCATATGAAATCCAATGAGGTCGGAACCACTCTCAAACATCCTAAGTCATTTCATGGTAATGTTAAAAATTTAAGTAAAAGTATGAAAATGAAGATTACTTTTACTTTAAGAATTTAACATTACCATGAATCGCATATAAATACTAGGGCTATAGGCTTGATCATTAGAATTTTAAACGTCGAAAACGCGCCCATACGTCCTGGAAACGTGTTTTCATCTGTACTGGGCACGTTTCCCCAACGCAAAAATGACCCTCTGGGCAACATTTCCTACAACTTAGGTTCAAAGGGCCAAGGAAGAAAATAGACCTATCCAAGATTGAATGTTACAATTGTCACAAAATGGGTCATTGTAGAAACAATTGTCATGAGAATCCAAGGAATAAAAGGAGAGATAGGGATCAAGCAAATGTTGTCGATTAAGAATCACCCAAGAAGAACAAGACTGAAGAATTGAAAATCAAGGACTTACACTACTTAGTACTAAGTCCTCTCTCTCTTATCTCTCTTAGTCTTCTATTCTGAATCGTTTTCCTTTATGTTTTGATTTCTAGTACTTATAGGTCTAACTTGCTTTGGTAGAACATTTTTGAATTGTTTTAATAAAGTTATAGGTATCCCTCAAGATTGGATTTCGAGGGAGCCCTCACCATTTTACCAAAGATAAGTATCTTAGCTATTGCATTATATTTTTATGTTTGGTTTCCTCTCTTATCGAGATGTGTTTGTATTATATGCTAAAAACTTTTCTTTTATACTTTCCTTGTTTAAAGCTTGTTGAATACTCAAAGGTTATGGAGAAGACCTCACAAGATAAAGCATGGTAGAAGCTCGGTTGCAAAAGAAAATATCAATGAATATACCTTTATTATAAAATTTATGCTTTACATTACTAACATCGTTATGTCTAGGATTTTTTATCACAAAGATTCTTGTTAGGGTGATTAATCATTAGATTAAATCTACCCTCATTAAATCATCATTGTGGAACCCTAAAAAGGTTCATTGCAAAACCCTAACCTAAGGGTGTGTCGATAATTGTTATGAAACCCTTGTCTTCTTAGGGCTATTGATGAAATCTAGAAAATAATATTCTTTTGATGTTTAGGGTTTTGGTACTATTATGATAGAAACCTTAGCCTGTTAGGGTTTGTTGTGTTATGTATTGAAATCCTAGACATTTAGGGAGTACTAAAATTAGGGTTTATGAGCAAAACCCTTATAATATCTATAGTAAGCTCTTGGGAATGAAACCCTAGGTGTATGTTTGTCCGTCTGATCGAAACCCTAGCCTGATCAAAACTGTTATATGTCTAACTTTAATGTATTGATATTTGTTTCTTGGGTTTATATATATATATATATATGTGTGTGTGTTGTTGTGATATGTTTGTCCATATTTATGAAATCCTAGATATGTATATGTGCTAACCTAATTGTTGATGCTCATAGTGTGTAAATTCTTGGGTTTGTAACTAAGCCCTAATAGAAGTTTGATATTCTAGGATATAATTATATTATTTAGCCTTGATGATGAATCTAGGGTTTACAACAAACCCTAGTAGAAGTTGGTTATATTGTTGAATCCTTAGATTGTGCTATAATTGGTTTTGACTATTGATATCTAAGGCTTATTGTCTCAAAGATAGATTCTAGGGTTTACGATATATCATAGTAGAATTTGTCATATCTCTGAAAGTAATATTGAGGCCCTAGATATAATGAGACTAATATCTTGATTGAGTTACTTTAAATGATGTGATCTAGGGTTTGTAACAAAACTCTGGCAAGAAGTTGAAGTATAGTCTCTTGTTGATTATGAACCTAACTAAGTTTAGGTATTTGATATCTAAAGTCTAATGTATGATTTTAATATAGTTAATTTCATGCTTCTATATATGTATTTGGTTGTACTTGTTGTTTAAGTTATGCAAATACATAATCTTCAAGATGTTGAAAATATTCGAAAGTGAAGTTGATTGGTAAGCATGATGAAGAAGTTATATGAATGATGATGATCAAGATGACTTTGATAAGAAGGAATGAAGCCATGAAAGACTCTCCAATATTATAGAAAGTATATATCTCCCAAGTTGAAATGGAGGGCACATTATGATAGTCATGATGGATACATTGAAGAAGAAATTGGAGAATGTATATTGAGGATATCTTGGTGCTGCTGAATAAATCAAAGAAGAAAAGCTTCTGACTAGTCGCATATGAATAACTTGATTGAAGATCCTGAAGGTTTATGTTTACTTAAGTGTATTTGAAAGTTTGTTACTGATTGGGGTTGTGGTTGTATAGGTAAATTTGTCGACGTTTTGGAACCATGTTTTGCATGCCTGATTTATTTGATGCTACCGATCTGTTTGATCAGGAGAGATTTGTTGTTACCGATTTGAATAATCGGGAGTGTTGAGGCATCATGTGTAATACAAAATGCCTGGGAGGACACCTGGTTGGCCTGTGTGTTGATGTCTAGTTCCCAAAGTTGGGAGGGTGGCGTTGGTCATAGAGCTTTGACCTTGCATTATGCACCTAGTTCCCTGGGTTGATGGTTAGTAAGTAATGTTGATGGTACCTATATAGGCTGAAAGCTTTGGTCCATCTTAGTCCCACCCAGATAGATTGCCTTAGTCAGGAATCTAGTCTGTGGCACCGTGTGTGCCTAAACTCTTCATGGTTCATGTATTTTAAGATCTTCAATGTACTTGTATATATAGGTAATTATGAATACCTCCCTAGTTCAGAGGGAGTGTTGAAGAATGTAACTAGGTTCGGTCTTCATAATTGTATTTGAGTCATAATGAAATATATTTATCAAAAGAAAGGAAAAGAAATTAATTTTATTATTAATTAAATTGACTATTAAAAAACGGGTCAATTGCTTTTAGTTCAAGGTCTCCATTGTAGACCTTTAGGGTTTAAGTCAAGTGTCCTTGCCTATGTCATATTGTAAAGAACCCTTCTTGGGAATTATTTGTCAAATAGGAAAATCATTTTATTGTAAAATAGGTTGTTTAGGCCTCCTCCACCAAGTCGGCTTCAAGAAGATAAAGTCTGCTCAAACAAGTTAATTTGACCCCACCAGAAGCATTTATAATTGAGCAACTCAACCTCATTTGTCACACTCTCTCAACAAGTTCGATTTGCAGTAAAAGTGCAGTTAATTGGTTGCAGTAAAAAGTACGAAGTTGCTAGCTAAGAAGGAGAGAAGTTGAAAGAGGGAAATCGAGTTTTTGGGTTACCTTTCCCTCACAAATGTCAAGTTATTGATCTGAAGTTGGGAGTAGCCTGAGACCGAAATTCTCTCTCCGTTGCAACGTCGAAGTTTTGAAGTTGGGCGCTGAAAACTACAGTCGTTGGGAGATCGAAGGTTTTGCAGTAGTTGCAGTAACTGGGATCGAAGTTTCTAGGATGTTGTTGGGCTGAAGTTGTTGAACAAGAAGAGAAGATTGAAGTTTGTTGCATCATGGAAGGCTAACTTGGTGGAGGAGGAAGGTTTGTTGGTCTAGGGACTTGGTTGTCTCACTATCATGTGAATCTACTGAAGAAAGAATTCTTGACTGGGTTTTCCCCTGTATAGGAGTTTTGCCCTGCTCATCTGCCTACATCTGGTGTCCCTGATCTTCATGTTTTGTATTTGATAATTGCTTGATGAAACAAAGATAAAATAACATAAGAAAGTTAATAAGAACACAAGTAATTATCATCATAAGAAAATATTTTTACCTTTCTGATTTTCCAACATCGGGTGAGGGTGAGGGTGAGGTCTGGGGAAGTGGAGTTATTTTGGAACCTACTTTAGAACTTAGAAATAACTTAAAATTTAACAAGATAATTTCATCACTACAAAGCAAGTACACTACAAAGCAGCATCAATATTTGAACTTGTGTTTCATGTGCTCTCGTTTGGAAATGGTCATTTATCTTGAGTTAACCCTATTGAGCACTTAAGCATCTTCTAAGTTAGTATTTGCTAAAGTTATTATTCACTACTTTACTTTGGAAGCATCTATTTCTTGTGGCACTTCATTTCAAGTTCTTCTTTCCAAGCTTTCTTTTGCAAAAGTGTATCTTTACTTCGAATATTTTAGCAAGTCTTTACATCTAGGAACTGTCTTATCTTGCATATTTATATTGTGGATGTATGTGCTTGTTCAACTTGTGAGTGTAATTGGATGTTATATATTTGAAGTGTGTCCTAGTCAACTTGTATTAACTCCTAGAAAACTAACTTGCTACCCTGGAGCTAACTGAACCTTAGACATCTTTTATGGTCCACCAACCTTGCTTCACTAGGAGTAAGCCTAGACGAAGGAGTTGAAAATTGAGTGACAGCCTCAACTCAAAACTTGCCCCCAAGGCTACACCAAGTGAAATTAAAGATTTTCTCCACGACAATCCCAGGTATGGATTAAAACAACATTATGTACTTGTTGATGGTGAGCCACTCATCTTGGTACTTTATGTTGATGATCTCTTTCTGATGGAATCGGATAAACTCATAGGTATGTGTAAGGAGGATTGTTGGTCTGACAGCAGCCAGAAGAGATTTTCGTTGGGGAAGGCAAGTATGCATTTGTTATCCTGAAGAGATTCGAGATGGAGGATTGCAAGTTGATGTCAACACCCATGATCACTAACTTGAAGAAGTTAAATGCTTGGGAGAGCGAGTTGGTGGATCCCATTTTGTACAAGCAGTTGGTGGATCCCATTTTGTACAAGCAGTTGATTGGGTCAGCAATGTATCTATTCAATACTTGACCAAATATATGTTTTGTTCTGAACACACTAAACCAT
Source organism: Pinus albicaulis (assembly GCA_034641835.2). Taxonomy (NCBI): domain Eukaryota; kingdom Viridiplantae; phylum Streptophyta; class Pinopsida; order Pinales; family Pinaceae; genus Pinus; species Pinus albicaulis. Next base: position 1,102,431,013 of record CM076570.1, on the reverse strand, counting down.
TTTATGGTGGAGTCGAGGAGGGTTCATTGGGTGGCAACAAAGCATGTTCTTAGGTATCTTTGTGGTACATTGGAGTTTGGACTGAGGTATGTCGAAGTTGATGGAGTACAGTTGCAAGGCTACAAAGATTCAAATTGGAATAGGAGTGCAATGGACAAGAAGAGTACTTCAAGATGTTCTTTCAACTTGGGATCAACAATGATCTCATGGTTTAGCAGGAAACAACACTCAATGGCAATTGGCTCAACAGAGGTCGAGTACATGGATACGATTTTGGTGAGTTGTGAGGCCATATGGCTTTGCACCACCCCCAACTTGTCCATATAGAAAACAAACTTCCCCTTCCCTAGAGGCTTGGTCAGAATCCCTTCCTTGCTAGTAGGGAGTGTTGATTTTTTGTAGCTTTGGAAGGTTTTCTACATAGGCTTCGTGTCTTGGCATGCAAGAGAGAAGTCCTCTTTAGGTCGTTGCTCAAGAGGAGCAACAAATATGGTCTCCTTCCTAAGTTTTTAACTTAGGAAAGTATATTGATTAATTATTTGATTATTGTAGACTTTGAGCTAATGCCTAAGGATAATTAATTAATTATTTAAGTAACCTAGATCTAATCTCTATCGTTGATCAAAGAAAGCTAGGATTTAATCCTACCCCTCAATCACTCTAGAGATTAGGGATTTAGCCGATGGAGAATTAAAAAAAAAAGCCCATGGAGGATGAAGATACAATACGAGAAATTCAAAGAGATATTTTCTAAGAATTTGCATGAGCAATACTGCAAATTTGGTGAGTGAGAGATTCACAGACTCGAGAAATCAAAAAAGTGTACAATAGGGAGCTTGACTGAGCATAATTTTACAGGTCAAGCACATGAGAGGAGGGTCGAGATTTGCGTGAGGGTGTGTCGCCGTTAAGAAATTAGGGCTTTTATTACAATTTCTCCTCTTGATAATTACTTGTGATTTACTCTATGCTTCTTTCTCTTTAGATCTTGTCTTCGTTAGATTATTATGTTCTTCATCAAGTCAATTATCAAATGCACAAGAGACACAATATTTAGGCTTGCAAACCAGAGCCAAAACCTCTCACTTTTTGAGAAGAAAACTCGATCAAAATTCTTCTTATAGACCTTCAATTGATGAGTACCAAGACCATGACAAACACCCTTGACACAAGTATTCCTCCAAGACCCTTGTCACTATCCCTTATTGCTCTTTTTGGCTCCTTATGTCGATCTTCCTTTTTCTGCACTGCACTGCACCTCTACTAGGGAAGCTTGGTCCCTAATCTAGCAACCTCAAACAATGTGCTTCCTCTCGACTTCCTTCAGTTTCTTCCTCAGCTGCATATGATCTCCCTTTCGGCCTTCTTTCTACACCCTTGTAACGCTCGGCCTATCTAAAATATGCGAGGTATAGTGCAAACCCAAGACCAAACTGTGGTGACGTTATACCCTTGCAGACCAGCCTCCTCCTTCGCACCTTTTCTAGCCTCCTTTCTTCGTTGTTTAGCCTTCTCTCCTCGCACCAATAGCAAACCCTTTCTTCGCACTTATTGCAGACTTATCTCATGCTGTAATAGGCCTCGACCTTCTTGAATTGAGCGAGGTATGATATACCCTAAACAGAGATATATGTATTTATGCCTTTCTTCCTTTGTTGACTGACATCCTCCTTCGCACCAATTGCAAACCTATTCTTGCACTTTTGCTTCAGACTTGATCTGAATTCTTGTGTCACAATGAGGCCGCAGTCACCTTATTTATAGTGGTTCTCTCTAAGTCTTGTAGGCCGACATGAAGACTGGAGGGTAAGTCGACTTCTTCAAGGAGTATTCCTATCATAGTTTGAGCCAACTTTAAGAGGCCTAGTGACAAGGTCTTGGAGAATACTTTTACATAGACAATGTGTCTCTTACTAGTGTAACATGTCTTCATTTACATTACTCTAATTATCTTTATGTTACAAATTCCTAAAGACATCAAGAAGAAGGCTTTGACCTATAATAAAATCTTCTTGCTCATGAAACCCATCATGCAAGCAACATAATAAATACATTTTATTTCTTTCTCTTCATTATATAAAATCATAATTACATGTCATTATGAAGACCGAACCTAGTTACACTTTTCAACAGCCGCAAGCTTGGAAAGGTCGAGAGAGTCGAGGTCTAATTTGTGGAGTAGTGACGTAAGTGTGGGGAGGCTGAGAGGGTTGAGGTTGCACTTGTGGAGGAGGGGTTAAGCAACCTCAAGAGAGTTGAACTTGTGAAAGACAACCAAAAAGTGCAAGACGGATTTTTGGGGGTCGATTTCGCCAAGTTTAATTAGCTATGTTTTATGTGTTTTTCAAAATGGCCATTTTCCCTGGTAAGGGAGCCCAAAGTTTCTTTAAGAAAATTTAACGAAGAGAGATTGGAAGGTTGGAATTATTGTTGTTCTTGTTTGAATTTTTTGTGTTGCTTTCGTAACTCGTTAATGCTCTCAATGTTAATGGCCAAGGTTAAAATGCATCATGAAGACCAAAACGCCTTGAGGATCCCAACAAGATGTTGCGGATGAAGGAAGATTGATATTGATATTGACATTGTTTCATTCTATCGACAAAACAAAGTTTCAGGTGGAGAGCCAACCTTGAGACTGCTTGTGTTTGGCAAACTTTCTTTTCCCACAACCAGTGCTTATCCAAAGGAAGGACAAGGCCCTCTGGGCCTGATTCCTCCTTGTGGGCACTTAAACTTGACTATTTTCAAAGTAGAAATTTGTGCGAATTTGATTTTATGGGTTTAAGCAGGCTCTGTAAGGTCTTTCACGGTGCTTCTCTTAGTGGGGAGACCACTTGGAGCTATTAAAGGTACTCTTTTTTTAATCAATATTATTTATATTGGAAATTCTTAATTTTAATTACAAATTTATTATGATTTCTCATTTGAGATTTGACTTTTTGAAACTCGTAGGTTGTTGAAACTTGTTTTTCCTCCCACACTCTTATCATAAAGAGGCTTGTGCAGGTGAGACAAGCATTACAAGCAATGTTCATTGACCCTCTTTGGGAATCATGGTGGACTTCCACTTTTGATAGAGGGAAAAAAATCAAATCCATCATTCTTGATGATGCATGGTGAGACAAGGTCAAATACATTCTGCAATTTACTGAACCGATCCTGACCTTAATCAAGACAATTGACACAGATACACCTTGCTTGGGGGAAGTCTATGAAAACATTGATAGTATGCTAGAGAGGACAAGGGAAATTATCAAGGCAAGTGAAAATGACCCTTTTGAAGCATTTCATTATGAAGTGAAGGGCATAGTTACTGATAAGTGGAACAAAATGACCAAGCCATTACACCTTTTGGCCTATGCATTGCACCCCAAATATTATCATTCCAAAATTTTGTCTTTACCTAGTAGAACAGCGCCAAACAAGGATTCCCAAGTGGTAAAAGGATACAAGACATCTTTCAAGAAAATGTACAGAGATGTGGGAGTTGCAATGAAAGTACGTCAAGAATTTGGAGGATTTGTACAATCTACTATTAGTTTTTCAGATCCTATAGCTATGGATGATCAAGGGCATCTAGATCCATTACTTGGTGGGGCTTCCATGGTAGGGATAGCATTCATCTCTCGACTCTAACCACCAGGTTGTTATCACAGGTTGTTAGTTCCTCATAAGCTGAGAGGAAAGTACATATGGCCTCATCCATTCAGTGAAGCAAAACAGATTGGGAGCGACAAAGGCTAAGGATCTTGTGTATGTTCATTCCAACCTATGTCTTTTATCACACACAGAATCGAATATAAAAAAGGTCCGAGCAAGATGTGGGATGTGAAGCCTTAAATCTCTGACTTGAACATGACACCGAATGCCATGACTCACCTCAACCTACTTGAGGATGTTGTTCCACCACCAGTCCGACCTTCTAATGCAGCTTCCTACATTCCAGGACCCCCATCATCTATTCATGATGTAGAGTTGCAATATGCAGATGAAGAGAATGTAGATCCATTTGAGGATATGTAGTTAAACCTACTGCACATTATCATATTAGTAGAGTGATGAGACACTCATTTTTGTACTTACTCTTATCATTTATGATATTATCATTTTTGTATGAGAGAGGATGCATCATTTGAGTGTTTCAGTCTTCATATTTATAATATAACTAATGATTTCAATTCTAAATGTTGTGATTTATAAATGGATTTGATTTTTGGGGCTCTAAAAGTGCTTTTTAAAATTCAAAAAAATATTATTATATTTATTGTACTTGGTGTAACCTTGCCATATTTGGATCCTGGATTTTCAAAAATCTAGCAAATCCGAATCCATATCCGTATCCAAATCCGTATCTGAATCATGGTAACTTAGGTAAAAAGGTGTGTATAAGTTAATCTTCACAGTGTATGCCTACTTCAACGAGGAAAATATAAATCTGGGTTTTCTAAGCAATTTTCAGCATATTGTTTATCTTTCAAGTATTTCCAAACATTCTATTGGTTCTTGTCTACAAATAGTTGAAACATAAACAGTATGCTGAAAATTGCTAAGAAAACACAAATTTACATTTTCAATTTTTCCAGACATACCATGGAATGGAAACAAAAGTGGCAATTGTATAGTATGTCTGGAAATACTTGAAAGACCTACAATATCTTTCTCGCCTCTTTTCCTCTCTCTAGGCCTCACCTAAAAGCTCTCCCAGGGCATAAAGTGAAATCTTTTGTAGCCATCCAAAGCCCTTGAAATTTGGTCCACAACTGCACTGGGGTTTTCTCAAGGGGTCCTCCAAATTTGAGCTCAGTCCGACGGTGGAATCCCAAGATATTGCAAGCCCTAGCTCAAGGATCATTCCCCTCCTTAAGTTGCTTTAGGTTAGTGTCCTCATTTGGATCATTGCATTTGAATTTCAAAAGAAAATTCCTCCATTGATCCTATTCTCCTCCCAAACCTAGTCAAGCCCCTCTATTGTTGATCAACTCCACACCCTTGACCTAGTTTGGGCCCACTTGGGTTCTTTGTGGTCCCGCAACTTTGTAACTCACATTCCACAAGGATTACATAGAAACCATTATTTCTTTAGGATTCTTATTCCTCGAATGCACCTTACCAAGTATTAATCCCCAAACCTAGGTCTAAGTGTCCTCGTAGCCCTTCTAAGAGAGCCATCTATCTTGCTTTCATAGCAAGCAAGCCCATCATCTGAGCCTCTCTTGTGAATAGGCTTTAGGAATCACCTCTCATCCCATCATTGATCTATTATTCCTAGTGATTCCTCTCATACCAAGACTCCTCCCATCAGTTAAAGTCTGTAAAGAGCAGGTAGCTTTAGCTAAGGTGACAGTGAGCTATCGCTCCATTGTTGCCACTTGACCTAGTAGTTGCTTTATAGGACCCCCTCATAGGACCCCTGCTGGTTTGAGCAATAACATTTTTGGTGTCATTGTCGGGGACACGAGACATGTGTCTTGTTTCCCTTACAACATCATTGGTATATTATTCTTGGCAACTCCATTGGAAGAATGAAGCCCTAGTTCTTCATTGAACTTTACGGTTAATGCTTGTAGGGTGAAGCAATCATTTCTATTGGCATCTTTAAATTCACCCTAGAGACTCCTACATAATTTACATGTATAGACGATAGGATGTATTTCTTTATGATTTCCCTCTTTAGACATCGCTAGCATCCCTGGGCACCCTAATCATGTCACGTGAAGGATGGTACATAAGGTGCTCATGTTTGATGTGTTGAGAAATCTAAGGCATTAGGATTAGGAGATTTCTCTTGTAATGATAATTGCTTGTGAATACTTTTTAATTCTTTAGATTAGGATCTTCTCTTTCTGTAGATTATTATAGTGTTCTTCTTCATCAAACAACTACCAAAGCATAAACAATAAAGAGACAAGAGACACAAAATGTAGGCGATCAGCGAAGGGAAAAACCTCTCCCACCTGCGAGGAAAACCCAAACGAATTCTTCATCTTGTAGAATCTTCAATTGACGAATTCCAAGACCTAGACCCTTGACACAACAACCTCTCCAAGACCAAGTCACAAGAGACTTCTTCATTGCTTCTTCTTCTTGTCCAAGTCAACACTTAGTCAAACTGCTTGCCTTTCTTTGAATTTCGGCTACCCTTCAGATTTCGGCCTCTAGGATCAAATTTGCAACTTTCGGCCTCCTCAAAACCCTAAATGCAGCACGTGGGGAGTATTACCACCAATTTTGTACCCTTGTTCCCTTTGCTTTAGAGAGAGACTTCTTCAACTTCAAATCGGCTTGCATTCTTGACTTGTCTCTTCCATAATTCGGCCTCCTGAAATGATTGTGATAATCTCGACTTTTCCAACAGCAAGTGATGCCACTGCTCCTCACACGTGTGATAGATTTTAGCCCTAAAATAGACCCAAAACAACTCGACTTCTAGTTCTTCGTTCTTCGCTTGGAGAGAGATTCTTCTTATGTGATTCTCACACTTCTTTTCTTGCTTAAGATGCTTTGACCAAATTCTATCCTAGGTGAGGTTGAGATGCCCTATATATAGTTGTTTGTCCATCAAGAATAAGCCGACTTGAACAGGTGCCTAGGCTGACATGCCTTTTCTAGAATCATCCTCGAGCCGACTTCAAGGAGAGTTTGTGACGAAGTCTTGGAGGGTTTATGACACAAATAAATTCTCTTTTACAATGTGTAACATACCCAAATGGGTTTTCAATACTTGACATTGACTCAATAGACTTTATGACTTGATGAACAAACCTAATAGCTCTCAATGGGAGCTTTAACTATAAAATAAAATTCCCTGAGCATGAAACCCATGACTAAAGTATTACAAAAATAATTTGATTTTCTTCTTTACATCAATTACATAAAATCATGTTACAAATGTCATTCTGAAGACCAAGCCTAGTTCATTTTTCATTAAGCAATTGATCATGTAGAAAGATTTATTATGCGTGCTTCAAAGGAGAAAGTGGTCCTCCAAGATGTCCTTATACAATTGTTCATGAGCTCTCTCCATGGTCATAACCCATGGTTGCATAATCACGAACAAGGAGCATCTCATCTATTGAGGAGTTATTTGAGGGCTTTCTTAGACATTTTCAAGTATGCTCTGCATTAAACATTCAAGAGGAAACCTTCATTGAGCATCATCATGACCTTGGGAATCTAGAAGATGAGCAAAAAAGGCGGTCCTCCCTACGTCTGCATGACGAAAGAAGGGATGATGCTAATTTTGAAAGCATGTGGAAGGTGAGTTTGTAGAGAGTAAAGTTACAATTAAACCTACATTTTCCAAGGATACTATCTCTGATAATCTACCCTTTGAAAACCTTGGAGGAGGTGATCCCATAGTCCCTCAAACATATATATCAATGATTACTTAAATATTAAAGAAGGAAAATGGGAGGTATGTGGCAATCGCTTCGACAAGGACCCTATCTATGACACTGATGACAATGATATCGAAAGGACCCATGTCTTTCCTCACAATCATAGGGCTGTAATTTAGTCTCGTGTGGACCCTTTCCTCAACCCTTCTCACATTATCACTAATAATAAGGAATCCTCCATCTCTCCTAAGTGTGATCATCGTGGACAACCTACTTGTTGTGTTTCTCCATCTCATCAATCTCCCTTTCCTACTAATCATGACCCTATGGTGGCCATAAAGCATGACATATATGATAAAGACCATGATGGAAGTTATATGCCCGAGGTTGTCATCCATCAAAAGTTTATGGGCCTGATTGTTGACATCTCTATTTTTGGTTAGAGGAGAGGATCTCTTGGAGTAGATTGCATCCCTTTGCTCCCTCTTCTCCCGTGATCCTCCATGCGTGGGCATTCTATTTTCCCACCTCCCGCCCTAGTGACCCTCCATATGATTGTTCCTATCCTTGCTCTTGGATTTGCTACATAAGTAATCATTAGACAAAATGTTTTTATATTGATCTACTGATGTCCTGGTTGCATTGGCTCTATGATTACACTTAGTACTTGTACGATGTAATATGCATGTTAGGTAGGATGCATTGCATACTAAGTTTTTTGAACTAACATCATATGATATTATCATGATAGATTAGATGCATCTAGACTAAAATTGCATTTAGAAGAGATTTTATTTTCTGGTTGGTTTTATGGCCTAATACTAAGCATGGGTGATCATAAGACAACATAAAAACATGTTGCCTCGTGTACTTGGTCTTTGATATGTACAGGTAACAGGTTTGTGGTCCCAAGAGATTTTTGGTGTTCTCATGACCTCTCATTCGAGTACGTTCGTGCACTCTTCTGAGAGCTCATGTCCCAATTGGAGCCAGATGCTACCCACCACCTGTGGGTATTATCCATAGGAGAAAATTTTCTCCTAGATGGTCCCCAACCAACAGCCAGCAGCCCCTTGCAACCACCAGATAGCTCGATGTGCCATTATCTCCGCCACCTGAGCCAGCCATGTGGTCCCTCACCCATCTGTTATGATCATATGTTTGAAGGTGGGCCTCTCGACCTCGAAGGTATGGCTTTTCATTGGTGTAGTTACGTAATTTTGCTTACTTATCATGGACACTTTTGGGCATAGATTGGTGGGGGGATTCGACATAAAGAGTGGGCTAGGTCTATACTCTTGTCTGGTGGTTAGCCTTGTATCTTACTCCCATGGGATCTCCTTTACTGGCTATTAGCTTTAGGGTTAGCATGACATGGAAAATCCCGATTTCGATTATGTGGTCCCGCTTCCCAACACCATATACATCACTCCCCTCTGCTCATTTTAACCTCTTTATCACTTTTCCCATCCAGTTCCACATTTGTCCACTGGGTCCACAAAGGGTTAGCCCCCCCTCCCCTTGCCCACACCTTAGGTCGGGCCTGGAACAATGCCCCGAAGGTTGATGCAACCAAAAAAGCATAATTTGGCCACTTTCAACAGGAAATGTACCACAAAATGCAAAAGATGGCCAAGACATACAAATTTAGCACGTGGGCAAAAGCAAAAAGCTTTATCCCTTATCTATGGCCATCACCATGGTTCCTATGGGCCATAGATGAGCCCCCTCCACATTAAAGAACTCAAGATTGTCCCAACCCCTGGTGGGAAATGAACTGCCCCACTTTAAAAGGGGTATCTATTGTTGTATCCTACACATCATGCTCTCGTCCCATAGGGCCCTGAGCAATTATGAAGAAAAATCAATCAAAAGCAAAATGCATGATACTATTATACACAAAGGGTGGAAAAACAAAGGTCGAGGTAACCCATGTACCATGATTTCTCAATCCTACACTCATATACCCAAGTGTCGGCTTCCCCTATTATAGCTACCCTTGTAGGCATGTGGCCTGGAGCCTTCCCCCGATCCCCACTCCATTCCATCATTATATCAGATGCCACCTACCACTTTATGGATGTACTATGAACATGTCACCCCCTTTAAAGGTCAAAACCACCTAATAGGGTCCTTGGTTAACCCCCTTATTGAGCTCGAAGACACGTACATGCCAAAGCCAACTTTGGAAGGGCATGCCACCATGAAGTGCCTATTCGATTCCATGATTTGCAATCTCTTTCACTAGATTACTCTAATGATTTGTTGTACTAGAGGGCAAGGGGACGCATTGGATTTATGCAAGATTACAAGTGGATCTCTATTTGGGGTTTGGTCTCCCTAAATGGGGTCCAAGCCCTCCAGAGGGTCACATCAACACTTGTAGGGTGAGCGTTGAGAGCCATAGGCCTCCACCACAACAGAGAGCACTTCATGAATCCCCAACACCATTCATTGACTACTTGTGTTCCACCGTTTTGGATGAGGATGATGCACCTGGATCACAACACCCAGCCAACTTCGCAGTTGTACCATACACTTGGCAAATGTTCCAAGGCCTAAACGAGGATGTGTCCCACCATGTGAGACAAAGGGAGGGCTTATGTCATCATTCTATCCCTTACAGATGGTTTACAGGCATTGTCGATCTACTAGGACACCCATGAGGATGTCATTGTGCCCCCACACCCACTTGGGGACACCACATGTGACTTGCATGGATATTTTTGACCACACTTTGTCAACAGTCCAAGAAGCAGGGTATAAGTCAGTCGGGAGGGAAAAAAAAAAATAATCGAAGACCAGTGTCATCATTCAACATCAATTTTTTCATTGTAAACCCAAATTCTGCATGTTTATTATAAAGGATGACCTAGGTAAGCCACTGATTTTGGCAAAGGACTTCATCCTAGGAAGTTTTTTAACCTCACTGTATTAAGTGTGTTTCTAAACATGGATAATCAGCAGAGTTTTTCTTCTAGCTTAAACCCCAAAGCTAGGGTGGAATTCGTTGACAAGGTCTTAGGTGAGTCCTAGTGTTATATCAAGTATTTTGAAAAAGTGTATTGGGGAATAATTTAAGCACGCTTGACTAAATTATTTTATTACAAACACACCTGGTCTATACTAGATCATATTGTGTCGAAGAATTCGGTAAATTATTAAGGGTCTATGTCTAAAGGTGTTTTCCCCTTTCAAGGGTTGAATAAATTGTTGTATCTTGATGTACATTTTGTGCATGGTCACTCATATTTGACACCATGGCTAAAATATTCAAGTGTGGAAAAAATTATTAATCCCCTCTAGTGTCAATTTATTAATTTTTCTAGCTAAATTAAAATAAAATCATAATCCAAAACATTAATTAATTTTGGGTCAAAAAATAATTATAGAGAAAATAAATTTCTCTCCAAGTGAAAAAACGAATTTTGGTGAAAGTGAGTCAAAAAATAATTATAGAGAAAATAAATTTATCTCTAAGTGGAAAAACGATTTTTGGAGAAAGTGGTCATTTCCAAGGAAGAATTAAATAGACAAACCCAATTCCAATGAGGAAAAATCACAAGAAATTCTTTGGGCCAGAAAATAATTATTTTTCTAAGAAAACTAATTTTTCTGGGTCTAGTTAGTTGAAGAAAATTCGTGGGTCCAAAAGAAGTCCAATTTTCAAGGTCCTTTATCAAGGAAAAAATCATGGACCAAGATGATTAAGTCAAAAATGATTTTTTAAGAAAAAAGGTCGAAATAATATTTTTCAGACCAAGAAAAAAGGGAATTATTATGGAATTCGAATTTCTTCATCAAGATCAAGGGACGAGATTTATTTTTGGCATGGATCAAGCACCAAGTAGTTGATATTATCCAGGATCAAGTCAAAAATGTGCAACTTCTTGGACCTTGTCATTTTCCACTTGGAGGGGGGATCTAAATCTCTCTATTTTCTATATAAGGAAACTATTTGCTCCTCATTTGACACCGAAAATTTTGAAATCAAGCTCTACTCGTTGTCATACTTTTTGGATCAATAAAGTAAGAAAGTCTTTGGGGTTTACTCTTGATGGTGTTCCACTTAAAAAAATTTGTGGTAACGTTTTCTGGATCATGTGCTTAATATTCCACTTGAATAAATTTATAAATTATTATTTCTTTAGCCATTTGTTGGATCAACTATTTACACAGGTATCTTGTATTAGTTGATGGGTTTTAGAGAAACATTTTAATTTGATTTACCTAGTAGGTATCTCTAGATTTTGAAGGTTATTATGTTATATATGTCTTTATTGATCTAATAATTTGATTTTAAATGTGTAGAGACTTCAGGTATTCGGATCTTGGGCATGAAGTGATGTCCTTGGTTAGACCAACCCATTCTCAAGTCAAGAAAATCTTGTATTAGTTGATGGGTTTTAGAGAAACATTTTAATTTGATTTACCTAGTAGGTATCTCTAGATTTTGAAGGTTATTATGTTATATATGTCTTTTATTGATCTAATAATTTGATTTTAAGTGTGTAGAGACTTCAGGTATTCGAATCTTGGACATGAAGTGATGTCCTTGGTTAGACCAACCCATTCTCAAGTCACGAAAACTCAAGAGCCCATCTGATTAAATTGCGTGGCTTATGTGACGATTTGATTTGCAAGGATTTTGGGTATTGCTGACTTATAAAAAAAATATTTATCTTGTCTATTTGAATTTATTTGTGCTCAAAAGCTAGATTATTAGAGCTTGTAATTTATTTGTAGATATTGTGAATAATTCGTAAATAATTTTTTAATAAATTTTGGACCCTTATTTTATTTTTTTTAAATTGTAAATACATCCTACCATTTGTAATTATTTATTTTCTTTTGTATGTAATTATTTTGTGAATATTGTATATAATTTATAGATAAATTTTAACTTGTAAATTATTTCTTTAACCCTTGTAATTATTTGCCCCAATCCTTGAATATAGCCTTGTACACTTTGTAAATATGTCATTGTGTATATTTTAAATCCTTTGTGTATGTTTGAAGCCACTTAACGTTTTTATTGCGAACCCGAAGAGAGATTTCTATTCTGATTTGAATCTAGCAATTATTTTTGGAAGCTGCTCAAGTTTTGGAGGGACAAACTTAACTACAGACGAGCTCATTTGAGGCCGAGAAAAGCTTGATTAGAAGCATATTTTAGTTGGCCGCAAAAGTGTTGCCTAAAAGCCACAAGCCATCTAGGGCTTCACCGTTTATCATTTGATTTCATTTTCTAACCTTCCTCTTTTTGCAGGGGTTTCATCTCATTTCATTGTCGACATAAAATTAATTTTTCAAGGGTTTGGTTTCACAGAAAATTTCCAAAAGTTTCAAGGATTTTCGTTGGGGTTTTACACTTCAGAAATTCTCCTTCTCCTAGCCGCTAGCCTTGGTGGCTCTTGATTGGCATCCGCTTGGGGTTTTGTCACTTCAAATTAGAGCTTTTGGAACCTTTGGTGGAGGTCACAAGCCATTAGGGCATCACACAAACATTTTACAATTGATTTGTTGGTGGCCCTTGGTTCATTACAGGGATAGACGGATCTTTGAGAAGGGTTTCGACCAATTTTTGAAGGCAACAATTTTGAGCCTGACTCTAACTGAGCCGCATGCAGATTTTTTGAGCAACTCTTTCAAAGAGGCCATTCAAGGAGGATACCCTTCATCACTTTTTGTATAAATAAGAAGGCCTAAGAGCCCACAAGGGATTCGAATTAGAGATTAGAGTTTTGGAGTTAGGAGCAAGTCCTTTGTATTGAGAGTTTTGATTGTTGATGTATGGACACTATTTTCAGTTAATGAAATCCAACCTCTTTTTAGTTTGAGTTGTCTTCATAGGGGTCTGAGCTCCCTAAGGTTAGGGCCCAACCCTAGGTACTCAAGTCCCTCTGCGTTTTGTTCTTTGCTTTATGCATTCAATCTAGATTAGTGTTTCACAAAATGCCCCCCGCCCCCCCTTCCCCCAAAGATCCAAACCAGGAATCGCGTCCCGTACGGATCCGTGGGGGATCCGCGATTCGAAATTTTAGAACTACAAATCGGGCTGGCGAAGACGGTTCCTAGAAGTTTGAAACCATGCTGACCTGATCCACAGTTCTAGTTTTTTGAACCGCGGATCCGACAACGGATCCTCCCCAAATCCACAATGAATCGAGCATAGATCTGTACAGATCCCAAGGAGAGCCTAAGAGAGACAGGCGATTCCACAAGGTTCTAACTACTTTTTTATTTTTCTTTGACTTAAGTTGGGTTAGGGCTTCTCGAACACTCCCAAGGTGCTCCCTTGATGCTCCTTAGATGCTTACGAGCAGTTCCACAGGGTTTTAAATATTTTTTTTATTTTTATTTAACTTAAGTTGGATTAGGGCTTCTCAAACACTCCCAAGGTGTTCCCTTGATGCTTCCTAGATACTCCCTCGTGGTAATGTTAAATTCTTAAAGTAAAAGTGACATTCTCCATTATTTTTCATTTTCATCCTTTTATTTAAATTTTTAGCATTACCATGAAATGACTCGGGATGTTTGAAAGTGGTTCCAGCATCATCGTACTTCATCTGGAGAAAATAGAATTTCATATCCTATTCAAAATTCAGCAGACTTAACAATTTTCAGGAATTCGGGATCAATGGGATTGTGGCATTTCATTAGATTATATCATGTATGAAGGTATGTGAATTTCATATCCTATTCAAAATTCAGCAGACTTAACAATTTTCAGGAATTCGGGATCAATGGGATTGTGGCATTTCATTAGATTATATCATGTATGAAGGTATGTGGTTAGCATTTAATCAAGAGCACCAAGCCCTATATGACCCTTAATGTTGGTGGTGTTAATTATTAACTTCCTTTGTCATGCCCTTAGCAAAAAATTACCTTTCAATCAAGTCAAAATCATCGATCAAGCATGTTAAGCTTTTTCTACCATATTTTAAGGCTTGGATTAGGTAGTTTGATCAAAATTGGGCAATGTTGACTAATATCCCTAAGACAATCGAGGTAGAGGCAAAGGCTAGACAAGAGGAGAAGAATCTAGATTCTTGATGGTTGATGCATTTAGATGGTTGATGCTCGAATAATCAATCATTAATGTACAATGGATGCCATATCTATCTTGATTTACGTACAAATGTGCATACTTCCATATCTTCTACAACTAATTTGGTATTTTGGATGTTTTTTTCAATATAGATGCAACACAGCTAATTTGGTATTTTGGATGTTTTTTTTCAATATAGATGCAAAACAATATATATATATATATATAGTAAATGCTTTCAAGACGCTTCGCTTCCTAGAATTTTTGGGAAATGACGCTTTCGCGTCCCCGCTTCCAAAAAACATCCCTGCTTCGTGCAGCATTGGTCTATATTAGTTTGTTGGTTATTACTTCATTGAAAAAAAGCCTTGATAACAGAGTTTATACCAAATTTATAGTGCTATTATTCACAAGGTTCCTTTGTTGCAACACTGGCCAAAAATATTTATGCTTATGCATATGTTGCTTAGAGATCAGTTTCCCTTCATTGTTCCTCTACATTTCCATTTCTAAGTTCTATTTAATAACTAGCTTGCACTCAGTTAAAGGTTTTGGATAGACAACGTTAGCACATGCATGCATTTCTGGCATATAGGATTGTCATTATTTTTTTATTGACATGTTTGAATGATTTGGGTGCCCAAAAGTCCACCCTCTCAACTCTGCTCTGATTTTCTACAATCTATCCACAATTACAATTTTTCTATAAGAGATCTTGTCTTTTCTGCTACGAGATAGACCAGCTGACCTCTCTAAGGATTGAAACAAGCTCTTTCATCCCTTGTTGACCTACCCCAATCTCTAGCACTCTCATTTCCACCTTCTTCTATACTCAAATAGCTCTCGACCCTATCCTGTAGCACTTATAGGCTATCTTGTAGCATTATGGAAAAAGCCTCCAAATACATTTTGATCTACCCCACAACACTCCTAACCACCCCTAGGCACTCCATAATGATCATAAGACAATAAATATGAATAAAATGGATTCAGAGACCTAATAGAAACTTTGTTTTGATTAATAAAGTAAATAGACAGTCATTTTTAGTAATCCTGTAGCAAAACAGTAGTAATTTTCTGCCATTTTTTGGCACATGTTAACAAAGGTTATTTTGAGTGATTCCCTTTGGATTGGGGTTCTAAGACATCCTACTTAATAACAAAATTTACCCCATTGCGTTTTCATTTGATCAGGTCAAACATTTGGTAGGTTAACTAGCTAATTGAACCTAGAATTTCTAGTTTTAAGGGTAGTAATTTTCTGTTATTTTTTAGCACATGTTAATCAGGGTATTCTTGAGTTATTCCACTTGTATTTGTTAAAATTGGCATCTAGGGCCAAATTCCACTATTGGGTAGCTCAGCTATTGGATATGATCATTGCATTGAATTCATCTTTTCGAGGGGACCAAAAACAACCTATAGATAACCAAATTTGGATAAGGAAAATATTTGTTTATTCAAAAGAAATTCTATAAGTCATGATTTTACTAAGGCGAGAAAAATTGAAAATTTGAAATTTGAATTTGCCTCCAAATGTCAAGGTCAACTTCACTTTCATAAGGACAAAACATCATGTCAAATTGTATATAAGGGTATTCTCCAAAACCTCATTTGATAGATCAAAAATCTCATGGGCACTCTGAGGCATCGAAGCTTAAGGAGGACGAATTTGAGTATGAATGGGATTATTTTGGTTAGGGCTTTGTCTCAACAGGTCCAAGTTTAGGAGCAAAATTGTGTTATGGTTAAGGGCATATTTGTGTATGGGTTATGATTAGTTTTGTGTGGTTTTTTCTCTCTGCAAGCAGACCGCAGCTAGGAGTCTCTCCTACAGCTAGGTTGTGGGCCCCGTATCATCTGCTTAGGAGGTCGAGTTGCTGTAGCAAATCGCAGACATAAATATCAGTAAACTGGTGGTTGTTGGAGATGGTTTGGAGACCTAAAAGGAGGCATGAACAGCAGTGAAGTTCAGAGCCCTTGTTTGGAAAGCATGTCGCACTATTTGAAGGTCTATAAGTATGGAAGAAGGGTTGAAGTAACATGCCACTGAAGCCCTGACCCAGATTCTTGGAGATAAAGTAAACAATGGCCATAATATGGTCATTGACCAGCTACTAGTCCCAGCGAGAGGCAGCATCATGGAGGATTAGGAAGGCCACAGAAGAAAGTAGTAATTTTGGACCAAGAAATCAGTGATATGCAATTGCCGTAGCCAGACCAAATCTTCTACGGTAATATAATTCGTCCTTTGTGACCTTAATGTCCTAATCACAGGATTGATTGAGTCTAAAAGCAGTGTTACCAAATCTTCATATTGACAAGTCATTCTGACTCTAAATCATTGTACTCTCTCTCTCTCTCTCTCTCTGCTCAACATTTGATTTTAATAATAAGAAGATTCAATCAAACTCTCTCTCTCTCTCTCTCTGCTCAACATTTGATTTTAATAATAAGAAGATTCGATCAAGGGTTTTCCCCATCTTAGGGTTTTTCCGTAGCTTGAGCCAATTTTGCGTTCTCTTGTCTTGGCTTGTCCTCTACATTTATGGTTCATGTTCTTTCCTTAATTATTGTCAACATTATAATGGTCTATGTGATTGCAATAAAATTATGAATTGGGCTAATATGGTTCATTGAAGTAATTGTCCTAAGCAAAGAACACGTTAACTTAAAATTAACACGATTGGAGTCCTAGGACATCCTACTTAATAACAAAATTTACCCCATCTAAAGGTTTTAACCCTGTAAAGAAATTACCTGCAAACGAATTCTTAAAACAGAAAAATATACAATGACAAGAACATAAAACAAATATACACAGAGATTTTCCCTTAGATCCCAAAAACGGGAATACCAAATTGATTTTTCATTATATTCCTTTCAGTGTTACAATACATATATATACATGTTGAAGCATTCATAAACCCTAATCCACTAACCCTGGATTAAAACATAATCGTAGTTCCCTCGACCAGATCTACAAATGTCGTGGGTAAAAAAATCACCGTGCCCAAAAAACCATGCGCGAAAATCGTGCGCAAAACCATGAGTAGGTTTGCCCACCATCTTTGGGTTCGCCCCCCATCCTTGGGTCCGCACCCCATGATGTGTGGAAAGAATGTAACACACACCCAACACACCATCTCATTTGCATTTGATTGGCTTGGGCATTTGGCAAATTAACTCGAGAAATAACAATACTACAGCAATTTGTTTTCGAGATCTTGCTTGCCCAGATTCATTCCAAATTCTTAAAAGAAGTAGATTTATAGCCTATCAATGCTTTGAGACCACTTTGGTTGAGTTGAGGCTTGTTTAGGTCGTCATTTAGCTCTTACATTGCTTGTTTCTTGATTGTTGATTTCTGCATTAGTCTAAATTTATTTTCCAACAAAAGTAGAATAGATTTGCTTATTGTTATTTACCTTTTGCAAGTTAAAATTGGCGGCTTACCTAGATCTTTGCTCATTTGAAGTTGTTTCATTGCCTTCTTTCACTCGCAGCAGTTTGTTTTCGAGATCTTCCTTGCCCAAATTCACTCCAAATTCATAATAGAAGTAGATTTATAGCCTATGAATGCTCTGAGACCTTGGTTGAGCTAAGGCTTGGTTAGGTCGTCATTTAGATCTTGCATTGCTTTTTTCTTGATTGTTGATTCCTGCAATTAGTCTAGATTTATTTTCCAACAAAAGTAGAATAGATTTGTTTATTGTTATTTACCTTTTGCAACTTAGGATTGGTGGCTTACCTAGATCTTTACTCATTTGAAGTTGTTTCATTGCCTTCTTTCACTTGCATCAAAGGGAGTCGGACTAGGAAGAGGAAGGTGTCTGTTGCACATATAGTGTTGGCCTCTCTTAAGTTTGTACAAACCCGGAGTTGATAATTTAAATTGGTAGCCTTGGGAGTTGCAACACTCTTGTTGCAATATTGAGGCTCATCATCTCATAGGGGTGAAGAATATACAAGTGGGCCTATGGACCTCCCAAAGATTGGGATGTGGAAGCAAAATGTCCAGACTTGAAACTCTCTCTTGTTGCTCTCATTATTGGTGGTCATGCAACCAGAAGTATAGCTACCTCTTCTTCCAATCCATACTCTAGTTCTACTAAACAAGCATATTGTTCTATTTTTGTTGATGAGAATGAGGATTCTTATCATATGTAATTGTACTTGTCTTTAGATCATGTTGTATTTCAATTTTAGCACATATTGCTTCATGTATAAAAGATTATTTTTTAATCTTGAATGCATAGCCTCATCTATAAAGGCTAATTTTGGATGTTGTGTCATGTTATCATTTGTGAGAGTTAATATAGACTTGGTTTTCCTTCTAAAATGTCATTCATGTGTCTCATTCTTTCTTTTCCTGCAAGATAATGCGATATTAACTTATTTGTAAAAAACAAAAGCATGTATGTATGTATGTATATGTGTGTGTGTGTGTGTGTGTGTGTGTGAATGATTGTTATAGCATCATTTTTCACCCTAAGGTGATTCATGATTGTCTTTATGGCTTTGGGCACCCATTCCTACAGACTTGAACAAATTCACTAAAAAACAGTGTTAAAATTCCCATACGCGGGTATGCCCAGACTTTTCCGCGTGTATACGCGAGTCCACATGTACTTTTCCGCGTATGCCATTAAAACCATTAAAAAATATATAAAAATTCCCTATTTTCGGGCTGGGTTGATGGTTACTCCAGTAGTTCAACCACCCCAGCACGTGGCCAACTGTTTCCAACTGATTGAAACTACTTTGAGGGAGTATAAAAGCCCCTCATGTGCATGGCCTAAGGGAGAGAGAAATTTTATGGACATTATACTCTGTTGGAATCCCAGTTCAAGTCTGATTCCCCGTGCCTCCTGCACTTTCCCAGATTTATATCAGGAAACCCTTGTTTCCTGGAGATGTTCATCCATTTATATGCCATCTCGAGTGCACAAGTCTTGAAAGTTTCTTAGCGAGGCAAGGGCGGGACGAATCCGGACGACGGTCTGCTCGAAGATCGTGGAAGGATTCAGGTGATCTCTCCACTCTTTATTTATGTACATGCTATTCATAATAATGAAGAACCATCTTGTTCCTGAACTTCTGTGTTAGTATCTATTTGTATATGTGGAAAGATTGATTATTAAGCAGTTATTATCGTTTATATCATATTTCACATGGATTACACTAACGTTTAGGAGAAATATATGCTGTAATACTAGGTTTCCGTGCATGTTCCTTCTTGTTTTCCAGGTCGAAGGAGGAAGAAAGGTTGCTGGGGGTTTGGACCCCGCGGGATCTACATCGAATGTAGGACTACGGGTGAGTTCTGCTATCGTTGTTATCTATTTTTTTGCATTCAAGTATGGTTGTGTGTGATTCCTTCTGAATGGCATGCCCTGCTCTGTGGAGGTTTTGACCCAACAAACCTCTAGGGTGATTTTCCCCGAAACAGAACTGGCGAATCCACTGGGGATTGCATTCTTGTGATTCCCCTGTTGGGTGGTTTCAGCTGTTTGATAGGTTTCCAACAGTTTTAACTTTTATTTCCAGTCCATTTAACTCTTTCTCAGTCAGACTGAAGTCATGGTTCTTTATCCAGGCTTAATATTTTTTATTTTTCATTATTTATCTTTGCATACGCAGGTTTTTCTGTACACAGATGCGTATACACGAATTTTTTGTACGCGGGTTTCCTTTAGCACAGTCGCGTATGCACGCTTGTTTCAAAACTATCAAGTAGCGTATACATGGGTAGATTTTGAAATTTTGGATTTCTTGGCTTTTTAGTCCTGTCTGTCTGTGGAGACCTGTTCCTGCAGTGTCTTTGTATCCTCTGGATTGTGTAGAAAGTGGTCTTTGGTCTTTTCTCTCTCTTGTTTGGTTGAAAACTAGCTTGTCCGACGAATCTTGTTTCTTGTGCTTGCATTTCTGGTTCGAGTACCAAGATCTCTTTCTGGGGATTCTTGGTTGTTCTGCTTTATCAGAACAGAGAGCTCCTACTCATTTACTAATTCCTACCTTTGTGTCTTGCTTTGCACTTCAATTTTTGCCCATTTCTTGGTTGGTTTTCTTGAGTTCAGTCGACTAGGTCTTGTTGCAATTTTTGAAGAGTCTTTCTTGGTTCTTTGAAGTTTTTGTTTGCTGCAAGGTTGTACTATTCTTCTAGGCTGAGTGACTGAGTTTCGTGTCTTCTTGTGCTCATATAAATCTTGCTACTAGTTAGCCCTATAAGATTTGGAGCGTTTTTGAAGTTTTTGCTTGAAATTCAGTGTTGTTTGGCTTGGGATTTGATAGTTTTTCTTGGTCTTTTCGAACTCTTCTTTTATAAAATTCAAAAGCTCAAAAAACATTTTGTTTTGTCATTTGCTTTTGTTTTTGCATTTTTTTTTTCATTTCATTATATCTTTTGAAGCTTTGTTGAGATTTCTTGCCTTTGGATTTTGACTTGATTTTGGAAAGGAATTGTCATTGATTTCTTCCTCTTGTTTTCAAGCAATTTTGGTGTCTTTATATTAAGAGTTCCTGGTTTTGGGAACTAGCTTTCTGGACAACTAAAAAGAGATAAAACTGAAGGATCTTTGGGAAATTTCTCTCTGCTTTAGGAGATTTTTCATCTTAGAATTTGCATGCTTTTAGTGATTTGCATCAGGTGCACTTAAGCATTTAGTCATTTTCATAGTTTTTGCGAGTGTGAGTTTGTTATCTGAAAAGAAAAATAATTTTTTTTAATCTCGTAGAACCTGTGTAGAAGTTTCTCTTCATTGAAATACCATTACTGCATTTGCATGTAGTTTGGCTTTTATTAATTTCTTTTCTGCATCAAAACACCATGAGTTTCATTTCCGTATCCCTTTGACTTAACATAACAACCGATTAAAATAAGCGATATAATTTAAAATCAACTAGCAAGTTTTCTAAGTGTCATACACCAACTAGCTAGGTTGTAGGGCCTTGGATTAGGAGAGTGGAGAGTTAACTCTCCAAGGCCGCTCAAACAAAACATAGAAGTTGATTAATTGAGCGAAATCCAACTCCGTTAGGTGGACCGGGAAAGCTCTCCTCCAGAGAGTCAAGCGCGAGGGGAAGTGAAGGCTGAGAAGAGAGATACCCCCTCTCTGATTTGCTGAATCTGACCTCAAGACCGTTCTGCCCGGCTTCTAACACGGATTGGTGCCCATAGTTGGCACTCCTAGGTTCCACATAGGTGACTGCGGGGGGGAATACCCGTGGTACCTGAGGTAGACGTCGCATCACTTTCAACAGTACTTCTGGGGGGTGCCCTTGCGAAGCTTGGGTACTTGATCTGGCAAAGGTTGTCGTTAGGAGGTCGGCGTAACTATTTATGATACCTTCTCTAGTAGGCCTGGGCCGTAATTATCCCAGACTACTTTCGGGAGGTCCTATATTTTGCTTTCTTGTATTTTGGTGTCCGGTCCTCATCACCCGGAGTGGAAATACCTGAAGGTTGTTTGCTTGATTGTATCTCAGGGATTATTTTTTGTAGTGAGTGATCTTTGCTCCTAGCTTGCCTAGCTTTATGCTTTTTGAGTCTAATTAAAATCTATTAAAGTGGCTGATCAAGCGCCTCATCGATCGAGGAGAATCTGGGGGTTATCTCCCGAGAGTCCAGAGCCTTCTTCAAGAAGGCATAGGAGTGATTTAGCAGGTGGTTACCACCCTGTGGCATCTGACACAGTGGAGAGAGATCCTCCACAAGGGTCTAAAGGTTTCGTAGCTGATTCTGGTGTCGGTGCCAAGAGGAGCGTTCCGCTCACCTCGCGAGTATTATTTCCGCAGGAAGAAGAAATACAGGTAGAGGAAGTGTCTGAACCCTCAGATTCACTTCCATCTCCTCTTCCTCCTGATTATCCATTCGTTGTTGAATACATCGGACCCGAGTCAGAGAGACCGGAAGATCCTCCTTATTATACATACCTTTCGATGGCCACGACTGGGAACGCGGCTTCTGCTGTGAGTGCTGCAGGCATTCAGACTCCTGCTTCTGTTGAAGGAGGGGGCACTATTGCTATATCTTCGATTGCTTCTAGTGCTGCTGTGTTTGGCTCTAGTTTCACCCAAGCACATGCTTCTCAATCTGGTCCCTTCTGTTTTGGAATGCCCACTAGTGGGATTCCTTCTTTTTCCTTTTCCGCTGCTGCAGCTGGATCTACACCCATGTCTTCCATGGCTAGTGGATCAGCTTCTTTTCAAGGGTTCCCCTTCGGAACTGGACATATTCCTAGTTCGAATCCTTCTTTAGGGTCCTTTCCGTTTACTTCTCAGACCCAGAGTTTCAACCCTTGGTCTGGAGGTCAAAGTTCAACTACTTTCACAGGTTGGAACCCTGTATTCACTACAGCGGGGGCAGGGAATCAGTTTTACGCTGGTCACCAAGGGAATGCTTCTTTCCCTTCGTCGAGTGCTTATCGGACTTTTTCCCCTCTATCTAATGCCTGGAACCCCTATCAGGGGCTTTCCTCTTCATTTAATACTTCAGGCGGGGGAACTGGTCCGGTCTTTGGTAACTCGGCATGGGGAGGAGGTTCTTCTCCTTTTGCTACGAGTTCTTTCTGGAAACCTGGTGCCTCATCAAATCCAGGGTATTCTTTTCAGAATGTTGGGAATTCATCCTATCAAGGATGGAATCCTCAGGCTCCGCCTCGTTTACCTTTTCTAGCAACGTTAAACTTGCCAGATCTTTCGAAATTGACGAATGATCCGATTCGGTACAGTCCGGGGTGGCCTCCGGTCCCGACCAAACTACCTTCAGACATTCCAAAGTTTGAAGGGAAGAATGGAGAGGATCCGGCTGACCACATCACCACTTTCCATTTATGGTGTTCTTCTAACTCCCTGATCGACGATTTGATTAGGTTGAGATTGTTTCAACGCACCCTAACTGGAAACGCTGCCAAATGGTATATTGAGCTAACTGGGGGAAGTTTTGCTACATTTGGAGAACTGGCTGTTACATTTCTAAACCATTTCCAGTTGCCTGTCCGATATGATGCTGGGACTGAACTCCTAGCTAATTTTAAGCAGGACGATGCAACCCACATTTCTGACCATATTCAGGAATGGAGGAGAAGGAAGAGGCTTATTAAAGCTCATATTCCAGGAGAATTCCTTTTGGAATGGTTTCTGAAATCTCTGTAGTCAGACATTTCTAAAGATGTATCCCTATCTGGGGTATTTTCTGAGGAGCAAGCCATTTTTAGGGCCCAGCAGCTGGAACTGATCTATTCTCAGTCTGGGGTCCTCCATAAATATTTGCCCAATGCTCCTCGCTCCAAATTAGATTTATCCAAAACTAAGCCTGGTCCTCATGGTGATGGGCTTATCGGGTCGATCAATAGTGGTGCAGCCAGCCTGCTTACTCAACTACAGCAGTTGTCTTTGCAATCTGCTCCTTCTGGTCAGGCTGTGCCTGCTGAGTCATCACCTTCCCAATCTTTGTCGATAAATGGTTGTCCAAGCTTCTGATCCCAAAGGAAATCAACAATCCGAAGGGAAGAAGAAGGGACGAAATAATAAGAAAAAGGGCAAGAATGGGAAGGGTAATGCGAATAAAACCAACGAGCATGTTGGTGAGGGTCCAAAGGATAAAAAGAAAGTGAAGTTTCCATGCAAGTTATGTACTAGAGACCATCTTACACACCTTTGCCCTAAAATTCAGGATGCGCAGCGCTTGTTAGCTCAGCAGGGTTCTTCTAGTTCCCAGGCTGTGTTGACAAACCCTTTTCCCCAAGGGCAACAACTAGTTGTTGGCGCGAATCAAAATTCTGGGGCTTCCTCTGGGGGCACCCAGGAAGGGGAAATTCCATCGAACATATTCATGATGAGTGCTCACGTGGATGTCGCTACGAGATCCCGTGATTATGGCGGAGAAGAGTCTTCGAAAGCTAAGGATGCTCCTGATGCTACTGAGCCGCTTCACATTACAAGGCCTACTGTTGAGCCTATACCTCGGATGCCCAAAGAATCTACCAAGTGGTCGACGATTAATCCAAACGCTAGGGCTACCCAGAACTACTCTATTGTGGAAGATCTGGCGCAGAGTCCTTGTGCCATGTCGGCTTTAGAGGTGCTCCAGTCTTGTCCGGCTCAGCGCAGTGCTTTGCTCACTGCCATTGGGGCTATTGATCCGAAAATTCTCTTCTGATTACATTTGATATGACTAATTTTAAGAAGAGACTCCCCCATCATATGGCTTTTCATATTAAATCATCGTACAGGAAGTGAATATCTTTCAAATGGTTGTTGATGAGGGTGCTTCCACACGCGTGATGTCTCTCACATGTTGGAAGACGATTGGATCTCCCAAAGTTGTTCCATCTACCACTCTTCTGACTACGTTTGATGGTCATTCTCACAGACCGCATGGTATTGTCCCAGCTTTGCCTATCTGTGTTGGGGGAAAAACTGTGAATATAGAGGTTGAGGTAGTGGATGCAAGCTTGGACTACAACCTTCTGTTGGGGAGAAACTAGATTTATGAGATGGATGCCATTGCATCCTCATTATTTCGCATTATATGTTTCCCCCACGAAGGGAGGATTGTTACAGTGGATCAACTGGACTGTCCTCCTGTAGACCCGAATGCATCTAATGACTCATTTATTCCTAAGTTGGATAATTCTAAGGCGCCTGTTGAGAATTTAGGAGTTGGAATGTATTCTTCCTTGATGGGTACTTTCGATATTCCTCCTCCTACGGTTCATATTAATGCTATTTCATCCTCCAAGGCTCCTCTTCGAAGAGAGTTCTTCAAAACTCATTATTTTTCGGACCCTTGGACCTTACCTTCCCCTACTGCCACATTAGCGGAAGGTCAAGTGGGTGGAATGGCATTTCCGATGTCTGCAGCTGAGATTGCTTATCAGTCTATTGTTGACTCTGCAGAATCCAATCCAGCTCCTCTTTCACCGGAAGAGTTGGATGGAGATGTGGCTCCGGCTTGGACACTTAGTTCTTCTTCTGCCCAGGATTGCCTTGATACCACTCTTCCATCTGAAGAGGCCATCCTGGAAGCCATGACTGGTATAGATAGACCATGGGATGACTTGCATCATCGGTCTTACTTTTTACCTGATTTGAGTGAAGTTGAAACAAGTTTTCCAAGTCCTCAGTCTCCTGGTCCTGTTCACCCAGTCCTGAACCCTTTAGCACCAACACAGGTTTATGCTGAAGGGAACATGGCTGTGATTTCTCCTACTATCCTGGTGAACATTTCCAGGGATCCCAATATCATTGAGAATGTCTTCATCGGAGCTGAATGTTCCCGTGAAGAGATTTAGATTTACACCGAGCTCTTTAAAGAGTATAGGGATGTATTCGCTTGGTCTTATGAGGAAATTCCTAGTATAGATCCATCTATTGTCCAGCATGAGATCAAGACTTACGAAAACGCTAAGCCTGTGAGGCAAAAACTTCGTCCGGTCAATCCTAGGAAGGCAGCAGCTATCAAAGCTGAGGTGGAGAAGCTGCTTAAGGTGGGATTCATTTTCCCTGGTCCTTTGACTGAATGGGTTTCAAACCCTATTCCCGTAGATAAAAAACAAGGAACAATTCGAGTTTGCAATGATTTCAGAGACCTCAATAAAGCATGTCCTAAAGATAACTACCCCACACCATTTATCGATCAAATCATTGACAAGTGTGCCGGTGATGAGATTTTCTCCTTCATGGACGGTTTCTCCGGATATAATCAGATTACTATCCGTCCTAAAGATTAGCATAAGACTGCCTTTATTTGTCCCTGGGGTACATTTGCATACAAGAAGATGCCTTTTGGTCTTCAAAATGCTGGGGCTACGTTTCAACGGGCCATGTCATATGCCTTCCACGACATCAAAAACATTATCGAGGCGTATTTGGATGATTTAGCTGCTCATTCTCGAAAGAGGATGGATCATCCTGCTCACCTCCGGCAAATATTTGAACGATGTCGTTTCTATAAGATTAGGTTGAATCCGAACAAGTGCGTTTTCGTGGTTACATCCGGTCGGTTATTGGGATTCATTGTGTCTAGGGAAGGGATTAGGGTAGATCCCTTCAAGGTTGAGGCAATACTTCGGTTGCCTCCCCCGTCCTCTATTCGTCAACTTCAAAGTCTACAAGGAAAGTCTAATTTTCTTCAGAGATTTATCATAAATTATGCTGAAGTTACCAAGGGATTTATGAGATTGTTGAAAAAGGGAGTTCCATTTCTTTGGGATGACTTCGCTCAACACCCATTCGATGCTTTGAAAAAAGCATTGACCTCTGCTCCTTTATTGAGTCCACCTGATTATAGCAAGGATTTCCTTTTGTATCTTGCAGCAGCAGAATCTACTATTGGTATGGTTCTAGTTCAGGAAGATGATGCTCTTGTTGAGCATGTTATTTACTATCTTAGTCGAGGATTGGTAGGACCTGAACTCCGGTACACTCCGATAAAAAAGTTAGCTTTAGCAGCAGCTCATGCTGTGCAGCGACTCCGACATTACATTATTCTACGAAAAACTTATGTTTTGACAGCAGCCAATCCATTTCAGTTTGTCCTCAGTAGGCGAGTGATTGGGGGCAAATACAATAGATGGATTGTAATTTAGCAGGAATTTGATCTTGAGTTTATGTCTGCCAAGTCCAAGAAATCATTGGTTTTCGCGGAATTGATCTCCGACTTGCCCTGTGGGGAAGAAATGATCTATGATGAATCCTTCCCGGATGAACATTTGTTTCTTATCTCTTCACAAGATCCTTGGTATGGAGATATCATTGTGTATCTTCAGACTGCGAAGTTTCCCTCTACTTTTTCGAAAGATGAGCGTCGTAAGTTGCGTCACTTGGCTAAGAATTACTTGATTATTGGTGATGCTTTATACCGTCGAGGGATTGATTCAATCCTGAGACGCTGCTTAACTCTCGAAGAAGCTGAGGCTGTGCTGAATGATTCCCACAGTGGAGCTTGTGGTGGTCATTTATCTGGGCTTGCTACAGCCCAAAAGATTTTACGTGCTTGGTACTTTTGGCCTTCGATTTTCAAAGATTGTATGGAGTCGATCAAAAAGTGTCATCCGTGTCAAGTTTATACTCGAAAAATGCGCACTCATCCAGCTCCGCTTTTTCCAGTCATTACTGTCGGTCCCTTTACAAAGTGGGGTATTGATTATACTACTTGTAACCCGCCTTCGGCTAAAGGTCACAAGTACATTATTGTAGCAGTTGACTACTTTACGAAGTGGGTCGAGGCTATGCCTACTTTTGGGAATGATGGTGAGACTGCAGCTCTTTTTCTTTTCAACCAGGTTATTGCTTGTTTTGGTATTCCTAAAGAGATTGTCACTTATCATGGCAGTCATTTTCAGAATAGCATGATGGCTGAGTTGGCTCTAAAATTGGGTTTCCGACAGGAGCATTCATCTCCGTATTATCCTCAAGCCAATGGGCAAGTGGAAGCCGTGAATAAATCCTTGAAGACAATTCTTCAAAGGACAATTGATAAAGCTAGATCCAAATGGCATATTATGCTATATCCTGCACTTTGGGCATATAGGACGTCAGTGAAAACTGCAACTGGCTTTACTCCGTTTCAGCGAGTGCACGGGTTGGAATCCGTATTTCCCATTGAATGTGAGATTCCTTCTCTTAAATTAGCTGTTGAACTTCTTCCTGACACTTCTAGTCTTGAAGAATGGCTCTTTCATCTGGAACATCTCGATGAGCAGCGTCGAGATGCTGCCGCGATGAATGAAGCGCATAAAAACCGAGTTAAAACTCAATACGATAAGGCGGTCAAACCTAGGGTTTTTTCGGAAGGTGACCTTGTTTTGGTCTATGCCCAAGAAAAAGATGCCCTGGGGGCAGGAAAATTTAAGTCTATGTGGTATGGCCCCTTTATCGTTAAAAAAGTCCTTAAAAAAGGAGCATATACCCTAGTTGATTTTGAAGGGAACGAGTTGCCGGAGCCCAGAAATGGGCTCTATTTGAAGAAGTATTATGCCTAGGCTTCGGCCTGGCATGTTGCTTTTGTATATAGTAGTTTTGCTTTGTACATATCTGGTTGATTTTCGATCTTTGATGGGATGGTGATGTTTTTGATCTGCTTTGGCAGGTTGTGTCGGATGTCATGAGTCATTTTGGTTTCACCGATGGTGCTAGTAGACACACCCGGAACTTAGCTTCCGCGGCTTGGGTACTTCATTATCCATCCGGTCAGCTGTTAGTATCAAGAGGGGTCTGCATTGGTCCTGCTTCCAATAACATAGCAGAATACACTGCAGTTGTTTATCTACTCTCGGAGGCAATATCCTTGGGTGTTGATTCGTTGGTAGTTTTCTTGGACTCTCAGCTGGTGGTGTCGCAGTTGAACAATACTTATCGGGTTCGAGATCCATTTTTACTCCGATTGTTCTTAAGGGTACGTTTGTTACAAAGATCATTTCAATTTTTAACTTTCATTCATATTCCTCGAGCTGAAATTGGATGGCAGACTCATTAGCTAATCAAGCACTGGATTGGCATATTAATGATTCCATGCAATAAAATTTAATCATCAAAAACATCATACATTTTGATACATTTGTTACATCACATCAAACATCGTTGTATATATATCATCAGAGTGTTCAAAAAATTTACAAAATTTGGATCCATAAGTCATACAAAAATTTGGCTTATGCCCGATCATGTTTAGTCTCAAATAATATACAGTCATCTGATACATCATATCTATCTACTCCTGAGGTCCCTGCCCAAAAGTTGTGTTCCTATAGAACACGATCGCGGTGGCAACTCGGCGGAATAACCGTACCCAGTCTCGGGGCACTCCTACCACCCGTCTCTGGATGGCTTCCGGCAGATCTTCCACTGCAGCCATAGGTACTTGGCAGGTTAATCCCTCCAAGTTCCTCTGTACAGCCTGGAGGGTCCTGTCTGAATCCACTGTATCCGCTTCGCCTCTGCGACGCTTGTGTCGCGGGAGACCCTCAGGTCGAACTGGTCCAATATCTGTATCATGATCATTTTTAAATTGTAAGTCATTATGAATCCAATCAAAAACATGTTTCTTTTTTCCATTTTTTCATACATATTTGAAAAAATCCAAAAAATTATATAAGTCAAAAAATTGCAAACTTACCGACTGCGCCCCATGCCGCGCCTGGTGGAAGGACAAGATCTGGATCGCCACGAAAGTCCATCCCGGCATAGGGATAATCATCCACAGCAATGATTTGTTCTCCCCACCAAAGGAAGAACTCATCATCCCAAGTGGTCCGGGGAACTTCACTTCCCCCCAATCTCTTCATCATGTCTGCCCAGCGAGCAATTCTTGGGTCTCTCGGGCTGCTGATGGTAGAGATCACTTTGGGTCTCAATGCTGGTATCTTCTCGAAGAAGAATGTCATCAAAATTGTACCATATCCAAAATGTTTTGTCTTTGCCTTTCGGATAGAAGTCAATTGTTGCTTCATGTTCATCAGTAAAGCTGTGCACCAATCATATACATGAGTTAAGCATTCCACTGCTATACTCATTTGCGTCCTGGAGGCCTGGTGTAGAGAAGCTGATCCTGCTACTCTCCCAATGGTAAAAAGGAGGATTTTTATGTGCAAGTCTCTTAAATCTTTGATTGCAATTTGAGTTCCCACTTTCTTGGAACCCTCTACGCAGTAAACGTGGACGTAATCTTCCACGGTTAGCCCTTCCAAGGGCTTCCTGTGCAAGTCTACTGGTTCCCCCCTACGGGAGAGTCCAGTAATAAAATATATATCTTCCACTTTGATGCGTATGGGCATCTGATCTATGATGAAGCAGTCTCTTTCTGGTTCCCAATAGTTCACAAGCATTTCGAGCAACCGGACATTACTCTTCATATTTGGCATTTTGAAAAACTTGAGCAATCCGCAATTCCGGAGAATATTTAGTGATGCTCGATCCCTCATGACTTCTTGATCAATAGCACTGTGTTCACGCTCTCTCCATGATATGGTCATCCTGCAAAATTTCAATAATTCGTTCATTAGCTACGCATTTTCCATTTTGGGCTGTGCATACGCGACTTTTTGTGTGCACAGTCGTGTGTATACGCGACGTAGTCATTACCAACCCGCGTATGCGCAAACCCATGATTTTTAGCAAGAGATTCTACTGTGAAAATTCCTAAATTTTAATTTATGAACGGACAAAATGAATAGCAAGGATGGTTTATGAGCTTACCTAACAAATTCGGTGCGATTTGACGGTCGGTTGCTCCTGTTTTGACGAAAGAAGTTTTTTTCCTCCAGAGCACTTTTTTCCAAATCAGCAATGTAACAATGAACCAAATATGAGGTAATTTGTTTATTTATGTCCAAAAAGTTGAAAATTTTCGCAAAAATTTGTTATGCTTATTTTTTCAATCTATCTTAAGCTGCATAACCCGGATGCTTGGAAGTGCCCAGATTGGTATGTTTTCAGGTACATTTTGACGAATTTGAGATTTTTCCCGGTTTTTGACCCATGACTACTGACTCGTCATGGCAGGTATATGATCTTCACTGGCATATAGGTTAGGGAATCCACTTTCCGTTGCATCTTGCATACTAGCCTCCATACTGATCACTTGCCATAAGGTCGACCCCATCAGGCATGAGTATTACACCCATTTCACTGGCCGATTATTTAATCATGACTTGGTGGTAGAGCCTTCCTTTACATGGGCTTCTTAGTTAGTTCCTCACTATCACTTGTTGCCCATGCTATGTTTTATGTAGGCTTGGGAGTCCTCTTTAGTCCCGGCATGACTTATGTGTTGAAGCTTCATTCTTCTTCTTCCTCACTATCATTTTTCTAGCTATTACCCTAGAGGCTCCCTGGTGTTGTTGAGTTGTATTACTGCATTGCATATTGGCTACTTGTTTATCCTGGCCTTTAGCCGGCTTCATTTGGACTCGATGCTTAAGCCAAATTTTGACCTTGTCTATCTGTACAAGTTAACCATTGCATGCACTTAGTTATCGCGACTTGACACCCTTTTACCCATGGATGGAACATTCCTCTGAGTATCACTTACCAGTTTTCGCCACCTTGCATTGAGCATAGGATCGTTCCAATCCCAGGAACTAGTGCATCTGTTTCTTGATACTCGTTCTATCCATTGTACCATAGCATTCTTTTATTCTTTTTCGGGCTTATTATATGAAAAAGACAAAAAAATCAAATATAACAAAAAGAGCGGGAACGGGATGTATCTTCGTTGTTTTGATGGCAGTACAGAGTCAGTTTGTCGCCCTTGAAACAAAGCACATATACTTATATATATTTCCTTCATTTGGGATGGTTCTAGTTTGACCTAGGTTCAGCCTTTACCATGTTTCACTTGTCAGTTCTCCCCAGGTTGGTTATCTCTTCCAATCATATGGAGAGTTTGTTTTGCCTCCTGCAAGACAGACTTATACAGTGTCACCTTTTACTGCCATGGTCATCACAGAGTCGTGCTTTTGTTCAAGGAAAGTCTAGCCTGAGTCGGCCATTCTGCGGTGTCTCTTGACTCATTATTCAGTCGGCCTTCCCGGTCTTGTCAGTATCATGTTCTATCACATCAGATGTTTTGGTCTTTTGCTCGTGCTGGTTTGAGAAGGTCCCCATTGACTTCTTGCCGGTGGGTTTGTCTCTTATCGACTACGACACATTGCTCTGAGAGCAAACCTAGAGCCGCACCCTGGCCCTATTTCCATCATTGATAGGTGACCTTGTGCTCAGCATTTGATCATCATTATGGGTCTTTGACTTAGTGGTTTCCCCTGTGTTCGACGTCAGCATACATTATCACACTTGGGATTCGTGCAGTACCTTGATTTCCATTTGACCCTATCGGTGGATATCTCGCCTCTGTGTCAGCTTTCATTATTGGTTGGTTCAGAGAGTTTCTTCCGTGCGCTAGCTTCATCTTGTGCATGTCGAAAACGTACTTCGGTTTGGTTCCATCACTCTACTTCGTCCGATTCCTTCCAAATCTTGGCCTGCGGGTTACACTCACGCTGGACTGATGTGGGATGCCTTAATGCCTTCCTTCCAGCAGATCTTTTGCCATCGACTCTGACTCATTGCTCTGGGAATAGGATTTAGAGTCTTTTTGTCAGTACCTTAGGGTTTGCAGCCATCAATGGCAGAGTCTTCGCTATCGACAGTGGGGATTCATCATTGCCTCTTGAATGGTAGATTCTTTCAAGTGTTCGACTTCAACTCCTTTATTCGCACTTGTTAGATTGTACTGGGGCACCTTGACACTCATTTTCATTATTGGTGGGTTGTTTCGCGTTGGTTAACGGTATACATCATTGACTGGTAATCCAACGATTTCTCACATGGTCGACTTCAGCTCATTTATTCCCATTGTGTAGAATTGTGCCATAATGATCGGTGAAGACCTCGGGTTGCATCAGCATTTCTCGGTTCACTTTTGACAGTCCATTCAGTTTCTGCCAGTGATGTCGTTCACCCTTATATGTTGCAGTGTCAGTACAGCAGCATCCTATATGTTGGCTCTCGAGTTGCGTGATTGTACCGTTTATTCCACCTCTTATGATTTGGTACTTGGAGATTCAGTTACTTATATGATCAGACATCCAGTTTCAGCATCATTGATCAGCTTTCTATATGTGATACTTGGACATTGATTCAGACTTGTACTTTCGGGCCATGCTCAGATGATTCATTGTGTACTTTCAGTTCAACTATACTTGTATACATTTTGGATCTATTATGTACTTTCCATATGATGTATTTTTGACTGAGCATGGGTATGCCCACCTCAGCATGAGTTGACTCTCTGTTTTCTTTCATTGGTTTTTGGCAGGCTGAAATCTGGTGAAGTCCTCTCTTGTCCTTGCGAAGTTCTTTCTATGTGCATAATACATTTCGGCCATCATGTACCCCTTCTGACCTCATATATTAAGGGGCATCTGTTATAGCATCATTTTTCACCCTCAGGTGATTCATGATTGCCTTTATGGCTTTGGGCACCCATTCCTACAGACTTGAACAAATTCACTAAAAAACAGTGTTAAAATTCCCATACGCGGGTATGCCCAGACTTTTCCGCGTGTATACGCGAGTCCACATGTACTTTTCCGCGTATTCCATTAAAACCATTAAAAAAATATATAAATTCCCTATTTTCGGACTTGGTTGATGGTTACTCCAGTAGTTCAACCACCCCAGTACGTGGCCAACTATTTCCAACTGACTAAAACTACTTTGAGGGAGTATAAAAGCCCCTCATGTGCATGGCCTAAGGGAGAGAGAAATTTTATAGACATTATACTCTGTTGGAATCCCAGTTCAAGTCTGATTCCCCGTGCCTCCTGCACTTTCCCAGATTTATACATGAAACCATTGTTTCCTGGAGATGTTCATCCATTTATATGCCATCTCGAGTGCACAAGTCTTGAAAGTTTCTTAGCAAGGCAAGGGCGGGACGAATCCGGAAGATGGTCTACCCGAAGATCGTGGAAGGATTCAGGTGATCTCTCCACTCTTTACTTCTGTACATGCTATTCATAATAATGAAGAACCGTCTTGTTCCTGAACTTCTGTGTTAGTATCTATTTGTATATGTGGAAAGATTGATTATTAAGCAGTTATTATCGTTTATATCATATTTCACATGGATTACACTAACGTTTAGGAGAAATATATGCTGTACAACTAGGTTTCCGTGCATGTTCTTTCTTGTTTTCCAGGTTGAAGGAGGAAGAAAGGTTGTTGGGGGTTTGGACCCCGCGGGATCTACATCGAACGTAGGACTACAGATGAGTTCTACTATCGTTGTTATCTAGTTTTTTGCATTCAAGTATGGTTGTGTGTGAGTCCTTCTGAATGGCATGCCCTGCTCTGTGGAGGTTTTGTCCATTTGTGGGTTTGGTTAACAAATGTTTTCTATAATGGCTTTCAATGTCAGGTTTTGTATTTATTGGCCGAGTAAACAGTCTTCTGTAGTGGAGGAGAGCACATCAGCACCTTTGGATGTACTCAGATCTCTCTTTGAGTTTGGAGAGAATTTTATACCTAAACAAATAAATAAAAATTTATAAAGATAGAGGTAAAAATTCTCTAGAGATCTTCGGTGATCCTTTGATGGTTATTAAGTGGATGAGTGGACAGGCACAGAATCTTGAACTCTTTTCAGTAGCAAAACAACTCAAGCTCATTACTGGAAATTTTCAGGATCTCAGGTTAACACATATTTCAAAGAACAAAATCAAGAAGATGATTAGCTCTCTAAAGAAGGTCTGGAACTAATGGAACAACATTTTGTCCTTTCTGAAAACTATGATGGTCAGCCTGCAGTTCTGAGGCAGGCTACTCTTAATGTTTTTTAAATAAGCATTGCTGTTTACGCTCAGGATTTTAATTTGTCATTTGGTAGTACCGGAAAACTTGAAGATGTCACGTTTGGGTTGGTAATATAACAGTCCGGAACTTGAAGAAGATAGTATTCTATAGGCACTTTGATGGTCTCTGTATATGTTATGATCTTGATATTACTCTCAGTCCTCTTTAAGGAACTTTTTGGACAGTGCCATGGGTACTTTTTTATTATAATTTTTATTCTACTTAAACAAGAACAAGAAAAATTAAAAGAATGTTAAAAAAATGAAGAATAACAGAAAGTGCATGAGCAGATTAATGAAAATCCCAGGCGGTGGTAAGGAAATCCTGTCTATCCTATCAGTTACCAACCTCAACTTAGTCGATAAAAAGCATATTTAAATAATCATCATTGAGGTGGCACCGGTTAACAAGCAAATCATATATAAATATATCCAGTTCATCTGAATATGCATTGCGTTAAGCTATCAGGGATCAAATTAAAGCACTAATTATAAGGGCATTTCAAATAGGTCACTGACTTCTCATAAGTATCCTCCCTCTACCTCGAAAAACTATCAACGAAGAGAGCAAAATAAAAATAGCACTTTAAGAAAGGATTAGAATCAAGCCCAGTGAGCTGGCTCGATTTGATTGACTTGATTATTTTTTATTACTTCGAGCTCATGCAGGAGATGGTCTCACGGTTCGCGGTTCGCGGTTCAATTATACAGGCTGGGTGCCTCTATTGCACGCCTTACTCAATGTCTGTGCCATGTCAAGCGCCATAAAAACTGTGAATGGGTTTGCAGTGGGCACCGTTAGGAGATGTGGGGAAGCCCCTGGAATTTACCCCACAAAGTTTTTCTTGAAAAAAAAGCGGTTAGGATCACTCTAAAAGATGTACAAAACTGGTTTCATTATCTTGGCATTGTCCATTCTATAAGGAAGTGCAACCCCCTGTCAATAGTATTTTGTGCTTTTCACATCCTTTGAGACAAACCTGATTTATCGGACTCCATTTTTACTTAGATTTTAATCCGAAATTCGATCAAAGATGTCGGGGTTTATATTTAAGATCTAATTTGTTAAAGAATTTAATAATTAAAAGACAAAACAACACAAAATTGAAGGAAACTTACTGGTGTCTGGCTAGCATCGATGCTCGGCTTTCCTTTTCATTGTCCTCGTCATTATTTATCTTCTGTACCTGCGCGGCACCATTTTGGCCTGAAGAAACTTCAAAACCCTCGTCGCCGTCGTTTATTTCATTAATAGCCTCTTGGCCATTTCTATCCGCTGGAGTCACTGCCATTGCTGGGCCTCAGTGATATAACAAATGCGGAAATGCTCTGCAGGCAAACTAAAACCCTTGAAAAACCCTGCGAAAACCTGTTCTGGGGATTGGCAGCTAGTTATTGGATATTTATTAGGAGGGTTTGCATCCGGCGCCCCACGAATTTAGCGACTTTCTTTTCACGCGGACATTTGAGAATCCAGTGGGCATCGCGGGCATAACTTTATGAGGAGCCCTCGGTACCAGCCGCCATATCCGAAATTCCTCGTCGGCTTTGGTTTGGATTTAACGGGCCTAATCTCGGCGGATTTCAAGTTGGTAATTGATTGCACTTTGTTCTTACTAATTTTTATGATAATAAATATTGTTACATTAGCGACCACATCAAAGCAACCCAATACATTAATGGCGTTTATTATTATCAATCGTTGAACGTTTAAAACCTTTGCGTGTAGAGATAGACCGCCTCTATCCACTTTGGTTATATAATATCTAATTAAAAATTCTAGTTGAGTTAATTATTGAAGCACAAAAACTCTCAAGTACTCTTAGTATTATTTCTTATTGTAATCAAATTTCATATAGAATATTCAAGAGATGAATAATTGAATGGTTTCGTGCCTCTTCTATTTGTGTTATAAACACAAATAAAAGTATGAGAAAAAATGTTTTGGAGAACTATAATCAAGTTGTTTAAGTTGTATTTCAGCCACATTCTAGAAAACATTGTTTTGTTGTTAAAACTATTTTTATCAAGTAACAGTGAAGAAAGCAAAGGGTTAATAAATGAAAATAACTCTTTTCAATTATTTTTATTTTTTAATTTATCAAAAGCGTTAAGAGATGATTGGCCAGTGAATGATACATAACACATCCATCTTAGAGTGAAAGGGTTTAAATTATATAATAAAATCTCAATTTATCTACTTATTCCATAAAAAAATTATTTGCCTTAGAGAAGTTCCTTTTTTAAACAATGATGCATAATGTTCTATAGGTGTGGTGCTTGAAAGAGGATTTGTGTTTTCTTATAATTTCCAATATTCTCAATGTAAATCTATACATGTCACACTTCTTTATTTATCTTTATAATGTAAATATATAATATATTTTGAATTTGCTAACTAAAAAAACAATAATGCTGGAACATGAACATTCTCTTAAAAAAGGAGGGCTGAGGGTGCGAGGAACCCTAGCGATGGTGGAACCCTGGTGTGAAACCCTAGTTAACAGCCTCCTGCAGTTGTGAAATGGCGGTTTTGATGAAGGTTTTACATGGTTTTGGTGCATTGGGAGATGACTATCACGAGCAGTTTTGGTGAGTTGGCTGGCAGGCGGGCGCTCACGACTTTCTCGCGCTCTGACAACCCGACATATGGGTTAATAATTAGTTTTTTTGCATAGCCTTCAACCCTAGCAGAGGAGGCAGGTGGTTATAATCTTTGGGAGACTTTCTCGGAACCATCCTAGTCGTTCACAGGATTTTTGTGGGGTTTCTGCTGGCCGCGATAGCGAAAACCTCAGAACGCCATTATGGAGGAGGTAGAGGTCAACTATTCCTCTGATACAATGGAGTCGTCACAGATTTGGACAAGCTACCCACATCAGCAAACAATTGGGCATCCTCCGGTAGAAGCACAAGGCTCGAAGGAACAGGTGGAAAACCGATATATGGACATGGAAGTTGGTGAGTCATCACATACGCAGCTAGGGTTTAGGGATGTTAATCCGACAATTATGACGAGTTACGCTAATATAACTCCAAAGGCTCTGGCATCGCCTTCATTCTCCGTTCCATCTCTGTCGGTACTCAAGTTATGGGAATAGAAACCACAGACTACCCTGGAGGCACTGGGTCTAGTAACAGTTGGTACGGGGGGGTATTTGCGATGCCCCTGACGAGTCTTTTGGGCTTGAACACCTCGGATTAAACCCTATCGAAGACATTATCATCGCGAATGACATTCTGAGGAGTCCTCCTACCGGTATAGCCTCAGGTTATTTTGAGGATATTACCCAGTTGATTCCCCCGCCGAAAGATGACAGGGCTTCTGATTCTGACGACACTCTACTTGAGGGAGCGAGACTCACTCACGATAAACAACCTCACAGGTTCAACAAGAAGAAGACCAAGGGTACCAAGAGTCGTGAATAGGGCAGGATGTTGATTTTTGGTGAAGGCATTGGCATAGATAAAGTGGAGAAGACTACACAAACGGTATTGGTAGGATGGGTTCGAGGTAGGAACTACACCTCAGCCAGGATAAAGAAATGGACATCGGAGATTTGGGGGAACATCTTGGACTAGCTCCCAGCAATACTCACCATGAACAGAGGTTGGTTCGCACTCATTTTCCCCCACCCGGATATGGCTAATTGGGTCCTCACGAAACACTAGCACATTGAGATGACCTCGGTCCTTCTTAAGCACTGGACTCCTCTATTCGACCCTGACAAGGAAAAAATGGGAGCTGGACCCATATGGGTGCGTTTTCCTGGACTACCTCTACAATTCTGGACAAAGGAGGTGCTAAGGTATATAGGGGAAAACTTGGGTATCTACCTGGATCATGACAAGTCTTACGTGGAGACTGGGAACATCTCTATGGCGAGGATATTGGTGCATATGGATACCCATGAGGGTATGTTGGAAAGATATCACCTTCAATACAGGGATGTCACAAGATGGAAAAATTGGATTACGAGGGGGTTCCCTTTAGATGTTGTCGTTGTAATGAAGTCGTCCATTTATATAAGGAATGTCCTCTGATCAATGCGGCCAACATGGAACCCTCCAAGGTATTGGTGCACATGGGG
The DNA here is from genome assembly GCA_034641835.2 of Pinus albicaulis. NCBI lineage: Eukaryota > Viridiplantae > Streptophyta > Pinopsida > Pinales > Pinaceae > Pinus > Pinus albicaulis. Next base: position 1,102,392,174 of record CM076570.1, on the reverse strand, counting down.
ACACAAACTCATGAGGTTACTGGCTCAGTTCCAACACAGGAGATGCCTACCATGCTGTCAAGACCTCCGAGAGACTCCCGACAGGCACCTCCCCTGTTAGCATCTCAGGCTACTCCAGCCAGGGTCACTCATTCTCATAATGCGGGATCTAGGTCGATTTCAGGTACCTCTATCTCTCCCCCTTCTCCCTTTACTTATGAATTTAATCTTATTGAATCTCTGATATTATCTCTTATTGCTTCTAGAGTGAATTTAATGATTGTAACCTCGAACCTATTATCTGCCCTATCGCAACTGCTCCTCCATCCTCCTCGAGACCGGATCCTTACACCCTAGTAGGTGTCTCTTGCACGCCGACCTAGTCTGAGCATTCGGGCAATAGATCATGTCATAGATACAACCTTAGATCCTCGGCTAAGGCAATATCCAACCCCTCTTTTGGTCTAGGCGACGATCCCATCCGCAATCATTCGAAATCCTTCGTGATGGAATTGAGGTGGCCTCTGGAAAACTATCCTCAATTGATCGAGTTCTTAGAGCAAAGGATACCCCTAACATGGGTGACCCATGATCTGTCTTTGTTTTAACTGCATAGGGTTAGCCAACCTCGACAAAAAAGTGGCTCTTAGGAGACTGATAGTGTTAGAGAAAGTGGATGTCATTTTACTTCGAGAAACATTAGGTGGTGGGGAGGTTAACACAAACTGTTATCCTCCTTGCTCTCGGACTGGTGCTTTTAGGCATTGGATATGAGAGGGCGATCTGAAGGATGTGCCATTGGTTTCAACAACCGAACCATTAAGGTGGAAAACATGTGGGGGAGGGATGGGGTACTAGGTGCTGACATTATAGCATATGAGCTTGATACTCCCATTCAAATGATAAATGTTTACAGTCCATGCCACAATCGGAATGCATTCTAGGATAAGTTGATGGCCTCATCAATCATGCAGGAGGATCATACCATTATTGGCACAAGTTTAAATTTATGGGGTCCAAATTCTCTACTGGGTTCCATGACTAATTATTTTGAGCATATGATAGATGATGTTGATTTGATGGACTTCGATATGCCTAAAAATATCCCTACATGGCGCAACAAAACAACCAAGGAGGCTACCCTTGCGCGCATATTGGACCATTTCCTCATCAAATCCAAGCTGGTGGACAGGGTGGACATGGCTAGACAATGGGTGGGAGCGGGATGCATCTTCGACCATTCCCCCATTTATGTCGAAATTCTCGGTGAGAATAGCAGACCACATTCTCCCTTCAAGTTCAACTCCACCTGGCTGGAGGAACCTTAATTCCATCAAATTGTCAAGGAATCTTGGACTGATTGTCACCAGGATCCCAACACGGCACTAGCATGAGTTATATCTAATAACCTAACCAGAATCAAAGACAAGACAATAAAATGGGCAAGGGAGAAAATATTACAAGATGATGAATCATTGAAGAAGATTGAAAAAGAAATTGATGGACTAACTGGATCATATTGCTTAGGGTTTCAATCCTCAGAGACAAAGAACCATCTAATCCATTTGGAAACTGAAAAAATCAAATTGTTAAGACAAAAAGAGGAAACACGGAGACTCAAAAGTAGGGTCACTTGGCTCAAGGCGGGAGATGACAACACAAAGTTCTTTCAATAATGTGTGAAGGGTAGGAAGAGCATCAACATCATTTAGGAGCTATAGGATTAAGAAGGCAGGGTAGCCAAAACTCACTACCAGCTCACTGACATGGGTATTAGACATTTCTCCCATATTTACAGAGATCCTCGGGTGGAAAATATATCAGAGGTGCTCAATATTTCTAGGTCTATGATGAGGTATGTGGAGGAGGAGGATATTGAAAATCTCAAAGTTGTTGTTACATTAGGGGGAATTGAAGCGGTATTAAAATGGTTCAAAAAATATAAGAGTTATGGGCCGGATGGATGGCCTATCGAATTCTATCTAACCTTTTTTGATGACATAGGCAAGGACCTCCTTCTGGTCATTGAGGAGTGTAGAACAACTAGTCGTATGTATGAGGGTTTCAACTCCACTTTCATAGCCCTCATCCCTAAAATTGACAAGCCATTGTCCTTTAAAGATTATAGGCCTATTTCCTTATACAATTGCATCCACACGATCATAGCCAAAATTATAGCCAACCGTATCAAACCAATTTTATCTCAACACATATTTAAGGAACAATTTGTTTTCCTCCATCAAAGGCAAATTCGTGAAGCCATGGGCACTGCTCAAGAAGCCTTGCACTCGATCAAGCTCAAATGTCTTAAAATCATCATCCTTAAGATTGACCTTGCCAAGGCTTTTGACTGCACTTGTTGGACCTTCATTCATCTCATACTCACCCATACCAATTTCCCTCACTCCTTCATAAATTGAATTATGGGCTGCATTACAAATGCATCTTTCAACATCCTCATTAATGGCATAGCATCTGATTTTTTTTATGCAGGAAGAGGGCTCCGACTAGGATTCCCACTATGCTTGTTACTCTTCCTGTTGATCACGGAAGGATTGACCAAGCTCATTGATTCTGCCAAGGCATAGGGGACATTAATTGGGGTCAAAATCACAGTTTTTATCCACCTGGCTCACCTTTTATTTGTTGATGATGTGCTAATATTTCTTGATGGTACTATCCGGGGAATCCAATTGCTTCAAGAGGATTCTGACTGTCTTTTGTAAACCCTAGCATGATGCTCAACCTCAACAAATCTACTATTATGATGGTTAGATGCTCCATCCAAGAGCATAGACATGCCCTCCTTCAGTTTCATTTTGGTCATCGGGATATGTAGAAATTTGAATAACTGATATATTATTCACCGAGATTCTCCTTATCACACACTATTTTAGCTTCATGCATAATACATAATCTCTTCTACCATTGATCATCACATGCGGAAATAAAATCAATTGCATGCATACATTAAAACCACAAACAATCACACGAACACAATATTTAATGGGAAAGCTTAAAGTTAAAAACCCTAACTATCCGTATATTATACATGCCATGGAGATCATGTAACAATCATAGTACAAAGTCTCTCAAGGCCTGCGTACACCCTCAATTGCTACACACTATCAAGCTAGATCTAGCAGAAACACATGCTCCAATCTTTCGCTACTCGATAGCCTCGACATAGCTTTTCTAAAGCTATGGATGGCTTCATTAAATGATAACCACCGGCATGAACTCCGCGCGCAATCCTCATGGGCTCTCCACCTATCTCCGTGTTGCAAATAGCAACAAGATAGTCACAACTGATAGTTAACCTGCTCTTTCACCTATTTCTGCACTGGTATCCACTGAAACTGTCCATGCACTGAAGTTAACTGATGCATTCTTTAGTTGATTAATGAGTTTATAATTAGTGAATTAATTAATAATTACTTCACACCACTCTCACTAATTGTATCAATTAGTTAAACTGAATACAAATAGCTCAACTATGTTTAGATTAGTTAAACTGAATACAACTCCACTAACTTCCTCAATCAAATCCACCAAACTCTGTCACATGAGTTCTAACTGAAGTCTTCATGCAATAGCTCCACTAAACCCTAGGAATTGCGTAATTCCTTCAGTCAGCTGCATGTGCCACTTCTAGGCATCAAACTGAAGTGCTCCAAGAGAATAAGATAATGTTTAGAGTCTAAATATTATTAAGAGCTAATAATATTTGACATCCCTATTTTTAGACTGGCAATCTAAAAATAGATTCCGCCCAGTATGTTTAAAAATAGAAGTCCATATATTTTTCCCAACTTGACCAACCATCCACAAATAGCATCCTGCAACTCATAGAACATGATCCATATGTCTAAAAATAGACATAGTCTTAAAATAGACTTTGCGCCAAAAATAGCTTGCGGGCCCACTTAGTGAAGGCGACTCCTTTCCACTAAGCTCATCATCTTGTTGCAATCTCAACACTCCCTCTCAACAAGATATGGATTATCTGCAACCCTATCCTACCCCTGTGGTATTCGAATTTGCTCCTGGTGAGCGCCTTCGTCAAGATATCAACATCCTGATCCTCCGTAGGAATGTATGAAAGTAACATGATCTTCCGCTACACACAATCTCTGATATGATGATACCAGATGTCAATGTGTTTAGATCTATCATGAAATACTGGATTAACCAAGAGTTTGATGCAACTCTGATTATCACAATAAATCACAGTAGGCTCTAAGTGTGAACCGAAAAACCCGACCAGGAACTTCCTCATCCATATAGCCATGCACCAAACCGCCCGCAGCATCTCCCGCCCGTCGGGAACTGAGTGCCACGGATCTCTGCTTCCTGCTGTACCAAGAAACTGTTGTCGACCCGATACTGAAAATCCCTCCAGATGTGCTCTTTCTATCCATTGGGCTCCCTGCCCAATCTGCATCCGTGAAGACACACAGCTTCACCTCATCCTCCTGTCTGTACCATAATCCATATCCTGAGGTGCCTCTGAGATAACGCAATACATGCTTGCCCGCCTTCCAGAATAGCTTGGTAGGCTTAACCATAGCTTGTGAAAGCTGGTTAATTGCATAGCATATGTCGGGTCATGTATTGACCAGATACGTAAGCGACCCCACCAACTGTCGATAAACAGTGGCATCCACTACTTCTGCCAAAGTAGCATCCTCCTTCCTCCAACCACCAGGAAGAGGAGTATCAACAGGCTTGCAGCCATGCATGTTGAACCTCTCCAGTATCTCCCGGGCATACTTACCCTGAGAAACAAACAGTCCACCACTGCGCTGCCAAATCTCCAATCCCATGAAATAATGAAGGAGGCCCAAGTCCTTCATCTCAAACTCTCTAGCAAGATCCTCCTTGCATGAAAGTATCAACAGCTCATCACCCGTCAAAATCAGATCATCTACATACAGTACAATGATCAGCAACTTCCCCTCCACCAAAATCTGGTATAGGTTAGGATCCGCCTCACTCTTGGAGAATCCAAGTCCGGTGAAATAACTGTCTATCCGTGTGTACCAAGCACGAGGTGCTTGTTTCAACCCATATAGTGCTCTCTTGAGTCTGCACACATGTGACTCACTGCTGAAGATCTCGAAACCTTCAGGCTACTCCATGTACACCTCCTCCTCAATGACTCCGTTGAGGAACACAATCTTCACATCCATCTGATGGATGTGCCACCCCATCTGCGCTGAGAGAGCTAGGATCGTCCGTATGGAAGAATACCTTGCAACAGGTGCAAAGGTCTCCTCATAATCGATCCCCTCTATCTGTGAGAAGCCTCGGGCAACAAATCTTGCCTTGTACTTCTCCACACTCCCGCCAGCTGCCTGCTTCACTTTGTAGATCCATCTCGAACCCACCACTGATTTCCCTTCTGGCCTTGGGACAATCTCCCATGCACTGTTTTTGACAATCGAATCATACTCTTCCACCATGGCATCTACCCATGCGGGATCCTCCACAGCTTTCCTCGGTGAGGATGGCTCTGCCACAATACACTGCTCATAAGAGCCATGTATCCAAGATATCACTGTGTGACGGTCTCCTCACCGCGCTGTGATGTAGGTGCTCCTACAACCTTCTCTGCATCTTGAGCCAGTCGCTCAGCTTCTGTAGTGCGCTTCCGCCCTCTGATGGTTGGCGATGCATGAGTGGTCTCTTCCACTCCATGAACCTCCTCTTGTGGCTGATCCACATCCTAAGGCTCATCCTTAGGAACTAATAGCTCCTCATCTGCATGCAAGTGTGGCTCCCTCTCAAGCGAACACTTGATGGCTTTCTCCTCCTAAAATTTTACATCCCGTCGCACAACAGTCTTGCAACTGTCTGGCAAATGCACACGATAGTTGTGGGGCATATCAGTGTACCCCACAAATATCCCAACCTCCGCAGTCGGCTCCAGCTTCTTCCTGGCATCCTTCATTACATGAATGTAAACAGGTGAACCAAAAATCCTCAAATGGGAAATATTAGGCCTCTTACCAGAAAACGCCTCCGTAGGTGTACTCATGCCAAGTATCTTGTGAGGACAACGGTTCTGCACATATACTGTAGTATTGCATGCCTCCGCCCACAAGTGAATGGGTAGGCCTTGATCATGCAACATCGCCCGTGCAGCACCCACGATCGTTCTGTTATTCTGCTCAGCAACCCCGTCCTGCTGTGGGTTATGAGGTGCTATGAGCTCTCTTCGAATTCCTTCTGCGCTGCAAAAGTCCTTGAATTCGCCAGAGATGAATTCACCACCGTTGTCGCTCCTAAGAGCCTTCACCTGCTTCCCCGATTCTTTCTCAACCAGTGCCTTGAACTCACAGAACTTTGTGTATGTCTCACTCTTCTTCTGCATCAAGAAGATCCAGCACTTACGAGAAAAATCATCAACAAATATCACATGATACCTATGCTTTGCTGTCGAAGCTGCTGAGAAAGGTCCACACACGTCTGTGTGAATTCTCTCAAGGATCGTTGTGGCGCGACTATCCTTCTCGTGAAAGGTGGCTTTCACAAATTTTCCAAAGGTACACCCCTTGCACTGATCTGACTGCGCAAGAGTGCCTTTAGGAAGCCCAGTAGAAATCTGATGCAGTATCTTCAAAGCCCATGGAAGGCAGCTCAATATTCTGCACCAGAAGCACAAGCACAACTCGCCATCATCCCCGCTCACCACTCCTTCGCCGTATGCCATTGCCGCACATCCATCTACCTATAATTGATAAAGGTTCTTAACTCGAACCCCTATCCTCCGGGTCTCACCAGTTGCCTTACTGCGCAGGAAAGCCTTTTCCTCGCTAAAGACAACATCATATCCGTTGTCTTCTAACATGGCCACCGAGATAATATTCTTCTTCAATCCTGGAACATGAATCACTTCCTTTAATATGAAGGGTTTACTAGACTCCCTCTCAAAGGAAATGGTACCGATACCGGTCGCACTGTATCTACCATCATTGCCCATCTCGATGTGCACTCCAAGATCTTTCTCATCCAGATCAGTAAACAAATATTTATCTCCGGTCATATGAAAAGATGCACCACTGTCAAGAAACCACACTGAACCCATCACACTTGAGACCAAGCATGCGATCAGCAAAAATCCAACTCAAACCGCGAGGCTAAGGCCTACCTTCAACACCCCAGCCTCGTCATGATTTTTCTTCTTCTCGTGACACTAGTGGCGTAATGTCCGTGTTACGTGAAAGCACTTCACCTTGGACATGTCTTGCTTCTTGCCTTTCGCACCGAATGAGAAGCTTTCTTGCTCTTCCCCTTCTTTGCTTTGGCAGCCAAAGCGCAATTCTCTTCATCAGATGCCTTTGATGAAGATCCGTCCCTGGTACTCCGCCTTATCTCGTCTTGCACAAGATCCGACCAAAGTCGCTCCCATCCTGGCAATTTCTCCCGACCATTGACAGAGTCCTGATAGGAATGCCAACTCTTCGGAAGCCCAAGGAGAGCCAAGCTCACCAAGTCCTCATCATCTACAACCACCCCCACACTTCCCAGCTCAAATCTGCATTGGATGAACTTCGTGAGGTACTTGGGCATACTGTTGCCTTTCTCCATCTTTATGTTTCTGAGTCTATCCTTGAGCGCCAACTTCCTCTGGTCGCTCTTGCTTTGGAATAAATCTATCAAGGCTTTCCACATCAGGAATGGAGAAGCCTTACCATGCAGGCTGGACACTATGTGATCCTTCACGCCCTCCAACAGAATCCTTCGACACTTTGTTGTCTTCTTTTTCCAAGCCTCAAGTACGGCAGCATCAGTAGAAGTAGGCTTTGGGACTTCAGCATCTATGAACTCCTTCAACCCATTTTCATTTAGCACCGCCTCCATCCTGTCCTTCCATGCAATATAATTCGAGCTGCCCTCAAGGGCATACTCCAATCACAATCCGTTGAAAGACATCTTAACTTTGACACCAAGAAAACACTGCTGCAAATTCGAATTCCACCAGCACAAAACTCAACTGCTTCAATGTTTTGCAATTGCTCCAATGATCAATACTTCTCTGATACCATGTAGAAATTTGAATAACTGATATATTATTCACCGAGATTCTCTTGATCACACACTATTTTAGCTTCATGCACAATACAAAATCTCTTCTACCATTGATCATCACATGCAGAAATAAAATCAATTGCATGCACACATTAAAGCCATAAAAATTCACACATATGAACACAGTATTTCATGGGAAAGCTTAAAGCTGAAAACCCCCAACTATCTGTATATTATACATGCCATGGAGATCATGTAACAATCATAGTACAAAGCTCTTTGCAAGCTCTCATGCACTACCTCCCTTGCTACACATTATCAAGCTAGATCTAGCAAAACACATGCTCCAATCTTTTGCCACTTGATAGCTAGCCTCTATTGCGTTTTCAATGCTATGGGATGGCTTCATTAAATAGATAAACCACCTGGCTTGTACTGCGCAATCCTCATGGGCTTCTCCACCTATCCGTGTGTTGCAAATAGCAAATGTGATAGCTCACAACCGATAGCTTAACCTCGCTTCTTTCAAACATTCCCGCATTGGTCTCCACAGAGCCGGTCTATGCACTCACACCTTGATGCATTCTTTAGTTGATTAATGAGTTTATAATTAGTGAATTAATTAACACCTCACACCACTCTCACTAGTGTATCAATCAGTTAGACTAGATACAACTATCTCAACTATGTTTAACTGAGTTAAACTGAATACAACTCCACTAACTTCCTCAATCAACTCCACCAAACTCTGTCACATGAGTTCTAACTCAAGTCAACATGCAATAGCTCCACTAAACCCTAGGAATAGCGTAATTCCTTCTGTCAGCTGCATGTGCCACTTCTGTGCACTCAACTGAAGTGCTCCAAGAGGATAAGATAATGTTTAGAGTCCAAATATTATTAAGAGCTAATAATATTCGACATATCTATTTTTAGACTGGCAATCTAAAATAGATTCCGCCCAGTATGTCTAAAAATAGAAGTCCATCTATTTTTCCCGACTTGACCAACCATCCACAAATAGCATCCTGCAACTCATAGAACATGATCCATATGTCTAAAAATATACATAGTCTAAAAATAGACTTTGCGCCAAAAATAGCTTGCGGGCTCACTTAATGAAGGCGACTCCTTTCCACTAAGCTCATCATATTGTTGCAATCTCAACAGGATATTGGGGATGGCATCAAATACCTAGGTTTCAGACTCAAACCTAATGATTACATAATCACATACTAGAACTGGCTCATTGCAAAAGAGAAAAGGAGGGTAAATATCTAACAGCAGAGATGGCTATCAAGAGCAGGGCGATTAGTCCTAATCGAGTTGGTACTGGGGGCCATTATGGTATACTGGATGGAACTTGCCTGGATCCCCAAGGGTGTAACAGCTAGAATTCAACAAATTCGCTGAAGGTTCCTTTGGAGGGGGGAGTAGGAGGGAAAGGCATTCACTTGGGTTGGATGGGATAGGATTACAAAGCCTAAACAGTGGGGTGGTTGGGGACTAAAAGATTTAAATCTTTTTGCCACTGATTTAGCTGCTAAAATGGGGTGGCAAGTTTTAAATTCAAACAGCCTATGGCAAGAGGTTACATACTTCAAATACATCGCCGCATTGACCACTCTTGATTAGATCAGAGGACCCAATAAATGCAGATCTGACTCCTCCTTTGTCTAGCATGCCATTACAAGATCCATATTAGTCATCAAACGTGGCCTCTCTTGGAGTATTGGATCGAGTGCTCAGGTTCGAATAAGCATGGATGCCTAGTCTGGTTGTGGACAGGATCACCTCCTACCCTTGGCAATAAGATTGTCACTTATGGTTTCGAGGATCCACACACTGTCTAAAATTGCGGATGAGGCTAATACCACCTGGCTCTCACAGGGTTGGATGTCTTCATAGGAATTGGGCATACCAGATATATGGCAGGCTAAGTGGAACATATATGTCAGAGCACTTAGGGCTTCTCATATCAAATTCACTGAGTGGGAAGACAAGCTGATATGGGCAATATCCCCTCGTGGCATGTATGCACCAAAAGAAGGTTATGTTTCACTTATTTCGGTTCAAGAACCCCATGAGCCGAGGTGCTGGTGGAGGCATCTCTGGAAGATGAAGGCATCCCCAAAGGCTAGATTATTTATGTGGTGTTTTCTCACTAATTGTGCTCCGATGGAAGATAATATTACCAGGAGATCTATACATGGTCCATCAAGATGCAACCTATGCAAAGAGCAAAGTGAGGACATCGATCACCTCTTACTTTCCTGCCCCACTACCAGGAAGGTTTGGTAATTGTCCACTTCTTCTATGGGCATTGCGATCAATTGGCATCGCGATTATGTCAAAGAGGCGTGGTAGAACTGGTGGCAATCGACATCATCTATGAAAGACAAGAATCTCCCTCTATTAGTTTCCTGGGGTATCTGGTTGGCTTGTAACCACCACATCTTCCAAGATGCATCGATTAACTGGCTCCTCATTTGCAACTCCATTTATGCTTTGTACCATACACTCCCTGATGATGAGACCAAGACACAATGCAGGGTGCTTATTCTGGGTGGTTTCGATGGTGAATTTGAAACAACCAATAGGACAATGTCCATGTACGTGGATTTCCCCACAAAATCCATGTTCTCGTTTGTTTTGGAATTAAGTGGAACATAGCTAACCGTAGATTTTGTTGCAGGAAATCTGCACCTATAGGAATTCGCGGAGCGTCTACAAAAAATTACGGCTGCGAGTTATCTTCAGGAAATTACGGAGTTGCTTCGAATCAAGACAAATTTTCATAAGACTTTTAAATCAGTTGACTTGATAATTCAATAAGGAAATAGTTAGCTTAAGGAATACTTAAGAACAAGGTAAAATGACACTTTTAAGTTAATTTGCATGCCTTAAGCACATAGCACCCTTTTGGCCAAAACTTAGATAATATGACCAAAATAAGTGTAATTAGGGGTCAAGGAGAGTTCAAAACGGGAGAAGAAAGGTCTTAGAAGACTGTCAAAATTAGGCAAAATTGGGACTCAACATCTCCCCCACACCTAGCTTCTTGCATGTCCCTTATGCAAGCAAAAATGTGCACCCTTAGAAGAAAAATCAGTCCTTGACCTGAGCTGCAACTACTGCAGCCAAATGGTCTAATTGGGCCCTGCTGGACTTTGCCTGAACTTGATTCCTATATGCCTCATTATTTTTCTTCAGATGATCAATTTGGGCTTGCTTCTTCTTCATAATTCGGGTTCCCTTTTGAAGCCATTCATCATGCTCTTTTTGCATGCGTAAGTTGTTTTCTCTCAGGTTTTCATTCTCTTTTCGCAAAGCCCGCTCTAAAACAGTAATTTCAATGATGATCTCCTCCAATTCCTGCCGAGACCACTTTTTCTAGGGAGTTCCCTCCCATTCATGTTGTCCCTATGAGGACTGGGGCAAACTAGGCTCCTCCTGCCCTTGTTGGTCTTCTATTGTCTTATTCCCTCTTTCCTGCAATGGTGGATCCTGGAAAGACATTGTTTCTCTATCGATGAATTCTGTTGTCTCCACTTTCCCTTTTCGTCTGGACAGGCTGTGGAGATTTTCTGTCTTCTTATTAGGTTTGCTCAGTGGTACCCCCCCTTTTGCAATTTCATTTGTTGCCAGCTTTGCAGCCTGGCTCCTTGTAAATATCTTAGTGGGGGTGGAAGTACCCTTCAATTTGGGTGTTTTCCCTGTGGTCTCCCCAGTCACCACCACCTCTTCATCTTTTATGTCCTCCTCTATCAGTGGACCACGGGTTCGTGGCTTCTTCCTCAATTTTTCTACTGGTTTTTCCTCCTTAGCTTCTAAATGGCTCGAGTCCTTCTCATCTTCCGTGAAGTAGTTCTCTGTCAGGAAATATTCCCACGTTTTATTCTTCTTCTGCATAATCTTTGTAAGGATGATTTTTTTCAACCCATGGTGATAGCGGTTCTCCTCTTGGTGGCCTGCCCTTTCCTTAACAGCAGTGGACATTTTCATAAGGGACATTCTCAAATAGTAAGGCAAATTCAGAGGCATGTCTCGAAAGTGGCCAAAAATGCAAGCCCAAAATGACCTTCGCATGTTATATATTTCTGCAGGAAAAACAACAGGTGTCGATACTTACTTCGCAGGAATTCATGTGGGATCCCTTTACTCCAATCAGGATTTGTGTGTTCTTTTCGGAGGAAGGATGCACAAATTCCCTTGTCAAACCGTTGATTCTGAAACCAATGCTTCCCATCCTATGGGATGTTGCATGCTCAAGCCACTAGCTCCTCTGTCAATCGAAATTGGACATTCTCTACTTGTTCTTTATCACCATTTAAATTCAGAGTGAAGGACTTTGTTACCTCCACATCATGCCCGTTGAATTTCTGAAATAGTAGTAGCCACCCTACTTTTTCCAGTCTCACCTTACTACAAGGGCCAACTTCTAACAACGCGGGGCCTTGTGGTTCAAATCGAACAGAGGAACGCAACCTCAACATAGCTAGGGGAGGGAGAGACAAAGTTAATTAAGCTCACATAGATGTCTCTAAGACTTTGCAGGAAAACTCGACAGCGGGAATTTAAATTGGGAATATTGGAGAATATGGCAATTTCGAAAACGCTGGTCATGATCATGATTATCATCATGATCCGACCTGCGAAATGGATATTGGAAATATAACCAAAGGACGTGTTAGAGTTATGATGGTCAAGAATGGAACTATATTTATGACGTAATGACTCACAACCGTGTTTTTCTGCAAGGGTTACCATGACTTAAATTCATGCAAATTTTTTAAAAATTAAAGCATCATTACCTTTTACCTTAAGCGTCCTATCACCAACGGTACCTTACCGATCTTACCTTCCAATGGTCCAGTCCTTGGATGACGATTGCCTTTGTCTTGAAATGATAACCCACTTTGGAATTACATCAGATGCATAATTATATAGTTCATGATCTCGACCAATAATAAAAATGTCAGTACTATATCATATTAATTTAAGCTAATGTTCTGTCTACAATTTTTGTTCTTCAGGAAACCAGTGGCGTTGTTGCAGGAAATGGAGTTGTAACTGCTAAACATTCTATAGGAAAATTTGTTTCTCCTCCTATATGTACATTTCATTGCACATGAATGAAAGTGCTAGTGTCGAATGTGCAATGATCTCATTGGATTACCAACCATTGAGGTCAATTGTTAACCAATGCGAGGCCCATCATGATTGATGAGAATGAGGACCAAGGTACCCTGGTGCATCATATCAGGTGTGAATTTATGAGCTATTGTTGAACCCCCTGTAGGATCCAACTGTCAAGGAGCCATAATGATTCCCCATTGCTGCTGGCAAGATAGCTTGTCATTAGGGCATACAAGCTTTAAGGCATCCTAAGGCTCTGATCTTGCACCTAGATAATTTTTTGATGTCGATGGGCCAAGATTGTTGGAAGGAGGGCCTTAAGGAATCCCACATCAGTCCAACATGAGCAATCCAAAAACTAACTGAAAAACATAATTTATTGAGAGGATCCCAAAGGATCTACTGACCTATGGTTTTAATGAGCCCAAGGTAGTCCATGCTCGCCAGATTTCAATTTTAGAGAGTCTGAAATGTTGAAAAAGAAGACTCCAAGGGGGCTCCTTTTATGTAACTAGTCCATGGGGCCCGGAAAAGGGAATAAACATGTACCCAATAGACATTCCTCTCATGGTTTTATGAGCACGAGGAGGAAAAAAGTAAGCTCAATGTGTCAGCAAAAAATCAAGAAGAGGTAGTGAGAGGAATGAATCCCTCTCCCACCATTTCCAGCTCCTTTTTCTTCACAATTTCTTCCACAAATTCCTCCTTAGATTGGGGTTTCTTATATAACTTGAGTCTGCGCCCATTCACCAAGAAGGTAACATTCCCATCATCAAATATTTTTAACCTGAAAAAATCCATTGTCAAAGACTTTGTCAATTTCATGGGGACCCATCCAATGTGTGTTGAATTTCCCTTTAAAGTTATTCAATTTCGAATCATACAACAACGCCCACTCTCCCTCTTTGAATTGTTTCTTTTTAACATATCTATCATGCCATTTAACCCGTTTTTGTTGGATTAGATCCAGGGAAAATTTTAGGGGTGAATTTTAGCCCAAGGGCGAATTTTAAAGGGTTTTAGATTTTGAAGGGACGAATTTTTTATATAAAACCCCTTTTGTATAGTTTTATATAGTTAGCCCTATAATTATTTTAAAAATATTTAATTATTAGATGTTAGCCCAAAAAAATAAATACGCATAAACCTTAAACCATGGATTCGCCTCTCGATTTTATGGTTTGGAGCGGATTTTAATGGCATTCGCCTCGGGATTTAATGGGTTGGGGGATTGGAGTGACATTCGCCCCCATTTTTCACTGGTTGGGGCTTGAAAGTTGGAGGAATTCGCCCCCATTTTTTTACTGGTTGGGGCTTCGGGCTTGGAAGTTGGAGGTGATTGCCTGAGTATCTAGTCCCTTGGCCTCTCCACCTCAAATTTTTGTATAAATTTTCCAGTTTCGAAGTGTTATGGTGATTACTTTAGCAAGTCTAACAGTGTTGGTCAGTGGGGGCTGAGCTCATCGATTCCGTGCTAGATGTAGTTGAAGGAGGTAGAAAACTGTGATTGTCTTCAAGGTATGTGTGTTTCAGATTCGAACCCTTGACCTTATTATTTGAATGTATTTTTTCAGTTGTGAAAATTGTCATGGGTTTTTGCTATGCAGGGTTTCAAGTGTGTCATTATTTGGGAGGAGCTAGTAGATTTGGGATGGGAACCCTTTTGATCTCCAAGATCATGGAGGATTACCTTGATAGAATGATGCTTACCTTCTCTGTTTTCCCTTCTCCCAAGGTGTTTGATACAGTGGTGGAGCCTTACAATGCAACGCTCTCTGTGCATCAGTTGGTGGAGAATGCAGATGTGTATGGTACTGGACAATGAGGCCCTTTACGACATCTGCTTCAAGACTCTCAAGCTCACAACTCCTAGCTGTAATTATATTTTCTCAAGCCTTTTTACACATGCCTTGATACTGAGAAGTTCTAGATTGCATATAAATAGTTTCACAAATGCATCTGGTAACGCATATCAAAGCTCGGTTTACAGGGTAAATGTTATGCTCTTCCGATGGGATTAGTTTCTACGTTGTTGCACTTAAACGACAATGTATTTGATTAGTTCACATCTCTACATGCTCTGAATATGACCTCTTTAAATTAGGGTGTAATCAGTAAATAAACCAGAGCAAAACCATCTAAATATGAGTTTTAATGGGTTTTGTCGTACTCAGCGAATGTATTTAATTGGTTTTGTTGTCTCTGTCGTTGCAGAGCATCCTACTTCTTTCTGTGAAGCCCACTATAGCTAAAATGGGCACAACCTATCTAAATGTGGCTTTATCCCTATGAAATCTGAGCCCAATATTTGCAAGGTAAAACTGGCCATAAATCCTTAATCATTTAGAAATGTTAGTGTCGCCCGCATGGAAATATGATTTCAGAATGCGTGCCATGTTTTCTTTGGATTCCTTGGGTTTTCTAGAAGATGCTTCCTTTGGTTTCCTCATATGAAGGGATTTAGCAAATCATGGAGGGTATGTCATATTTTTGGGGTCTTTAAATTTTTCATAAAGGTTGTCCTTTTGAGCCTTATCCTTCAAGTTGCAAGGTCCTTTTGTTTTATTTTCCCTTCATATTTATGGGCTTTTCTCTATGCCTGTTACTGTGATTTGTCTTACTATTTTGGTTTCCTTATTTGGTTTACATCTAAATTTGTTTGTCTAGTTAGTGGGTCCACTTTGGGCCTCCTTTAGATTTCCAGATTCACAGACTTCAACTGATAAAAACCTTCATATTATTACTTCATTAAAAACCCATCTTTATAAAAAATCTAGGGACCAACTTGGAATACTGAATATTGATCTTTCTAAAGAAGCTAAAGACCAAAAAAAAAATAACCTTTTGGAACCATGATGCCAAATGGTATGTGAAGTGAATTTACATCATTGTGAAACAAACTGTTGCAATATTATGAAACATGGAAAACTAAAAGCAGGAATGCATAGGAAGAGAATAAAAGAGGAGGAGATAATGGGCACCTACATAAGTCTTTTCACAAATGGATGCTTGAACTACTTAGCTAGGTCCTTGGGGTGGGTCAACTTCTTCATTTGTGCTTGTATGCATTAGATTGTCCCCAAGGTGCATTATCTTTGATGCTTTTGTGTTGCATTATAGTTGCTTATCCTAGAAAAATGTTTCCCAACTGATTCTCTCGATATTGAACCTTCCTGATAATGGTTGATGGCGCACAGTTAAGTAGGAAGTGAACAGAGAATCCTTCCTTATAATGGTTGCATGGCTCATAGTGAAGTAGGAAGTGCACAATAGTTACTCACTGCTCTCTATTCAATTGAATGAATAACAACGGAGACATTGTCTCTCTTTATAAAGGAGGCAACCAATGTTGTACACTAACAATTGTCAATAACCATAAATCTAATGCTCTGGTTAGAGCACCCTATATGCATGCATATATGAATGCAATGGCCTTCTATAAAATTACACCTAGACTAGAGTAGCCTGTATGCTCCACTAAAACCTATCTCGTGCTCTTTTCTTAAAATTGGATGCAAATTATAAATAGAGAAGCAACTCCAAAATAGAATTGAACAGAACTGAAATTTTCTAAATCTGGAACAACATGAAGTGAAGGTGACGAGAACACTCTAACAAGAGGACCCAAAACATCTGATGCAGTGAACCATAAATCAAATTCAAGCATCCCCTGAAATATTCCCAGTGCTTTAATTGGGTTTCTTGTCTCTGTCGTTGCAGAGCATCCTGCTTCTTTATGTGAAGCCTACTATAGCCAAAATGGGCAAAACCTATCTAAATCTGGCTTTATCCCTATGAAATATGAGCCCAATATTTGCAGGGTAAATTTGGCCATAACTCCTTAATCCTTTAGAAATGTTAGTGTTGCCCTCATGGAAATATGGTGTTGATTGTTTTTTTTCTCTCTCTTTTGTCCAGTACATCCTGCCTCTTTCTGTGAAGCTAACTGTAATTAAAATCTAGCCTCTTTCTCAGGTTGTAGAGTGCCTCTAGATTTGCAGGGTAAATCCTTGAAAACGAATCCAAGATTTTCTTTAGCGAATGCCTCAAATGGTCTGTGAAATACTTCAGGGGCTAGTACAAAAAGGTCAACTCCAACAAGGCTAGTATGTGTCTCCCAGACTCTTCAGGTTTGCACAAACAATCTTCTTCAAATCTACTTCATCATAGTTTCAACAATGTTTCTTCTTCATAGATAATCAGTTCAACAAGGGTTAATAAATATTCTCCAACACTGCACAAAAAAATTCTTCAATGATGGCTTCAAGATCTTTAAATTATATTCAAGGATGCTCCAACAAGGATCTTCTCAAGGGATACAAAGGAGGCAGGTTCAAAAGACAATAATGTTGTTTCTCCAAGACAAAGGATATGTCTACACTTTCCAAGGTTTAGGGTCTTCACAACAATTTTGTCATGAGCCAAGATTCCTCCTTTAGAAGGGTTGTGATGGTTACTTTAATAGGTTTACTTCAACTTAGTCTTCAAGATCTTCAATCTTGTTCCAAATAGTACAAGTGGGGTTTCTCCAAATATAGATTCAAAAACTCCTCTACAATTTGTTCCAACAAGTCCTCAAGAAATAGTATATAAGAGTGCTTTAACCAAGGTGAGAGGATATGCTACATAGATCATTCAAGAAGTTTCTAATGTTGTTCTTCAAGTTTGCTCCCAAAAGGTCACTATGCTGCTTCAACAGATGATCAATAGTCTGCTCTCAAGGGATGCTAAATTTCCAACCAAATGCCACAGATCTAAAAAATCAAGTGCCACAGGTTCAAATTTTCACAATGCCACAGGTCTAAATCATTAAGTGCCAAAATTTTGAATTTTCACAGTGCCACAGGGCCGAATTTTTACAGTGTCATGGGTCTGAATTTTCACAGTGCCACAGATCTGAATTTTTACGGTGTCACAAGTCCAAACGGATGAGACTATAGATCCGAAATTTGTTCGCACGGGTTTGAGTATGTTTCCATAGGTCTGAGAATCTATGCATAGTTCCAAAGATCTGAGCTCCTAAAATTTTGTTCACACGTTAAGAACAAGATTGATCTTCACCTTTACCATAGGTTCAAGAGTATGAGTTATTTCAGTCTGAAATCTTGCTCCAAATGCACCACAAAAAATACAATGAAACCATAGTGGATTCACCAAAAAATTCCAAACTTTAGATAATATTCATTCTCCTTACTTCCTTGGTTCATGAGTTATGAACCCTCTTACTTCTACTTTTTCACTTGCTATGTATCTCAGAGCTAAGTTGATGGCCTAGAATGAGGAGTCCAACTTTGTATTTATACTTGTTTGACTATTTTGAAGAGACATATCATTTGGGGTTGGAGAGCCAACATGAGTTTTTGAGTCGAACTATGCAACAATATATATGTGTGTGTGTGTGTGTCTTTTAATTTTGGAAATTTTTTTTTATCACAATCTAGCACTGCAAGCAATCATGTGGTTGATAATGAGGCTCCTTTTTTATATGGTTGAGTAACCATCTTTGTAGCTATCTTTTTCAAACTCTGACCATGGCATGTGCTTTAGGTATTCATAGGTTTGATGTATGGGTATGCCATTTAAAAAAGGTGTGGAAAATGCTCCAACATTATTGCTTTGATATACAACATCTCTTGAACAAATTCTACCAGCGCATGTTGTTTCTGAGTTAGAATATCATCTTGTTGGAATACATAGAAAGAATTATATTTTAGAATTGTTTAACATGCTCCAAAGTTAAAAGAGAGAAATTATGCTTGTGTTTCTCTTTAATATTTATAAAAGTGTTTCATTGGGGGATTCCAAATCTAAAGTAAAGTCAAGATCATGATCATAGTAAGTCCACTAAGATTGAAGCTATCTTGAATGTACTCATCATCAACTTCACAAATGAACTCATTGCTCCATGATGTTTCCTCTCCATCATAATATACTTCTTCATTCATGTACCTAGGGAATATTAGGGCTTGCTTCAACAATTCTAATGGCATCAATGATAACCTTATCCATCAGGAAATCCATTTTTCTCAGACTTTTGTTTAGCATGGTCCTCATCTAAAATTGGTTGTAGAGATTTTCCTTTGAATGCCTTGATTTTGTGTCTAACCTTTGCTTCCCACTTTTCTTCTTTTTGAGTCTCTTTAAGTCCCTTGTCCTCTTTTTGCTTTTCAATTGATGTTTGCTTTCCCTCTTCCTTTTCTTGAAGATTTTTTTCTTTATAGATTGTGAAGTGATCTCGTTGTGCACATTTCAACTAGATTGAATTGAATTGAACAAATTTAATGACATCCATGAGATCAAAAATGGTCTAAGGGACCTTCTGATACCTTTCTGAACTATCTTGCAGGGTAAAACTAGCCATAACTCCTTAATCCTTTAGAAATGTTAGTGTCGCCCGCATGGAATTATGGTGTTGATTGTTTTTTTTTTTCTCTCTTTGTGGTCCAATACATCCTGCCTCTTTCTGTGAAGCTAACTGTAATTAAAATGGGCACAAACCATGTAAATTTGGCTCTATCCTACATCTTTAGCTGTATTTAGATGTGCTTTGTTACTACCTATGCTTTGTGTGCCTAATATATTGTTAGCATAAAAATATTTTTTACATTTGTTAAGAATGTATGCATCAAAGTTGTCCCTATCTTCACCGGGGTTATAGAGCGCCCTAGATTTACAAGGTAAAACTAGCCTGAACTCTTGAAGTTGTCCCTCTCTTTGTCGGGGTTGTAGAGAGCCCTAGATTTGCAGGGTAAAACAAGCCTAAACTCTTGAATTTGTCCCTATCTTCACCGAGGTTGTAGAGCGCCCTAGATTTGTAGGGTAAATCCAACCTGAACTCTTCAACACATATTAATACACGTTGTTCTGTAGATCTGTGTTAGTTTCTTTGGTAAGTTTAAGTGTTAGATTTAATTGTCTCATGGGACCCCACACATGAAAATGTTAGGTTCTTCTACTCCAGCTCTTATGTATTTTAATACCTATTTTATCTGGGTGAATAAAGTAATCTCCACAGTTTGTCTTTCTCAGTATATCTTATGTATTTGATATTTTTTATTGCAGCCGGTGATTTGAACCATATGATATCTGCAACAATGAGTGGAGTCACCTGCTGCTTTAGGTTCCCTAGTCATCTTAACTCAGATCTAAGGAAGTTGGCAGTGAATTTGATCCCCTTCCCCCGTCACGATAGGTATCTGACTTCATCTGCCATGTTCAGAGGCAAGATGAGCACCAAAGAGGTGGATGAACAGATGATGAATGCTCAGAAAAAGAATTCATCATACTTTATGGAATGGATCCCCAACAATGTGAAATCCAGTGCATGTGATATCTCGCCTAAAGGCCTCTCCATGTCGTCCATGTTCATTTGGAACTCAACATCCATTCAGGAAATGTTCAGGAGAGCGAGCGAGCAATTCATTGCCATGTTTAGGAGAAAAGTCTTCTTGCATTGGTACATTGGTGAGGGCATGGATGAGATGGAATTCACTGTAGCAGAGAGCAACACGAATGATTTGGTGTCTGAATACACGCAATATTATGACGCTAGTGCAGAGGATGATGAAGAATCAGCTTAGGAAAGCTAGAGCGGAAGCTTACGTAATGCTATCGAAAACCGCTAGTTGTTTCAATGCCTAGTAGTAGTTTGTTTGTGCATTTCATTTGCTTTTATTGTTCTTTCATGGTCTGCTCTGCTCTCATAGAAGGTTTTGGCATTGAATGCATAAAAATTGTATACAACTACTATATTATGTTCTTGGTTTTGTTGATCATAATTGAATTTTTATTTTTGTTAATTTCACGTGATCTATATATATTTCATTTAAATGGCAAAAAAAAAAACAAGGTAATCTGTCGCAGTAAAGTAAAATGTAGCATGAATTTACTTCATGCATCTTACCTTTCAGATTAGACTAGTACATCTCAGCTTTGGTTTTGTACTAGTGCATCCTAGCCTAGATTGGAAGGAATGCAAAGTTATGGAAGATTCAACGAATTTTGGGAATATTTTTATAAAATTTATTCTTAACTATGCAAATTCTCGTGAGTTTCATAACAATACAATAGTTTCCCACAAAATATTTGAGTATGTACATTCAATTATTAGTTACTCATACTGTGAAAATGCAATAGTATTCCTACAAACCTTATGTATAATGAGTACATGGACATTTTCTTTCCTTTGCCTTTCTCCCTTTCGAAAGGTGTAGAAATTAGCTGAATAAATCACTTATTCAATGGAGATTAACCCGATTACACATCAATTTCGAATTGCATGCATAACACATAATCTCATCTACAATTAATTGTCACATGCGGAAATAATAGAAGCAATCTCACATCAAATCAATCACACATTAACTCAGTATGTATGGGGAAAGCCTATAGCCGAAAACCCCGCAGCTATTGTGTATATTATAATGGATAAATCATGTAACCAAACAAGTACAATACTCCTCACAAGTACTCAGTACTTTCTCATAAAGTCACACACAATCTAGCTTAGTTTTGAACAAGTCACTGGTTCAAAACTCCCTGCCAATTGCCTTGCCTCTATTGCGCAATCATGGCCTGTATATGAAGAGATCCAAGGTTCGAATCCCCTTGGCTTGGCTGCGCAATTGTCATGGACAATTCCTCCAAGTGTAATGCAAATCCCATGCAAAACTGATCCTCCAACTGATAGCTTTACTCACCCTTTCATCTACCTCTTCCACTGGTCTCCACTGAACTGATCATGCACTGTAGTGAACTGAAGTGTTCTTGATTTGACTAATGAGTTAATATTTAGTAAATTAAATATTATTTAATTTACTCCACTCATATCTAGTTGATTAGTTAGTTAACTAATCCCAACTAGTTCAACTAAAACAAACAGAACACAACTCCACTACTTGTCCCGTTAACTCCTCCAAAACTACTGCCACTGAAGTCTAACTGAAGCCAACCATGCAAGATGCCATCAAACCCTAGGAACCACGTGATTCCTTGTGTCAGTTGCATGAGCCACCTCCATGACTCAAACTGAAGTGCGCCAAGAGAGTAAACTGCTGTTTATAGTCAAAATATTATTAAGGGTAAATAATATTTGACTTCCATATTTTTAAGAGATCAGTCTAAAAATAGCCTGGGTCCTAAAAATTAGGGTCTCATCTATTTTTACCGACATGTCGCATACTCCAAGAATCTCCAAGTAGAATTCCCAAATTATGCTCCGTATGTCTAAAATAGACATAGTCTAAAAATAGACTTTGCGCCAGAATTTGCCTGCGGGCCCACTTAGTGAAGGCGACTTCATTTCACTAAGCTCCATCATCTTGCTGCATTCTCAACACTCCCTCTCAGCAAGATATGGATTATCTGCAATCCCTATCCTGCCTCTGTGGAATTCGAACTTGCTCCTGGTGAGCGCCTTCGTCGGGATGTCGGCATCCTGATCCTCCGTGGGAACATATGAAAGCATCATGATCCTCCGCTGAACACAATCTCTGATGTGATGGTACCTGATGTCGATATGTTTGGACCTATCATGAAAAACTGGATTAGCAGAGAGCTTGATGCAGCTCTGGTTATCACAGTAGATCACTGTAGGCTCCAAATGCAACCTGAACAAACCTGCGAGGATCTTCCTCATCAAAATAGCCTCGCATGCAGCCAAACTTGCTGCCATGTACTCGGCCTCTGCTGAACTGAGTGCCACGGATCTCTGCTTCCTGCTGTACCAGGAAACTGCTGTCGACCCAATGCTGAAAACTCCTCCAGAAGTACTCTTCCGGTCCGTTGGACTCCCTGCCCAATCTGCATCAGTGAAGCCAGAAAGCTTCACTCCATCCTCCTGTCTGTACCATAGACCATATCCCGATGTGCCTCTGATATAGCGCAATACATGCTTGCCCGCCTTCAAAAAGAGCCCAGTAGAAGCAACCGCAACACGGCGGTGCTTCGCACTTATGCCTCCGGGTCGTGCATTGACCGGATACATAAGCGACCCCACCAAGCTGTCGATAAACCATTGCGCCTACCTCATTGAAACTGGCATCCTCCTTCCTCAACCACCGGAAGGAGTTTCTTGCGGCCATGTTGAACCTCTCAGAATCTTTCCAGAGAGCATACTTGTCTGAGAAACAAAGCAGTCCTCCAACTGCCTTGTGCAATCTCAAATCCCGGAAATAATGAAGAGATTTGATCCTTCATCTCAAACTCTCGTCACAGGAATCCTCCTTGCATGAAAGTATCAACAGCTCATCACCCGTCAAAATCGGATCATCTACATAAAGTACAATGATCAGCAACTTCCCCTCCACCACAATCTGGTACAGGTTAGGATCCGCCTCACTCTTGAAGAATCCAAGTCCGGTGAAATAACTGTCTATCCGTGTGTACCAAGCACGAGGTGCTTGTTTCAACCCATAAAGTGCTCTCTTGAGTCTGCACACATGCGACTCACTGCTGAAGATCTCGAAACCTTCGAGCTGCTCTATGTACACCTCCTCCTCAATGACTCCGTTGAGGAACGCAGTCTTCACATCCATCTGATGAATGTGCCACCCCATCTGCGCTGAGAGAGCAAGGATCGTCCGTATGGAAGAGTACCTTGCGGCAGGTGCAAAAGTCTCCTCATAGTCAATCCCCTCGATCTGTGAGAAGCCACGGGCGACAAATCTCGCCTTGTACTTCTCCACACTCCCGTCAGCTGCCTACTTCACCTTGTAGATCCATCGCGAACCCACCACTGATTTCCCAACCGGTCTTGGGACAATCTCCCATGCACTGTTCCTGACGATCGAATCATATTCTTCGATCATGGCATCAACCCATGCGGGTTCCTCCGCAGCTTCCTCAAAAGAGGATGGCTCCGTCACGACACATTGACTCACAAGAGCCATGTATCCAGTGTAC